>CM047428.1:18578644-19178644 GCA_026168455.1 Theocolax elegans
GACAATTTACTAAGAGTACCCTAGTGGAAATATTATTTATTCATAAATGTTTTAAACTATTTTAATCTGTTTAAAACAGTTTATAAATGTTCAAAAATGTGCAGTTTCGGACATTAAAACACTTTTAAATAGTTTTGAACGATTTTAAACATTTTCAAACAGTTTTAAACAGTTCTAAACATTTAAATAACTTTTTACATTCGAAGCAATTTTAAATTGTTTCAAACTTTTTTAAATATTTTTAAACAGTTCTAAATATTTCTATTGAAACGATTTTTATTGACAAGAATCTATTCATGTCAATTATAAACAGTTTTAAACTTTTTATTTGAGATATCGACGGTGAGTGTATTTTGTTTAAAATAATTTTAAACGATTTTAAAGGTTTTCAACATTTTAAACAGTTGTGAACAAATAATATTTTTAAAAAATGAGGGTGAATACAAAATTTGTATCACAGTTTTAAATAATTTTAGACGATTTTAAATTTTTGTTTACAATATAGTTAATAGAAATCTGTTTTAAATGATTTTAAGCATTTTATTCAAAGTAGGATGAATATAAATTTGTTAACCTCTGTTTCAAATGATTTCAAACAGTTTCAAACAGTTTTAAATTTCCGTACTATATTATTAGTTATTTAAATAATATTGTCCAAAGTAAAAGATAGAAGACTGACATGAAGTGCTTTTATGTATTCAATATATTATATATTAGTATGCATGGTTTAAAATTTAAAATATTACATAAAATTGGGCTGTGGTATCAAAATATCAAATTCCGAAAAAAAATATATGAATTTATTTTTTGAATTTTCCTGTATGCATAACGATCGTAGCGCCACAGCAACATTTCGGTAAAAACTAATTCATGAAATAAGGAAAATTTTTCCTCAACTTTTCACATTTTCAAAACCAGAGCCCAATTCTGTGTAGAATTATACGTAATCTGTCCAAATTTGGTATAAATCCCTTCAGTAATAAGTGAAAATAGTGCGAAACCGTGATTTGTTGAAAACCTATATTTTGAATCAATTTTTTTATCTCATATTTATTTTTTTCGTAATTTTGGCATCAGAGCCCAATTCTTGGAAGTTTTTTATGCAACTGACAAAATTTGGTGTCATACCATTCAAAAATAAAGAAAATAGTGCGAAACCATAATTTCGTAAGCGAGCAAATATATCGCGACTCTGTCGGTAAAAAAAATGGCTTCGACGTCCTCTTAATTAATTGTATGATTTTAACTAAAAAATTAGTGGAGAACTAAAGTCAGACATTCAGCAGCCACAATCAACGAACAATATCACAGTTATAAGGATTAAGAGTACATTTCGATTAACTATATAAACAATTTAACATAGAACGTAACGCATTATGCCACTGATATTGTTGACATGGGACCGAAAGTTTGTATACGCTTTAGTAAGCCAGGAACATAAGTGCATAGTAGGAATGGTGTAGATCGTTGAAATAGCTAAGTTTGTTAATGAAACGTCAGTTCAAATAAGCAGTAATTTAGATATGTGTTTCAGAATGACAATATAGTACAGCAATTATTTAAGTTTTTTTCTATTCCACTTTCCTTTGTTCAATGAGCTTAATGTATCATTTTATAACGAATGATTTCTGAATATCGTGATTCCGGAAATTTTAGAACAAGTATGTCCAGCTGAACCATAAATCTGGAAATCACTTAACTAAGAGTATGAATTGTACTGAGATGCTAATGGAGAACGAAAGTCACACATTTAGCAGCCTCAATAAACGCTCAATATCACAGTTATAAGGGACAAGCAGCACATTTCGATTAACTATGTAAACAATTTAACATAGAATATAACGCAATAAGCCGCTGATGTTGTTGACATGGAACAGAGTTTTTATACGTTTTAGTAAGCCAGGAACATAAGTGCTTCGTACGAATGGCGTAGGTCGTTGAAATAGCTTAGTTTGTTAATGGTACGTCGTTTCAAAGAAGCAGTAATTGAGATATGTGTTTCAAGATGACAACATAGTACAGAAATTATTTAAGTTTGTTCATATTTTACTTTCCTTTGTTCCACGAGCTCAATGTAACATTTTATAACGAATGATTTCTGAATCTCGTGATTCCAGAAAATATAGAGCAAGTATGTCCAGCTGTAACATAAATCTGGAAATTACTTAACTAATTGTATGATTTGTACAAACAAACTAGTGGAGATCCAAAGTCACACATTTAGTAACCTCAGTCAACGCCCAATATCACAGGTATAAGGAACAACATCACATTTCGAGTAACTATGTATACAATTTAACATAGAATATAACGCAATAAGCTACTGATGTTGTTGACATGGAATAGAGTTTGTATACGTTTTAGTAAGCCAGGAACATAAGTGCTTAGTACGAATGGCGTAGATCCTTGAAATAGCTTAGTTTGTTAATGAACCGTCGTTTCATAAAATCAGTATATGAGCTATGAGTTTAAAATGACAACATAGTACAGAAAATATTTAAGTTTTTTTATATTTCACTTTCCTTTGTTCAACGAGCTCAATGTAACATCTTATAACGATTACTTTCTGATTCTCGTGATTCCGGAAATTATAGAAAGAGTTGCTCTAGCTAGAACATAAATCTAGAAATTTAACTAATTGTACGATTTGTACAAAAAAACTAGTGGAGAACCAAAGACACACATTTAGCTACCGCAACTAACGCCCAATATCACAGCTATAAGGAACTAACAGCACATTTCGATTAACTATGTAAACAATTTAACATAGAATATAACGCAATATGTAACTCATGTTATTGACATGGGACAGAAAGTTTGTTTACCCTTTAGTAAGCCAGGAACATAAGTGCCTAGTAGGAATGGTGTAGATCGTTGAAACAGCTGAAACATAAATCTGGAAATCACTTGACTAAGACTATGATTTGTACTGAAGAGCTAGTGGAGAAACAAAGTCACACATTTGGCAGCCCAATTAACGCTCAATATCACAGTTATAAGAGACTAACAGCACATTTCGATTAACGATGTAAACAATTTAACATAGAATATAACGCTATATGTAACTGATGTTGTTGAAATGGGACAGAAAGTTTGTATACGTTCCAATAAGTCAGGAACATAAGTGCCTAGTAAGAATGGCGTAGATAGATGAAATATATGAGTTTGTTAATGAAACGTCGTTTCAAAAAAGCAGTATATGAGATATGAGTTTTAAAATGTCAACATCGTACAGAAATTATTTAAGTTTTTTTATATTTTACTATCCTTTGTTCAACGAGCTCGAATGTTAACATGTTATAACGATTGCTTTCTGATTTCTCGTGATTCCGGAAATTATAGAAATAGTTGGTCCAGCTGAAACACAAATCTGGAAATCACTTGACTAAGAGTATGATTTGTACTGAGGAGCTCGTGGAAAACCAAAGTCACACATTTAGCAGCCCCAATCAACGCTCAATATCAAAGTTATAAGAGACTAACAGCACATTTCGATTAACTATGTAAACAATTTAACATAGAATATAACGCAATAAGCTACTGATGTTGTTGACATGGAATAGAGTTTGTATACGTTTTAGTAAGCCAGGAACATAAGTGCTTAGTACGAATGGCGTAGATCCTTGAAATAGCTTAGTTTGTTAATGAACCGTCGTTTCATAAAATCAGTATATGAGCTATGAGTTTCAAAATGACAACATAGTACAGAAAATATTTAAGTTTTTTTATATTTCACTTTCCTTTGTTCAACGAGCTCAATGTAACATCTTATAACGATTACTTTCTGATTCTCGTGATTCCGGAAATTATAGAAAGAGTTGCTCTAGCTGGAACATAAATCTAGAAATTACTTAACTAATTGTATGATTTGTACAAAAAAACTAGTGGAGAACCAAAGACATACATTTAACTACCTCAATTAACGCCCAATATCACAGCTATAAGGAACAAACAACACATTTCGATTAAATAGGTAAACAATTTAACATAGAATATAACGCAATAATCCACTGATGTTGTTGACATGGAACAGAGTTTGTATACGTTTTAGTAAGCCAGGAACATAAGTGCTTAGTACGAATGGCGTAGATCCTTGAAATAGCTTAGTTTGTTAATGAAGCGTCGTTTCAGAAATGCAGTAATTGAGATATGTGTTTCAAAATAACAACATAGTACAGAAAATATTTAAGTTTTTTTATATTTCACTTTCCTTTGTTCAACGAGCTCAATGTAACATCTTATAACGATTACTTTCTGATTCTCGTGATTCCGGAAATTATAGAAAGAGTTGCTCTAGCTGGAACATAAATCTAGAAATTACTTAACTAATTGTATGATTTGTACAAAAAAACTAGTGGAGAACCAAAGACACACATTTAGCTACCTCAATTAACGCCCAATATCACAGCTATAAGGAACTAACAGCACATTTCGATTAACTATGTAAACAATTTAACATAGAATATAACGCAATATGTATCTCATGTTGTTGACATGGGACAGAAAGTTTGTTTACACTTTAGTAAGCCAGGAACATAAGTGCCTAGTAGGAATGGTGTAGATCGTTGAAATAGCTGAGTTTGCTAAGGAAACGTCGTTTCAAAGAAGCAGTAATTGAGATATGTGTTTCAAAATGACAACATAGTACAGAAATATTTAAGTTTTTTCATATTTTACTTTCCTTTGTTTCACGAGCTCAATGTAACATTTTATAACGAATGATTTCTGAATCTCGTGATTCCAGAAAATATAGAGCAAGTATGTCCAGCTGTAACATAAATCTGGAAATTACTTAACTAATTGTATGATTTGTACAAACAAACTAGTGGAGATCCAAAGTCACACATTTAGTAACCTCAGTCAACGCCCAATATCACAGGTATAAGGAACAAACATCACATTTCGATTAACTATGTATACAATTTAACATTGAATATAACGCAATAAGCTACTGATGTTGTTGACATGGAACAGAGTTTGTATACGTTTTAGTAAGCCAGGAACATAAGTGACTAGTACGAATGGCATAGATCGTTGAATAGTTGAGTTTGTTAATGAAACGTCGTTTCAAAAAAGCAGCAAATGAGATATGTGTTGCAAAATGACAACATCGTACAGAAATTATTTAAGTTTTTTTATATTTCACTTTCCTTTGTTCAACGAGCTCAATGTAACATGTTATAACGATTACTTTCTGATTCTCGAGATTCCGGAAATTATAGAAAGAGTTGGTCCATCTGAAACATAAATCTGGAAATCACTTGACTAAGAGTATGATTTGTACTGAGAAGCTAGTGGAGAACCAAAGTCACACATTTAGCAGCCTCAATAAAGGCTCAATATCACAGTTATAAGGGACTAACCGCACATTTCGATTAACTATGTAAACAATTTAACATAGAATATAACACATTATGCCATTGATGTTGTTTTCATGGGACAGAAAGTTTGTATACGTTCCAATGAGTGTGTTAATGAAATGTCGTTTCAAAAAAGGAGTAAATGCGATATGTGTTTCAAAATGACAACATAGTAGAGTAATTATTTAAACTTTTTATATTTCACTTTCCTTTGTTCAACCAGGTTAATGTAACAGGTTATAATGATTGCTTTCTGATTCTCGAGATTCCTGAAATTGTAGAACAAGCATGTCCAGGTCTAACATAAATCTGGAAATCAATTAACTAATTGTATGATTTGTACTGAAAAATTAGTGGAGAACCAAAGTCACACATTTAGCAACCTCACTCAACGCCCAATATCACAGTTATAAGGAACAAACATCACATTTCGATTAACTATGTAAACAATTTAACATAGAATATAACGCAATGACCCACTGATGTTGTTGACATGGAACAGAGTTTGTATACGTTTTAGTAAGCCAGGAACATAGGTGCTTAGTACGAATGGCGTAGATCGTTGAAATAGCTTAGTTTTTTAATGGTGCGACGTTTCAAAAAAGCAGTATATGAGATATGTGTCTCAAAATGTCTACATTGTACAGAAATTATTCAAGTTTTTTTATATTTCACTTTCCTTTGTTCAACGAGCTCAAAGTAACATGTTATAACGATTACTTTCTTATTCTCGTGATTCCGGAAATTATAGAAAAAGTTGCTCCAGCTGAAACATAAATCTGGAAATCACTTGACTAAGAGTATGATTTGTACTGAGGAGCTAGTGGAGAAACAAAGTCACACATTTAGCAGCCCAATTAACGCTCAATATCACAGTTATAAGGGACTAACAGCACATTTCGATTAACGATGTAAACAATTTAACATAGAATATAACGCTATATGTAACTGATGTTGTTGAAATGGGACAGAAAGTTTGTATACGTTCCAATAAGTCAGGAACATAAGTGCCTAGTAAGAATGGCGTAGATAGAAGAAATATATGAGTTTGCTATTGAAACGTCGTTTCAAAAAAGCAGTATATGAGATATGTGTCTCAAAATGTCTACATTGTACAGAAATTATTTAAGTTTTTTTATATTTCACTTTCCTTTGTTCAACGAGCTCAATGTAACATGTTATAACGATTGCTTTCTGATTATCGTGATTCCGGAAATTATAGAAAGAGTTGGTCCAGCTGAAACACAAATCTGGAAATCACTTGACTAAGAGTATGATTTGTACTGAGGAGCTCGTGGAAAACCAAAGACACACATTTAGCTACCTCAATTAACGCCCAATATCACAGCTATAAGGAACAAACAACACATTTCGATTAAATAGGTAAACAATTTAACATAGAATATAACGCAATAATCCACTGATGTTGTTGACATGGAACAGAGTTTGTATACGTTTTAGTAAGCCAGGAACATAAGTGCTTAGTACGAATGGCGTAGATCCTTGAAATAGCTTAGTTTGTTAATGAAGCGTCGTTTCAGAAATGCAGTAATTGAGATATGTGTTTCAAAATGACAACATAGTACAGAAAATATTTAAGTTTTTTCATATTTTACTTTCCTTTGTTCAACGAGCTCAATGTAACATTTTATAACGAATGATTTCTGAATCTCGTGATTCCAGAAAATATAGAGCAAGTATGTCCAGCTGTAACATAAATCTGGAAATTACTTAACTAATTGTATGATTTGTACAAACAAACTAGTGGAGATCCAAAGGGACTAACAGCACATTTCGATTAACTATGTATACAATTTAACATAGAATATAACGCATTATGCCACTGATATTGTTGACATGGCACAGAAAGTTTGTATACGTTATAATAAGCCAGGTACATAAGTGCCTGGTACGAATGGCGTAGATCGTTGAATTGTTGTGTTTATTAATGAACCGTCGTTTCAAAAAAGCAGTATATGAGATATGAGTATTAAAATGTCAACAACGTACAGAAATTATTTATGTTTGTTTATATATCACTTTCCTTTGTTCCACGAGCTCAATGTAACATGTTATAATGATTGATTTCTGGAAATCAATTAACTAAGAGTATCATTTGAATTGAGGAACTAGTGGAGAACCAAAGTCACACATTTAGAAGCCCCAATCAACGCTCCATATCAAAGTTATAAGCGACTAACAGCACATTTCGATTAACGATGTAAACAATTTAACATAGAATATAACGCAATATGTAACTGATGTTGTTGAAATGGGACAGAAAGTTTGTTTACGCTTTAGTAAGCCAGGAACATAAGTGCCTAGTAGGAATGATGTAGATCTTTGAAATAGTCGAGTTTGTTAGTGAAACGTCGTTACAAAAATGCAGTAATTGAGATGTGTGTTTCAAAATGACAACATAGTACAGAAATTATTTAAGTTTTTTTATATTTTACTATCCTTTGTTCAACGAGCTGAATGTTACATGTTATAACGATTGCTTTCTGATTCTAGTGATTCCGGAAATTATAGAAAGAGTTGGTCCAGCTGAAACATAAATCTGGAAATCACTTGTCTAAGAGTATGATTTGTACTGAAGAGCTAGTGGAGAACCAAAGTCACATATTTAGCAGCCTCAATAAACGCCCAATATCACAGTTATAAGGGACTAACAGGACATTTCGATTGCACTATGTAAAAAATTTAACGTAGAATAAAACGCATTATGCCATTGATGTTGTTGACATGGGCCAGAAAGTTTGTGTACGCTTTAGCAAGCTAGTAACATAAGTGCCTAGTACGAATGGCGTAGATCGTTGAAATAGCTGAGTTTGTTAATGAAACATCATTTTAAAAAGCAGTAAATGAGATATGAGTTTTAAAATGTCAACATCGTACAGAAATTATTTAAGTTTTTTTATATTTTACTATCCTTTGTTCAACGAGCTAAATGTTACATGTTATAACGATTGCTTTCTGATTCTCGTGATTCCGGAAATTATAGAAAGAGTTGGTCCAGCTGAAACATAAATCTGGAAATCACTTGTCTAAGAGTATGATTTGTACTGAAGAGCTAGTGGAGAACCAAAGTCACATATTTAGCAGCCTCAATAAACGCCCAATATCACAGTTATAAGGGACTAACAGGACATTTCGATTGCACTATGTAAAAAATTTAACGTAGAATAAAACGCATTATGCCATTGATGTGTTGACATGGGCCAGAAAGTTTGTGTACGCTTTAGCAAGCTAGTAACATAAGTGCCTAGTACGAATGGCGTAGATCGTTGAAATAGCTGAGTTTGTTAATGAAACATCATTTTAAAAAGCAGTAAATGAGATATGAGTTTTAAAATGTCAACATCGTACAGAAATTATTTAAGTTTTTTTATATTTTACTATCCTTTGTTCAACGAGCTCAATGTAACATGTTATAACGATTGCTTTCTGGTTCTCGTGATTCCGGAAATTATAGTAATAGTTGGTCCAGCTGAAACATAAATCTGGAAATCATTTAACAAATTGTATGATTTGAACTAAAAAATTAGTGGAGAACCTAAGTCACACATTTAGCAGCCTCAATAAACGCTCAATATCACAGTTATAAGGGACTAACAGCACATTTCGATTAACTATGTAAACAATTTAACATAGAATATAACGCATTATGCCACTGATGTTGTTGACATGGGACAGTAAGTTTGTATACGTTTTAGTAAGCCAGGAACATAAGTGCCTAGTACGAATGGTGTAGATCGTTGAAATAGCTGAGTTTGTTAATGAAGTGTCGTTTCTAAAAAGCAGTAGCTGTGATATGTGGTTCAAAATAGCAAAAGAGTACAGGAATTATCTCGGTTTATCTACATTCGTCTTTCTATTGTTCACCGACATTAATGGTACATGTTATAACGAATGATTTCGGACTCTCGTTATTGCGCAGACTATAATGTAAGAATCTGAAAATTATACTTATAAGCTACAAATGAATTAACTAATCGTATGATATGTACTACGGAATTGGTGAAGAATCAAATTCTTAAAAACCTTCAAAGGAATTATAGATTCTGAGTCCTACGAAAAATTCACTATAAAAAAATGAATGTATCGTTCATGTGCAGAAGCGGAGCAAAATAGCAACGAAAATTTCAATGCGATTGTTATTGTCTATTGCTTCAAAATCTTTCTCTAGTTGTAAACACGTGCTTAATAGCTCAGTGTATATTAGTGCAGGTATCTACAGTGTAGCGGATGCAATATTTGGGCTTAATAATCGGAACAAACTTCTATTATTTCTGCATGGAGGCGGACGCGCATTGCATTAAGTTTTCCGAGAGATCCCTAACATACAATGTCAGAGAGGCCCGGATGTCTTTTAAATCAGCCAGAGAGGAAATGGCAGGGTTATACATAAATAGAGATGGCCAAATTTATGGTGTAGACATCGCAGATAAGTGGTATACAAAAGTTTCAAGAATTCAAATGTTGGGCGCACTCATTGCTTCAACACTATTGCATGGATCGTCTTGCAATTTTTACGGTAACTTCACAAATATAATCTCCATCGAAGTAGTAGTTTTTAGTAGCAGTGCACATTTTCTACAAAAATTGGAATAAAAGAAATCCTACTTACTTTGATAGCTATTATTATAAAGCTTAGTTTCTGCAAATAGGTAAACTAAACTTACATTACGTACTGGGGAATTAGTGCAGATGAAATATAATATTTCTACAAACCACAAGAACTATCCTAGTGTTTGTTTAGGTTATACTATCAGGATTGTTTCATTAAATTTATGCATGGTTTTTGGCTATCCTTAATACTTCGCCCCACTAATGTTGTAAAACCGAAGCAAGAAGCTTATAGAATACGTTACAGAAAGCAGGTAAATTAAATGTATGATACGAATAGGCCAGTTAGTTGGAACTTAAGAGACTGTCAATGAACATCGTATGCATAAACGATGAACTGTAGGTATGATACCAACAGTCCAACTGAAGAACAAGTCTTGCACAATATCAATTCCGATTATTAATCGAGAATTTTAGAATTCTTCTAGTTAACGTGTATTTTACTTTATTTTTGAACAACGGGTTCACGGTTGCATGTAGCTTTAAAAATATAGGCTAAATTTATGTAAACATACAGATGTTTGGCAGTTATATCTAGGGGAATCAGAGGAGAACAAATATCATACGTCTACCAATGTCAATAACTACTCGTGTGTATCTTTATGATAGACGATCAAGATAGTTCCATTAAATCTTTGTGTTGGCTGAGCGAAACCAGCGAGCTCCGCATCACGTGGAGAGAGCGCCACCTAACAACAAGAGACGATGAATTGCCGTCTCTCGTACCGCGACGAGTGCGCGTTACTCTCGTGTTGACCGTCTATGAGCACGGACCGTGTTTTCTAATAATATACGAAATATATTAATTCATTTTTTATTTTATCTGTGAGTTCCAGAGAGAGAGAGAAATTCAGAGGCGCAGTGGCGCATATTAGTTAATAGATAATAAAACGAATTTAATTTTTTTTTTTAAACATATAAACGTGTGTGAGTGTTAGTGCCGATTATTTCGCCCTTCCCAGCAGTAATCCCTGATTGTTCCAATACTTTGTATTATTTAAACTTTTATCTAATATTTTATAATGTATCACTAATGATGTAAAAACTTAGCTGGATGGTCTTACATATCATATAATGTGAAGTATTGGAATAATATATATTAAAAGAAAAAATATCTGGATGTCTATCATAATTGGGAAGCGATGAATTGGATGTAAGTATATTAAGTGCAAACCGATTCGAATTATAAGAATCTACATATTTTTAAAGTACTAGTAGTAATACAATTTATCGCATTACGCTATTAAGTTAAGCAACAATTTTGTCAAACATGCAATTATTCTGTATTGTTAATTTAGTTTCTATTATTTGATTAATATTAGAATATAAAGCGCTGAAATCGTTCTATTAATTTCAGGTGTAGTGATAAATTAGGTTGTTCATTAGACAAGATGAAATAGGAATGTTGCAGGCCCAAGTTTTTTTATATTTTTTTATCTTTATTATTCTACGCAACAAAGAATTATCTAATAAAATTTATTTTATCAACATTTAGATATACCAATGACACGTGCCCGAAACAATTACTTATATTAATTAGTAGTAAATGACTTTGTGACTTGACAAAAATATTATTTGTGGATAAATGCGCATAATTAATTTTGGATAAATGATAAATTGAGTGGTAAAATAATTATACAAGTCTATGTTACTTAATTATAAAAATATATTTCACATTTATGGATATGTAATAAAAATATAAGACTAAAATAAAAATAATTTCAGTTTAATTTAATTAATTAAATCCTAAAATTTCATTGACTATGGTCATGGATAGATTTGCGACACTCTCTGGTGGTTCGGACGAGTCGATGCTTGATCTTGAATTATTAATTACTGAAATATTATCAGCTATATCATCTATATTGGTAATCAATCTTACCGAAGTTACTGACGGTGATCTATTTTCATCTATAAAAAAACATATTTATCTTTATTATTTTAAAATTAAAGTTTAGAAAGAATTTATGTGTATCCTGTTAGTGGGATCGTGATAACTGTTGCAATACTGATTTAAGAGAAACATTTTTTTGTACCTATCGCATCAGTTTGAAAGCCTTTTTCAATAGAATCTAACTTATGCAATTTAAAATAAAAAACGTAAGAATATTTTGTACATGTACTACAGAGAGGATATAACCTTCATTTCACAGATATAAGATAGACCTGATAAGAAGATTTATTAATACAAACTTTGTTACAAATATCAAGTTACATTTATTTAATGTTCGGTTGCCTATTTTCATTCATCATGGCAGTTGAAGTTAGAAGACATTTTTTTAGCTAATAAGATAACAGCTTAATCACGACTTCAGGGTACTTATTTATTGAGAGTTTAATTTACATATTATAGAAGATAATATATAGATTTTGCTATGAACTCGCATACAAATGTGACTCTACATCAGCTTCCAAAAAATAACACAATAAATAAAGAAAGAACAATTATTTTTCGGGGAAATGTAGTCTTGTTTTGGTTCAAACCCACCGAAATCTATGTTAATATCGGTTAATCTTTTAATTTATAAATTTAAAGTTACGTTTATGTATGGCATAATTTTAAAAACTCTACTATACAAACCTACAAATCTTATAGCTATAAAATCTAAACATCTTTAACACTGTGGATTTTGAATTTAGGGGTTTAAAGGAGTCCGCCAACGGGTAATGTAAATTTGCCCGTAAAGAAAGACGAATGAGACCTACACTATCGAAAAGTACATGAAAAAAGATGCAGATTAAAAAAAAAATTGACCTTTTTAAGTGGCGGGAACCCTTCAAAACAAAGGGTCAAAGTTTTCATCCCCTAAAATAGAAAATCATAAAATAAATACCCTTAGCAGTACTTTCCGATGAGCTGTTAAAAACAGATCGATTACTTTTACAAATACACATACAATTAGCATTCAATTGAATCAGCGCTACTCGTTTGTTAAGTAAAAAATACATTTATTTAATTGTTAATGGGATACTTAATAGATGTAAAAATTTGTTTACTACCCTTAGCAGTACTTTTGAAAAATTTTTTTAAGAAAAATCAATTCTACAATGTTAGCACTTACTACTGAAACAAATTTTGAATCAGCGTTATAGCTTTAAAACAACCCTTAAACGAGAAAAAGTGTAAAATAGGTATTGTTTTAATTTGGCAGAAGCTAACGATAAATAAAACATCATAGCAGTACTTTTTTGGAAAATCCTCGAGGGCAATCGAAAGAAACAAACAAAATCTACAAAAAACAACGGGTTTTAATTCAGCGCTAAAGCTTTCTTAAAAAATATACAATTTTTTGCAAAAAAAGCTTCTCGTTACTTATGCTTAAAAAAGCTTTAGCGCTGAATTAAAAATTATTTATTTCAGTACGTATCGTTAATTTCTTTCGATACCCGTTCGATTTTTGTCAAAAATGCACTGCTTAATTAATTTTTTTCCATTAAAGCGTATAAGGGTTGATTATTACGCTCTACGAAGCACTTTGAGAGCTTTCGACGATTTTATTGGCTTAGCAGTACTTTTTTTGAAAATTCTCGACGGCAATCGAAAGAAACAAACCAAATCTACAAAAAATAACGGTTTTTAATTCAGCGTTAAAGCTTTCTTAAAAAATATATAATTTTTTACAAAAAAAAATTATTGTTACTGGTGCTTAAAAAAGCTCTAGCGCTGAAACTAAAATTATTTATTTCAGTACGTATCGTTAATTTCTTTCGATACCCGTTCGATTTTTGTCAAAAAAGTACTGCTTAATTAATGTTTTCCATTAAAACGTATAAGGGTTGGTTATTACGCTCTACGACGCACTATGAGAGCTTGCGACGATTTTAGTTAATTTTAGTTTCAGCGCTAGAGCTTTTTTAAGCACCAGTAACAAAATTTTTTTTGTAAAAAATTATATATTTTTTAAGAAAGCTTTAACGCTGAATTAAAAACCGTTATTTTTTGTAGATTTGGTTTGTTTCTTTCGATTGCCGTCGAGAATTTTCAAAAAGGTACTGCCGAGCCACTAAAATCGTCGCAAGCTCTCATAGTGCGTCGTAGAGCGTAATAAACAACCCTTATACGTTTTAATGGAAAACATTAATTAAGCAGTACTTTTTTGACAAAAATCGAACGGATATCGAAAGAAATTAACGATACACACCGAAAAAAATAATTTTAGTTTCAGCGCTAGAGCTTTTTTAAGCACCAGTAACAAAAATTTTTTTTTGTAAAAAATTATATATTTTTTAAGAAAGCTTTAACGCTGAATTAAAAACCGTTATTTTTTGTAGATTTGGTTTGTTTCTTTCGATTGCCGTCGAGAATTTTCAAAAAAAGTACTGCCGAGCCACTAAAATCGTCGCAAGCTCATAGTGCGTCGTAGAGCGTAATAACCAACCCTTATACGTTTTAATGGAAAACATTAATTAAGCAGTACTTTTTTGACAAAAATCGAACGGATATCGAAAGAAATTAACGATACACACCGAAAAAAATAATTTTAGTTTCAGCGCTAGAGCTTTTTTAAGCACCAGTAACAAAAATTTTTTTTTGTAAAAAATTATATATTTTTTAAGAAAGCTTTAACGCTGAAATAAAAACCGTTATTTTTGTAGATTTGGTTTGTTTCTTTCGATTGCCGTCGAGAATTTTCAAAAAAAGTACTGCTAAGCCAATAAAATCGTCGAAAGCTCTCAAAGTGCTTCGTAGAGCGTAATAATCAACCCTTATACGCTTTAATGGAAAAAAATTAATTAAGCAGTACTTTTTTGACAAAAATCGAACGGGTATCGAAAGAAATTAACGATACGTACTGAAATAAATAATTTTAGTTTCAGCGCTAGAGCTTTTTTAAGCACCAGTAACAATAATTTTTTTTTGTAAAAAATTATATATTTTTTAAGAAAGCTTTAACGCTGAATTAAAAAACCGTTATTTTTTGTAGATTTGGTTTGTTTCTTTCGATTGCCGTCGAGAATTTTCAAAAAAAGTACTGCTAAGCCAATAAAATCGTCGAAAGCTCTCAAAGTGCTTCGTAGAGCGTAATAATCAACCCTTATACGCTTTAATGGAAAAAAATTAATTAAGCAGTACATTTTTGACAAAAATCGAACGGGTATCGAAAGAAATTAACGATACGTACTGAAATAAATAATTTTTAATTCAGCGCTAAAGCTTTTTTAAGCATAAGTAACGAGAAGCTTTTTTTGCAAAAAATTGTATATTTTTTAAGAAAGCTTTAGCGCTGAATTAAAACCCGTTGTTTTTTGTAGATTTTGTTTGTTTCTTTCGATTGCCCTCGAGGATTTTCCAAAAAAGTACTGCTATGATGTTTTATTTATCGTTAGCTTCTGCCAAATTAAAACAATACCTATTTTACACTTTTTCTCGTTTAAGGGTTGTTTTAAAGCTATAACGCTGATTCAAAATTTGTTTCAGTAGTAAGTGCTAACATTGTAGAATTGATTTTTCTTAAAAAAATTTTTCAAAAGTACTGCTAAGGGTAGTAAACAAATTTTTACATCTATTAAGTATCCCATTAACAATTAAATAAATGTATTTTTTACTTAACAAACGAGTAGCGCTGATTCAATTGAATGCTAATTGTATGTGTATTTGTAAAAGTAATCGATCTGTTTTTAACAGCTCATCGGAAAGTACTGCTAAGGGTATTTATTTTATGATTTTCTATTTTAGGGGATGAAAACTTTGACCCTTTGTTTTGAAGGGTTCCCGCCACTTAAAAAGGTCAATTTTTTTTTTAATCTGCATCTTTTTTCATGTACTTTTCGATAGTGTAGGTCTCATTCGTCTTTCTTTACGGGCAAATTTACATTACCCGTTGGCGGACTCCTTTAAGTCTAATTTGAATTCATGCATCTCGATTTTTAAATTAAGTGTCTATGGAAGAATATATCTTGTGTTATGAGTTTGCGAATTTTGTGTGTAAAAATTCCATAAAAATCAATGTGTAAAAAATATTTCAATTTTAGTTAGAAATGAAGGCTTGACGGTGGTTTTGAACCCTTGTTACATTTTTATTAAACTTTCAAGGAACGGATCGAGCTTAAACTTAAGAATACGATTCTTTCTGAAAAAATTTTATCCAAGTCTACACAAGAAAAGAACAGAACTTTCTATAACAGTTCTAAAAATAATAGATTTTTGTTTTCAGTTCTGGAAAATGCAATTTGGATTTGGACTATACTTTTTCAATCTAGAAGCATTTTAAAACAAAACTCTGTATGTTAGAAGCAAAAAATTACTTCTATGCAACGACAAAGAATAGTTCCGGGTGCAATTTGAGAATTTGACGCTACCGCTTTTTCTCTATGGATGTATTTTTGCCAATGGAATTTAGGAATAAAGACATACGACTTTTTCTAAAATTCTTTAAAAAGAGTTTTGAGCAAATATAAGCTACTATTCAAAATAAAAAGAAAGTTGATATTGAGATTTTTAATTTTATCTTTGGTTCATTAAAATGATATTTAGAAATAAATAAAATTTGTTTTATTTTTTATGTCTTGCATTAATTCATTTTCTAACCATTTAAGTTAGCTATTCTAATCGCATGTAACTTTAGAATCGTTTGAGCTATTTGAACAGTTTGAAGTTGTAACTAAAGCTCTTAATTTCGGCTTTCCCTTTATTTTAGTATGGTATTTTGTGGTTGATGAAAACGCTAGAATTTTCAAATTGTATAAAGCTTTCTTTTCTCTGATTTTCGAAAAAGTTGCATGTCTTTCTACCACAATTTTTTTTCTACTACAATTTTTTTAATCAATCAATCATATCCTATCGTTTTATAAGTTGAAATCAACTCATTTTAAACTAATCTAGAAAATTTATATTGCTTTATCTTGATTTTGTGTCAGTTTCAATTTTATTCTTTACGTGGAAGTGTACATTTTATTAAATTCTCTTTAATACCTGTACCTGTACCAGTACCTGGAATCATTATGCAGCTCGAACATTCACATTCTCCAGATTCAAAATAATGAGGACCGTAATTCCAAGATATTTCTTCCCCTTCAAATATATGTCGAGTAGTTTTAAGGCAGGGCATTCCATTTGGTTTTAAGTTATACATTTTTGTATTTGGGTAGCATTCGTGATTTACGAAAGCCCCTGGTCCCAACCAGAGTTTTGTTTTATTTGATTCTGTACTTATTATGGAAAAGTTCAAGTTATTTTCTTCTAAATACTGAAGTTCTTTCATTTGTAAGTTTATAAGCACACCACTTAAGGAGCTCAAAATACAATTTTTAGGATGGCATTTGGTAGCGCATATCATAGCACCTTGGTTTACATTTCTCGAATACCTATAATGTAAAAAATTAATTAATTGTTTAAATTTATTATGAAACCGTTAATATTGAAAGACAGATATTAATGATTATTTAAAATATAATTTTTTTTAATTTAAAATATTGAATATTTTTGTATACAAAGTTATTATCTATCATATTTGAAAAAAAAACAATGCTCATTAATATAATAAAAATGAAGGAAATATATTTTAGCCATAAAAATAGGTTGGTTTAACATAAAAGGTTCTATGCATATAATCATTTTTTGGATCTCGTTAAATGACTTCGTGAAATTATTTAATGACAAAGTAGTCAATCTTTAATATCTTTATATCAATGTAGATTTAAACAAAAATAAATTAATTTAAAAAGATAAAAAAATTATATATTCAGTATTCTGAAATCAATAGAACTGTGTATTTAAAAAGCAAAATGAGAATTTAAAACACACACTCATAAATTATAAAGAATCTGTGATTTCGTATACTTAAGTCGCTGAAGATTTAAGTAGAAATACAAATAGTTGAAATATATTTTTTTTCTAATAAATAGATTATTAAAATACGTATTTTGCGAATACTTGCATAAGATTTATGCAGATTATAAATTTATTTATATAGATTTTTCTCGGCTAATGGATTAATAAAAAACAAAATTATTTTCAAGGAATTAAAAATATAAATTTTTAAAACGTTTCCTCATTAATAAAGTAAAATTCTAAAAACATCTAAAATTATAAAGTTCTCATAATAATTTTCTAAAATATTCATAAAAAGTTTTAAGCAGATCCAAAAATTTGATACATACACAATCTATTTTTTGATACAGTTTGCGTAAAACGCGTTTTTACGCACTGCTTGGCTTTTAAAAATCGCATTTACGCCCACGATATCAACAAATATTGTCCAATACACGAGCGAAAGATGATTTTCAACTCGTGCAATTATCATAAACTCGCAATTATGATAAATTCGCGCTCATTCGAAAATCAACACTTACGCGCTTGTATCGAAAAGTACTATTTCATCTTACTGTAATGAAAACAATTTCTCTTTTTAATTTGAACTGAAAATAAAAATTTTTGCACTGAAAAATACGTACTTAAATTGTTGATTGGAAATTATTGTTCGTTAGATGTGGTGATTATTAATAAATTATAAATATTTTTTATCGCTACGAAACGTAAAATAAATTAACATACAAGTAAAACTTTTCTGGCGTTTTCTTAATCGTCCTTTCGCAAAGCAATAATTGTAATGCAATTGTAAATTCATATCGCCTTAACGTAGAAATCTATTATCATGTTAAAATTATATTTCAACACTGCATTATTTGTTGTATGAAGTTAAATTTATAATTATTGCCTTAGGAACGGTTAATAAAACGTCCGAAACGTTGACACTTGCATGTTAATTTCTATTGTCGTTCATGGTGATAAATAAATTACCAATTTATTAGAAATACGTACTTGTTACACTTTTTGATACAAAATCCACTATTTGGTTCGATTAATTTTAAATAGATTTTCAATTGACGTTTTAATAATTTTTCATTAATGGGTATGTAATTTAAATATCTTTTGACAAGATCCAATAAATTACTAATAATTTCACCTATTGGTAACTCAAAATTCTGTATAGCAGTCTGCACCTGATTTTGAAAATTTGCATCATTTACAAGATTTCCTAGTAAGTTTTGATTAATTTTGTGCGTTTTTGTTTTTAGATAGTATATATCTATTATTAATGATGTGGCTATATCATCAGCAATAGCTAATGCTAATGTAGCGTCTTCAAGATATTCCGTACTTCTACAAAATAAATGGAGTAATCGGTTAATTATTAATATAAAATCAGCGTTAAGTATTTTTAATATTAATTCATAATAATTAAGTTATCAATGATTATTTTTATGTTTGAAACAAGAACTTTACTCGGTATTTCCGCAGCACAGCAATTTTTGCATTTATGTAGCCAATCTGGCATCCTTTTCGCGAAACATTCTATTACGTTGAGCAATAATGAAAAAACTCTTAAAAAACGTTTACGAAATTTCAATGAAAAAACAGCCTCGGCTCGGGATTGAACCGGAACTTCTAGCCTTTGCGGTGCTATTACTTTTATGAATACATCTTGTTAAACTTTAAATATTTAAATATTAAATGTATTATACAATAAATAGCGTAAAGTGCATATTTTCAAATAAATTCGATTCGTATAATTACAAGATGTAAAACTAATAAAATAAACATATTTTGAATAACCATGTGAGTTGATCAAATTGGAATTTATTATAATGGAAATACAAGATTCAACTGCAAACTTTGATAGAAACTATATTAAATTGGTCACAGACCTGCACATTAGTAATTTTTGTTCTAGACTATAGTAATTTTTATTACAACTCAGTTTTTACTATAGTTTATATTAAACTTTGAAATAGTATTTAATGAATTTTATTTATACAGCTTAAAACAGTTAAATATATTTTAATAATTATATTATACTTCGATAACTTTTAATTTTTATATCAATTTTTTAAAATAAATTTAAATTTATGAAGAATGTATTTATATAATTATATTTTATTCAATAATGAACGATTATTTATTTTGTTTAGTCAATGCTCTATAGAACTCGCCCGTATTTTATAAAATTAACAACGCTAATCGTACATTTACACTATACGCAGAAATTGTATTGCCGCTATGTTAAATTACACATACATATATGAGCAAATCCACGGAACCTTTGATTTTCATTTGAAAAATTTTTTTTTTTTTTTTGGGAGGCACATTGATTTTAATGGAGATTTCTACTTCTTTAGAGGTTAAATAGTAGGAAAATATGAGGGCCCCTATTTCTTTTCAAGACTTATCTAAGAAATTAACGATTAAAATATTAATGAGGGGTATCATAGGGTAAATTATAAAAAATCACTTCGTAAATAAACAGAACATTTTTTATTCTATAATTTATGAATATAACAACATAATTAAGTCTCTTATTTAACAAAAATTGAAATATCTAACAACAATTTTTCATATAAAAGGATGTTTTCAAGTGCCGTTACAGTACTGTAATTTTCTTTTCCTAGTAACAATGGTTTTTTTGTTTGAGTACTTGTAACAGGAATTTCATTTTTTGCTCCATAAATCTTCCAACTTGAAGGTTTCAATTGGTAATGAGTACATGGCAAGTTATTTGAAACATTCATTACATGATAAATAATTTTCTTTTCGCATACTTCTCTTTAATGGTAAACAAACTACTTGCGTAAGGCTGACTGAATGATATGTGTGTGTATGTGTGTGCGCGCGCGGGTGTGTGTGTGTGTGTGTGTGTGTGTGTGTGTGTGTGTGTGTGCGTATTTATATTAGCTTTTCTGTTGAAATAACCTATTTCGTATAGTCAATTTGAACTTCAGTTCAAAGGTATAAAATTTTATACTTTTATACAGCTTATATTATCTAAATTAACAAAAAATTCAATTGAGGTTTTACGTAGATGACTCAATAATCTACTAAAAAGTAAAGAGATATAGTTTATATATGCTTTTTTTGTGAATGTCGAGTGTGCCATGCGAAAATGAAAATTTGGAAGACTAGGGGCCCGAGATTTTGAAAAGTTTAAGGTAGAATTGCTAGTAAAGAAAAAGAGGCACAGCTAAGCACAAAAAAGAATAAGAATCCTTATTGCAAATCGAAAAAAGCAATATTAGTCACAATAGCTATAAACAAAACTTATCTTTGTATAATATCAAAATTCTAAAATTTCCTAAATTTACAAAAACTGACTTCCTCAAGAGTTGCGATTTTTATTTTTCTGTATCATGAAGGCACACTATTCTAACACTTTTAGTTTAATAGAGTAGATGGTGTAGGTTGTCAAAAAAAATTTCTGTAACATTTGGTGAAGAATTATAATTTCTATAAGCTTAAAAAATAGAAGATGAGTACTACTTCCATCGTCAAATTTGCAAAAATGCAACTTTATGAAGCCTCTAACAAAAAGCTAATGAAAACAACTTTAAAAAAATGATAAGGACCCTTCATCGAATTACTTTTTCTACCAGAAACCGTTGTTATAATGTTGCTAAGTCTGCTTATTTACTACTATATTACCCGCTTCCCCAAAATTAAAGGTTCTGTAGATTTGCTCATATATTACACGTATACGTTCGCGTATCTTCGTTCGTTTTTAATGGGCTTGTATATGAATCGACTACGAATTTGATCATTTGCAGGTTGATTGTAATTTACGAAATGCGACACCTAGCGGAAAAGAATGCTAAAGGGTAGAGCAATATCTTTTATTTTTTTAGTTCAACAAATAATAATTGGTTTTACGATACATCGAATTATAAACTATAAAGATATTCATATTTATCGTCCTCGCGTCGTGTATATTCCAAGAAGGACCTAGAATTTCGCAAGCGTATTCTTGTACTTTTGTTTTGTTCTGTCATTCGTTGCATTCGCATTCATTTGTTTCCATTCAAAATAAAATCTTATGAAAATTACATAGTTTTATACTAATATACTACTATAGTTTTATACTAATATAATTACTATAGTTTCTTATAAAGTTTAATAGATTAATCATAGAAATAATAATAAATCTATAGTAAAATTTATCACACAATCAAATTTATTAGAATATATTGTAATTTTTGTACACATGATTTTGTAATAATTTCATAAACTTATAGTAAAAATTATTAGACCTTTAATAAAAAGGCTCAAAATGTAAGTATGTGACCAAATTACTATAGTTTCTAATACAATTTACTATTGAAACTTTTAAATATTAATATATATTTATCTTCGTATATGTGCGTCACACACCGGTACTCTAAGGGTTAAGAAAAATTTTTATTTTTTAATTATGATTTGAAAGGATTTGGCAGTCTGTCACGAAACAACATATTTTCCCCAAATAGAATAGTTTGACGTGATATGGTATAATCTGGTCATATTTTTTAAGTTATTTATTAAATTTTTCAATACAACATATTTTTAATAATTTATTTTAAAATCTGTTTCACAAGAGTATTTTTGTAGGCTACTAATAATTAAAATAATAATAAACAAAAGATTTTTTTTTCTCACACAGCTGTAAAAAATATATGATTCAAACTACTTAACAAGTGGAAACAAAATTCATGTATCTGACATTTGTGATGTATAAAATATTTATTTACAAATTATATTTTACTTACATAATCGTACTTTTTAAGGACTCTTGATTTTGACTGTTATTCTGACTGCAAGCTATAAAATATGAATAATTATTTTCATGTGAATATTTGTAATATTAAATATTTTGAGTTGCAATTTAAATAATTATTATTTATTAATCCGAGTATTTCAATTGTTATTAGTAAATAATAGTTTGAATTTAAAGTTATCGTAATTTAATAATTCTGAATATAATATAAATTTTATTACATAATTTTTCAAACGTTTGTAAAATACATTTTTGGATTTAGGCATAAGGTATATTTTAGAACAGATCAAAATCACAAACCCATAAACTCCAAGTCTCTAAACTTCAAGTCCAAAACTCCCAAAAATCCAACATGAAATTTGATTTCAGCGATCTCAAAACTTATGAATTATATGCAACTGTCAATTAATGTGTAATGTCACGAGTAGCATCTACCCTTTCAAACGAGTTAAAATACTTCGCTCGTCGCGAGTAGTATTCGCTAAAATTAATTTTTTCGGTAGCCATTCATCAAGTGCGAGATCGGAGAAGGTTTACACGCTAATTCAGACGGCTCCTGCACGAGTTCATCGTTATTTCTGCGGTATGCAAGTGGGTGCCAGTGTAAGTGCACCTTGCCGACTAGGTAAATTGGAGAAAACGAGGAGACAGGATCGAGAAGCAGCTCTCGAATAAGACCTGATGGAGAAGTAGAGAGAATGAGGGAGAAAGAGAGAGAAAGAGAGAGAGAGAGTGAGAGATTGATTGATTGTAGACTTTATGAGGCCGTGGAGGTGAACTCCCATGACGGCACACGTATAAATACAGAGAGATGAAATATATACAAGACATGTAATTTGAAGCGAGGCGAAAATACTGCATGGTAACAAGTGTACAATAGAAAAACATAATTTTACAATAGTAACATGACGCATGTAATTCGTCACAAAAATAGGACATGATTAAGATTAGAACTTGCGGTATTTACGCAATGTAGTTTAACCTATAAGAATAAATTACAATAAGAAATATCAGCGACGCAAAATAGGATCGGCATAAAACAACACTTTTACTACAAAATATACTCTTGTTCCGTCGCTGCATAAACTACAGATATCCGGTAAGTGAACATTAATAAGTACATAATAAGTACAGAAGAGTACTGATACCCTCCTCAACAACGCGCCTGCTCCAATTTTGTCTGTCGAACCCAAGTTAGTAAGAGTATAATGTGGATTTGAAGGAGTCTAGTTTTTTAGAATCATATAACGTGGGTTCAAGGATGTTGAGGGTTCTAGTTGTGGAAATGATGAATGAGGCGTTATATGCTTCAGTGCATGGTGGATTATGTGTAAGAGGTTTGTGTTGAAGGCGAGACGATGAGCGTGACGATGAATTAGATGAAGTGTGTGTGAAATGCTCGACAAAGTTAAGGGTGAGGAGTGAGACAGAAAACTTTAAGCAAGAGATGTCATTAGATATGTACGCCTGAATTCGACAGACAACCAACCCAGCGCAATCCTGTAAGGAGTGACGTAAGCCCTACGTGGGATGCTACCCCAAACAAATCTAGTGCAAGCATTCAGAAGTCTGTGGAGCTTTAGATTGCGAGCAGCGTTAAGATCGTTATAGACCGCACATGAATAATCACATGGGCACCGCTCATGGGGAACACTAGCAAACACATCCTATCATCTTGAGAGGTTACTTCTGCTGTCCTCAACAGACTGCGTTTTCTCCTGGAGATAAGAATAGAACTACCTGATCACACCGTCAGAGCAGCCCGCTGCCCATAGCTTCACAAGGAGCAGGTGACGGGAGACAGTATCGAAAGCCTTAGAAATATCAAAAAGGAAAAGTATGGTGGTCATGCGTCGATCATCCTCTACCACCCCGAGCAGGGCCGTCTGGATGCTATGACCACGTCGGAAACCGGCCAGTCCCGGCGAAAAGATCCCGGTTGAGAGTAGACGATTCTCTCAAGCAGCTTCGACGCCTTGCACAGCCGGAGTATAACCTTATATTGGCCAATGACTCAATTGTGCGCTGCTTTGGCCAATGGAAGTAAAAGGGTCTTCTTCCAACAAGCTGGAAAGCAACCCGTCTGCAGTGAGGCGTCAAAAATGCCGGTAAGAGGGCCCACAATATGCACACCCGTTAGTTTAAGCATACGCACTGACAGACCGTCGATACCGGTCGCTCGCGAAGTTGCGTGACTTAACGCTATATGATCTCCCTCTGAAGACACAGGAGAAAAAGAGAAGGGTGGGAAACCGGCGAGAAGCGGAATATCTAAAACGGACGTGAGTGACAGCTGTGTGATCGGTCCGCTGTGTTGTGAAATGGCGGAATAGTGAGCCACGAGATCGTCGAGCGAGAAGAGATTGAGAGGGGACGGTCTAGTGTTACCTGATACTCCGTAGCCTCTCAAGACTCAAGTAGCCGAATTTGGCAAGCAACGAGACCATTCATAACCAAAAAGGTCCCTCAAGTGAACCAGATTAATTTTATTCAGATTTCGACCCCAGGTCTGCATGACCAAGTCACAAGGTTTGGTTAGGATGATGTTCAAAGCACAGCCTCGAGTTCTTGATGATAAAGAGATCTAACCACGTATGTGAGAGGTGATCTAAGCAGTAAGTATGGTGAGTGAGTCGGAGGTGATGTGACGCAGGTTAAGCTCACGTAATCTGTTTTGGAGAAACGTAGCCCCAGCGCTGTCAGGGTTACACATGTTGATGTTCAAATCGCCAGTAAGTATGATGTTCTCGTGTTGTGGTATGAGGTCAGATAGCGTATGAAAAAATTGAGTTCGGAAGGCGGCACCAAGGCGAAGATAAATGACGCAAAAAAGAAGACTAAACGCATTACAAAAAATATTTAATATAAGATACTCGAGCGTTTTGTCGTACTCCGAGTTCGAACTAACCAAAATTTTTACCTTGTAAGCATCTCGTATATAAACGGCCACACCACCCCTACCCCTGCCGACACGGTCCAGCCTAAAGAGTTAATAATTGCTCAGATTTAATGTGTCCGGTGAGTCATGTAAGGTGAGAAACTTTTCGGTGAGCGCGATTAAGTCAAACGCACGAGGGTGAACGAGTAACTCGATAAATGACACGTGGGTCTTGAGGCGAAAACCCGAAATGTCGCCCCTTCCGCCACTAGGCATACGGAGTCGCCGCAAGTAGGACACTGTATGTCCATACGTTCTTCAGGACGGATGTGGGTCGGGTTGGGCAGAAATTTGCTAAAGTCGATGTTACTGTTAACCAGGATGTTCACTGAGTCCTTTTTGGCGCGCATAAATACATTGAGGTTACGGACAACCGGTCTAGAATAACGTAACCTAACTGACTCGTGTAGGGCGACGGACCACACCGCGAGGACCGGCTTGAGCCAGAGCGGGCGTAAGTAGATACTCACCTCTCCGCCGCTACTAAGAACTCCCTGTGAATTAGTCCCCGTTAATCCTAGAACTCGATGGCACATATGAAATATAGGTAAACGTATTGGCGACAGGAGCAACCGCACCTCGCCTAGGACGCGGCACCCAAGGCCTAATATTGAGCAGCTGCGTCTAGAGTAGCAACAGTTCAATTTTGTCGAGTATTGTTTTGACAATATCGACATTAGATTTGTCAACCGATGGATGGATACCCAAGAGAAGAATTTCGCACGAATCTAGCAAGGCGCGTCGTGTTTTCGGGGAGTTCGTCGACTCCGGTGTGCTCGCATCACGCAATACTCGCTCGTTAGCCCTACACTCCAATTTTGTCAAACGCTCGTCCAAATCAGCAAATCTCTCGTCAGTTTTTTAAATTTAAATTAGACAGGTCGTTCTTAACTCCCGAAACATCAGTAGATACGCCATCAATCAAGTCCTTAACTTCACTCATCTGATTCTCATAACTGCGCTTAATATCGCCGATTTGTATGTCGAAACTATTTATATACGATAGAAACCAGACGGGTGGTTGCTCAGCCAAACTAACAAAATCAGTGATAATTTAGATATTTAAAATGTTTCAATTCTAACAGTCTAAAACATTACCCTATGCCTAGATTCAGTTATATATTCCATAAATACATGGAATTGAACAAAAACTTTCCTTCTAAGTTAAGAACACGTTAAGTTTCCTTCTACACAAAGAAAATTTGAAGAGTTGTATGACACATTAACTATAACTGTTTTAGTAGATTAAATCCTATGTTTTTATCTATTTAAAATATTTACATGAATGATAATAACAAGACAAAAAAATTTGTAAAATTTACGTAGTTACCGTCTTTAAGATTTGAAGAAACATCCGTAATAAGTAATTCAAAATTAGCAGAGTTCCTCAACTCTTGAATTATTTCCATTTTATTATTACGTAAAGCATTATCCAGCCTTTTTACTGCTTCAGCGCTTTGTACAAACGTACTATTTTTAGAATTATGCATTTTTTTGAGAATTTTTACTTTCTCTTGCATTGTAAAATAATGTTCATTTTTTACGTAGTTTTGAATAGAATCTCTAATATTTGCAGATACCATTGCTTGCACCAGGCAACTTTTAAACTCCAGCCAAAGTTTTAATTTTGGTGCCTGAATGCTTAAATTATGGTTCAAACCTAAGAAATTTTAATATTACTCATAATGGAAAGTTATAAACAATCATCAGGGTAGAATAAATAAAACACCTTTTTTTGAGATCTAAACGTGCAACATTTCTTCTGAAGTTTTGCAGACCTCGTCAGCACTGCAAAAAAATAAAAAACTAAGAACCGCACTTAATTCTATTACTCTTCGATATTGTTTAATAATGCCAAAATAATGATTAATTATTCGATTATAGTAACGTCAGATAATTGATTATTTATAAGAGTGTTTTATTAATTCTACCCGAACTCAATGGTCACGATATTTATAATCTTATTTAACAAAACATAAATATAAATAAATAGTGAAAATAGAGATTAAGAATTTAAAAAAAACTAAATGGTATTTATTATAAAACACTGTTACACACAGCTTTTTTTCAATCATATTTTGTTCGAAATTTTAAAACAAAAGACCTCGCAAACTCATGAGGAATGACCCTCGGTAAAATGTATTCAAACTTTGGAATTGAGTATAATTTGATGTCCGCACAAAGTCTCCACAGGCATGATGTATAAAAATTAATAGGTTTTATTACAGGAAGCCCAAAGAACGAAAATCGGGATACGAATTACAAATTAACGTTGCCTATGAATGAGCGTTTTTGCGAGAGTGTGTGCGTGCGGGTGCGTATGCATGCGTGTTTGGGGGAGTGTGTGTGTGTGTGTGTGCGTGTGTGCTTGCGATAGTGTGTGTATGTAAGTATGTGTGCGTGGGTGCGGGTCTGTGTCTGTGCGTGTGCGCATTCGTGTGCATGTTATCGTGCATGCGAGAATATGTGCGCGCGCGTGTGTGTTTAGGTGTGGCGCTTACTTGTGATATCCAATCCCAAATTTTAAGTGTATTAAACCGAAGGCCTCTTTCCATTGTGCGGGGTTCTTTATCGCTATTAATTTTGTCAAATTAATTTTGTCTATAATTGATAATAACATTTAATATTATTAAAAAATTATTAAAAAATTGTTATAAACTGCAAATAATTGTTATTTTCATCCATAATTTGATATATATATATATATGTTGTCATAAACTAACTTTAGCAGTATTTGTTATTTATTATCTTTTTTCAGTTATTTGTAGCTATATAAAATTATCATTTATTATTTGCAATAGTATATTATGCAAAATGGGCATAAAAAGCGATTTTATTCCCGCGTGCTAATCGCCGTGCCCGAGGGCCGGTGTAGCCGGTTGGAGGGCTTCGCCGATCTGCACAAGTAATGCTACTTTTTGCAACAGTGTGAGTAAAATATCTTGAAAACATGAAAAACTAAGAGTACAAAGTAATAAAGGAATATAAGGTGACAAACGAAGCAGGAAAAAAGGAACGGGGCAGCGGTAGAGGTGCAGGGGGGAAAGCCTCCCCCCTATGCAAAATGATTACAAAATTATTATTTATAAATCAAATGAAAATAATAATGTTTAATTATTCATAAATATATGTAGTTTTATTTATTTAATATTTACTTCATTTATTATAGTAGAAATAAAATTATAATTAAAATTAATAGATTGACGAAAATTTTGCATAGTTAACATTGTCGAAAGTTACATAAATAATTAATATTCATACAATTTAACAAACTCCAATTACATAATGCTTTCTCAGAAATAATAATTTATAGATACGACATGATTTTTGTAAATATAAGTATTATTCTACCAGCTGCAAAAATGATTTTTTAAAACAATGTGCGTAAAACGCGATTTTACGCACTGTGTGGCTTTGAGAAATCGCATTTACGTCCACGATATTAAAAAATATTGTTCGATACACGAGCGAAAGATGATCAACACTTTCGCTCTTGTATCGAAAAGTACTATCTAGTCACAGTGTTTCAAAAACTACTATTTTACTTACTAATATAGAAAACTAAAATCCAATTTTACTCACACTATTGCATAAAAAAATTTTGTACTAGGGTAGTATAAGAAGAATGAAAAAGTGTACTTACATTCGAGATCTTTGAAAATACCATCACAATTTTCTTGAATAAAATAATATATATTGTTATAATATGATTTTCGGTTTCCATATTTTGGATAAATTATTTTAGCCAACATTCTGGCATCAGATAAAGAAGTATTATTTAATTGTTCAATTGAACATATATCATTTAGTTTTAAATTTTCTAAAAGAACTTTATATAAATTTGTGTCCCATCCAAGTCCATTCCTATAATACTTTTTTTCACATGTCACCTGCAAGTCTATTAAAATTTCAATCTATAATAATTTTTTTCCATACTTAGCGCACTTTGTTTACTATTAAAAATCATCCAAAACATTGTTGACTTAACAATATTTTTTTATTTATATGTATTTCAATCAATAATTACACCGGTACACAAAAAAGTGGTCTGTTCAAGCAACCAGACCAATGTATCCTTATGTATTTTGACGCACTAAATCCGAATCCAATGTTGGTTTTACTCAAACACCCCAAAATTTTTTTTAAATCGCGAAAAACTGTGAAAAATCACTGAAAATCGTATTTAAGTGCGTGGGTTAAAGACAAAAAAATTTTTTAAAAGGAAAAAAAAACAAAAATCATGATTCTTGAATGACACTTACGTTTTTTCCTTTCTCACCATATAATGTTACATTTTAAGCGATTTTACAAGATTTTTTGACATTTTTTCTAGGTTGGGAGGATATAAAAGTCAACTACTCACCAGATCTCATTTAGACGCCTAAAATTTACGTGAACCATACATGATATATTCACAAAAATATTTAGCGCGTCAAAATACATAAGGATAGATAGGTGTGGTTGCTTGAACAGACTACTTTTTTTTTGTGTGCCGGTGTTGTACCATCTAATTAGCATCCATTAATTCGTTTGTAAACCATATCTAAATAAGTAGATGGGCATTGTCATAAGGTGTTTGTTAAAATATTCCGTGAAGCTGCTAATTCCCGCTAAGTGTCTAGACGTAGAGAAAATGCACGATTGCACTCAGACGAATGTCAATGAAATACATTGACAATAGCTATATCTAAATATGTCAAAAACTTTTATATCTAGATATACTTTTAATACTAAAAATGAAATTTTGACGGTTGATTCTGGCTTTTTAACATATTTACCCACATTTTTTTTAATGGAATGCCATACCCAATGGTTACCGACCTAGCAAAATAAGCTTATTTTTACTTTTATTGAACGTATTACGCTTTCTTTTGCAAAATCCAAATACAGAAGCCCTAGATAATGATATAATAAGCATTTATACAAAGTTTTAAGTTAATACATATAGGACACCTTAGAAAAAGTTAGCACCGAAATATGCGAATATGACTAATTTTTCGAAATGAAAACGTATGACTATATGCTTGCTGCGTAACGATAAAGTAACCCAATATTCAATACGGATACTCGAAAATTGGTTAAACATTTATAAGATTGAGGTAACTAAAGTAACCATAACAAAAGTTTGTGAATGTTTTTATTAGAACACAATAAAGAAATTTCAAAACAGAACAGAGTCCTACAATACAAATAAAATTAATACATACTTCACAAGTACGTAAATAAAATATCAAATTAGAAAATCTTTTTTAAAACTCTCAAACGATAAAAAATATATTTTTGAATATATTGTATCTTTCAAACTATAGCTTCTTTTTCAAGCTGAATGGCTCTCTGAACAAAAGACTTCAACTCATCAATTTTATATTTTTGTAAATTTGGTGACAATTGAAAGGCCTTGCAACATTCTTCTAGCGAGGGTTCTTTTTGTGTAAGAATATTATCTTTAAAGACATTGTAAACTGAAGTTGGGATAGTATTTCTTTTCTTTGTAGTCGAATTGTCGCTCTCAGTTTTGTTCAGATTTAATTTTAGGGTATGCAAACGGGTGCGCATCGTAGGCACCGTTCTACCTTTTAAGCAAGGAGTGGTTTGAATCAGATTTTCCATTTCTGTTTTGCCAATCGATTTACCACTGCTTTTAAATTTTATCAATTCTGATTGGAGAACAGCATCCTCTTCAGCTGTCCATCTTATTCTTTTGGATATAGTTGAAGGAGTTTTTTCTAGAACAAATATTTAAATCATATATATTAACATTAATGTTAAGCAAAAACATATATTGAAGTAAACGATTTTTAGAGGGATAATCCAGGTGGGTAAATGAAATTTACTCTACTCTAGTCGAAGAGTAATGTAAAATTTGTTTGCTTCCTATTAAGTCAATTGACTCTACTCTAGTCGAAGAGTAATGTAAAATGTGTTTGCTTCCTATTAAGCTTGTACCAGAAGAGGTCTGCAAAACCTAGCAGACGAAACGTCGTACGTTCTTTTATACATGGTTGTGTAAAATTTTTTTTTTACCCACCTGGATTATCCCTCTAAAAATCGTTTACTTCAATATGTACAAACTATGGAGAGAGTGTATTCAAAAAAAAAAGTTAAGCAAAAACATTTATTGTTTTTTATTTTATAAGTTTCAAAATATAAATTCACGAGAATAGCCCTTACCGAAAAATTTTAACACTCTTACAGATAAAACATCTTCTGACATTTTTTTAGTGAAGATTAATATTTTATAATTACAAATCCTATTCGGTTTTGAAGAAATATTTTTGAGAAAAATGTAAGTTTTACATAGACAACCTAATGTAATAATATAGTGTTGTGAGCTTGTAACATTTATTGCACTGCATTATCATAAATATTTTCAAAAATATTTTATAGCTTAGATTCAAAGATCTAATATTTAAGAAAAAATTTTTAAACAATAGAATAGAAATAAATAATTTAAAAAATTGTATAAGCATACGCACACATACAGACGTACACACGTGCACACACACAAATCCACACAGAGACTTTCTACAAATATGTGAATTGGACTCCAAACACTTCAAATCATATATCTAACATGTTTTAGTGCATTGCAAAATTTTAATATGGATCTGTTCTTCTATGAGGACCTCACTAATCCAATAACCCAAAGAACATATATCCCAATTTAAATTATTGCATTAATGGAGTCCGAGAAATAGGACAGACCGTGTAATAAAAAGTACTTTACTACCACAAAGCTTCTTCTACGATTAACCCAAACTTGAAATAAAAAATATCTGTAAAAAATAGTAAGTACAAACCACTATTAATTCTCAACATCTTTACTTTCCGCCTTATCGGTTTGCTTCCAGTATCCGAATCACTGTCAGTGTTAGATGGAATATACGCATCTGCAAAGATAACGCAAAGAATTAACTAAATTAATTTAATTAAAAAGTTGGGCGCGTGCACAAAAATACATCAGCGTGTGTGAGAGAGAAAGAGAGAGAGAGAGAGAGAGAGAGAGAGAGAGAGTATGTGTGTGTGTATATATGGCGGAATGTCGCAATTTGGTGTGCGCTTCTTCACTACATTGATGTAATCATTTAGACGAGCATTATTTAGAGACAAAAATATCTGTAAACATGGCGAAATAGTAGAGTGCAAAAATCGTGCAACTAATTAAATTTTCTAACAAGAGAACTCTTACCAGAGAATGATAAGATTCTTCTTGCCAGTGGTTACTGGATTTACTTTGTCCCAAATGATTTACGGTTCTAACGAAATGAAGATACTCGATACAGGCAACAAAAATTTATTATTATAAACTAGACACTAGATGCTGGCAATAAAACTTATTTCGTGCAACCCGTTGAACTAAAAGTATGATTCGAACTGGTAAAAGAGTTTAGAACCTAAATCATAGGTTTAGCAAATAACTTTTCGAGTATAAGTTTTAGCTGTTTTAGCTACATTTTGATACAATAGTAGAGGTCAAAGTTTTCTCGAAAACGAATAGACCGATTCGGCCGAAATTTTGAGGATTTGTCAAAAATACAAATAGGAAGAGGAGACAACTCATTAAATGTCTTCAAATTAAAAAGTAATCGCAATATTATTATTATACTATTAGTGTTAAATGTTTTTGTTATAATATCATTATAATTTGTTTATAATATCATTAACAGTTTTTATTTATTTTCAATACACTTTTCAATATTATGACATTTAATCAGTTGTCCCCTCTTACTTCTTGTATTTTTGATAATACCTCAAAATTTCAAGTGAATCGGTCTATCCGTTTTTGAGAAAACTTTGACCTACCATTTTATCAAAATGTTGCTAAAACAGATCACTTTGGCGTCACCTTAAGGTACTGGTTATTGGTTATAAAACTTCTTGGGACCTAAATAACACGTTTAGCAATGAAGTTTGCCATCCTAGAAACTCGTACGAGAGAATTTAAAGGAGAATTTCCTCCTTATAGTGGTTACTGGATACACTTGTTTTAAATGTTTTAGGGTAGTAATGATTATAAGGTACTAGATATTTCCTATGAAACTTCTTGGAATCTAAATCGTGCGTTCAGCAAATAAATTTTGTTACATTAGTACTCTTAAGGGTAGAGTACGGTTAGAAAAAAATTTTTGTAATTTTTATAAAATAATATGTGAAATGTCATCTTTATCAAATATATTATAAGAAATATTCTTTATTGATGATTGCTAACACTCAAATTAAGTAAAACATTAAAATATTTAACAAAAAACTCCGGTGAAAAAATTTCAAACTTATATCTATAAGAGCTACAACTTTACACAGCGAATAAGGTTTATCTATAAAAATGCAATTTCTAGCTCGATAAACCTAATTTGTTTAAATAATTGCTTAAAAAATGACAGATTTTATTTCATTAAAAAAGTAGTAATAAAAATGTCACATTTAATTTTAAACAAAAAAGGCTGTGTAACTTTATAATTCATACATACCTCAAGATGTGTGCAAAATTTCAGGTGGCTACGATAAAAATTGCCCTGCAAGGAATGTTTTAAAGGTATAAAAAATAGTGAATATTTTGAATTATTTAGCTTTAAAGTTTAAAATACATGATTTATTGCATTAACTGCAGATTATTTAATGCTGAAATTATGTAAGCACATAAGCTTTATAATATTAAACCTAATTTGCGCAAATTCTACGTAACATTTAGAATTTGTTTCTAAAATAACAAAAAATTGATTTTTTTTAAATTTTCGACCATACTCTACCCTTAATACAGAATGTCAAGTTTCTTCCTTTCATTGGTTACTGGATTCATTTATCTCAAATGTTTAAGCTAAACGTATGATATAAATTGGTAAATGAGTTTGGAACCTGGATCATGCCATAAAATGGTATTTTTTTATAACCCATACTGAAATCGATGTGAATATCTTTATAGGAATCCTTGTACGTTATTATTTTTAGTAAATCCTTATGGAAGTGGTCGTTGACTTGGATACTTTGTTATTAGACTGTATTTAATGTGGATTCAAATTTGATTCTATATTGATTTCCATATCGACTTTTTTAACAAGGAGTGTATGTATTAGTATGAGTATGTATCAGTTGTTTGTGTACGCTCTTATGTTTACCAGTCTGTATGCATTATACATAATGATATTATACAAAAGATATAGTTAGTAGCTTACCTGAATGAGTTTCTGAATTATAGGCATCTTCATCAACCATATTAAGTGGGCTGTCTGCTTTGCGTTTTTTGGTCTTATTGGTTAATTTTTCTACTTTCTTCTCTATCTGCTTCTCATTTTGGTTTACTCTTGGGAGTGTTTTTTTATATTCCTCCTCATCTTCATTGTTTTCTGACTCTGAGTCACTTTCATCTACAGTTTTATTGACGTCGTCATCTTTGTAACACATCGTTGCTTTAAGCAAAACTGGGGCTACAGAGAGGATTTGTTCTTGAAATAAGCTTTGTGCATATATATTTTTATTGATTTTTTGACTGTGACCTAGGTATTGGTAGAGATCCGTTCTTTGACCATCGGTTAATTCCAAACTTTTGGCGATGGTTGACACATTCTTGCGAAATAACGTTCCTCGTAGTCGATTTGGATAGTCTGCGTTAATTTGGGTGGAATGTTTGCGAAATGTTTGGCAAGCCGATAGGTGTCGGTTTTCATTTTGGACAGTACTTTCAATACCGAATATATATGGATTATTACTAGGGATTTTAGCTTCTGATCGATATTTTAAGAGTAAATCAATCCCTATTTTATCTTTTTTGTTTAATAAAACGGGAACAGTCCTATTTAATTTTCCTCTTATCAGTATTCTATAAAATCTACTTAAGAAAAGTTGATCTTCTTTTGATAATTTGTTGTAAGATTCGCAATTAGAGTCAAGATGTTCCAATTTTTTATATGTCGACAACTTTATACGTTCAGTTTCTCCTGCACGACGACAATTAAAAAGTTGAATGTGCATCAAAATAGACTCACCTAATAATTTCCATGTTGTAATATTAAATCCACTTTTTTGCAGTGTGTTTATAGAGTAGCTTATGTTATTAACTATGTACTTATATAACTTGGCTATATCGGAAGTTGTGGGTAGTTTTACTATTTTTGATCGCTGTTGTTCGACGAATGACTCTGCAATTGTTTTACTTATATATTTATTATAATTTGTAGTATATAAATGTGCAAATTCCATAGCACTTTCTTTAGCTTTTGGATTTTTCGATTTAATGCATTCAGATACCCATAGGTCACATAATTCTTTTATGTAAGATCCAGCTGCTGCAGCAACTGCTGGGTGTTCGTAGTATCCTGTTATTTTATTATAATCACCCACTTCACTAATAACCGCCGATAATAGATCATAGTTTTCAGGTACAAAGAAATTGCTAAAATCTTGAATATCTGAACAAAGATTCCTTAAAATAAGAAGACAGCGAGCCAATAGTCGGACACGTGCGCGTATCATGTTCCCTTGATGAGGACTGTGTCTGTGTTTAAAAGCATAACCGTTGCCGTAGTCAATTATAAGTAGATCGTTCTGAATAGTTGTCAATATTTCTCCAATGCGAACATGAGACAAAATATCTTGGAAGTAATCACTGATTTTCTCATTAAAATTTCCTACAAGTTTTCTATTCAGTGTCAATTGTGATACTGTGACCTTGTTTTCAGTACATCTATCATAATGTTTATAAAAATACTTTCGAACAAAGTACCCACTACAGTTAGAACACATAGTGTACATTGCAACCGTCTTATCTGGTTTATCTTTTCTAGGTCTTCGAGCCGTTAGAAAATTCTGATTAAATTGACATTGCATGTTGTGTTTTGCAATTGCTGCTTTTCTTAGGTAATCAAACAATTGATTTCGAAATTTTTGCTCTTGAGAAATCTCGCTATCTTTTATCCTTCTAGTACCCTTTGTACCGTACAATTTTTGAATTAAAATTTCTTCACTATGTACATTTTCATAATGTCGCGAGAGAGTAGTTCCCCATTTACCACAATAATAGCAGGGATAAGTTTTTCGTGTAGAACTTGATTTTTCTACAATCTTCTCTGTCTCCCTCCTTAATGCTTCTCCAACAACATCCCTATTTAAATTTCTTTCTGCTTTCGAAGTGAGAGGATTATCTAATTTCATAACAGGCTCGCTCTTTTGAAACGTAACTAAAATAATAGAGAAATAAGAAATTAAAAGAATATTTATTACAAAATAGTTTAAAAAAATATTTTTCGACATAGTATCCGTAAAGTACGACTTTACGTACTGTTTTGCGGACGTAAAGTATGTACACGTGTTCGTAAAGTCGCACTTTCCGTCCGACAAACAGTACGTAAAGTCGTACTTTACGAATACTACATGTCGAAAATAATGTTCGCGACCGATAAATTGAAGAACGATAAATATAACTTATTTTTTCGAAAAACTAGATTCCTTGATAATGCTTTATGCAGACATAGATCAATCAATTTTCTAGAAACAAAAGATTTATTTTGGAATGTTTGGATAAAACCATTAAGGTTAAGAAAATTATTGAGGTAGGTTTGAAAGTATCATGTTAAAGTAAAAATAGACTAATACAGTGCATTATGTGTTTAAAAAATGTACTTTTAAACAGGAGGAAAACGTATTGCTAATGTTTCAAATTATTATTTAGAAAATAATTTTCATTTTTCATTTTTATATTTATCTTATGATATTAGTATAAATATATAGGAACATACCTTTTTTAGCATTTCCAGTTTTATCTTTTTTAATAGTTATTTGAATTTCCTCATTTAAATCATGTTTCGCATTGTCTGCATTCATTGCTTTCACTGATATTGTATTTGTTTCACTAACTGTAGTTTCAACATTCTCATTAAATTCATTTTCTTTATTTTTGTTATTAGAATACTTCAATATGTTATCAATATCTTCGACAGAAAGATGCTCAAACATATTAATATCATTAACTGTATCAAAATTGCTGTCTTCTTTATTTTGTTTCTCAAAGTTATATATATTTGGATTTTTATCAGTTGAAAAATTGGAAACATTATTACGGAATTCGTCTATAAGTTAAAAAAAGTCACTTACAAAATAATATATATCACGCATGTGGTATACATTTTTGGTTTTACTGCAATTCAGACTTAGATTAAAAGTTTGCATGAAAATAACGCAAGAAAAGAGTTGCATAAGATAACGTGGTAGCAACCCATCTTACTGCAATAAATAATTGAGGTTTGTTACATAAACACAATCTGTGTTTGAATGCGTCATATATTATTTACTACGCATACATAATAAATTATATTTTTAGAAAGAAACAAGTTTTTTCATTGGAAATTGTAAATGGACCAAAACGTATAAAATTGTGTTAAAGTGTACCAAAATGTATCAGTGTATATACATTTTAACATTTTAAAAAATGTTCAGAATGTTTTATTGATGTTTACTTCTAATACCCTTGATAGACTTTAATATGATTTAATACAGTTTGATTCACTTCAACATACTTTAACACATTTTGGTAGACTTTGATGCAATTTGACATACTTTCCATACATTTTTAAAAATGTTTCTACATCTCAGAATTTAAATTATTTTTTGTAAGAATGCTTGCAATATTTGCGTTATTTTCTTAAACAAACAAAATTCATCTAATTTCTGAATTCCTGCAGACGTACAACAATATATAACAAGCATAAGGACTAGCAATTGATTCCAAAGAATTAAATTTTTTTCAGTTTTTAATCTTAGGCTACCTGGCAGTCTTATAAACGTAATATACCTGTGTACGCAAGTGTTACAAAAATAACACAGCCACACAAAAAAAAAGTCAAAACCCACGGACCAGACCATATATACCTTATGTTTTTGAGGTCGCTGATTCCGAATCCGTGGTCCATTTGACCCCATCACCTCAGGGTCAAGGTCAGGTCAAGGTCAAATTTACAAAATTAACGGCAACCAAGGTTTAACAGTATACATATATGTTTTTGGGGTCGCCGAATCCGAATTCGTGGTCCGTTTGACTCCATCACCTAATAAGGAAAAATTGAAGGAAGGTATTTTTGACGATCCAGAAATTAGAAAAATGATGGCTGATGACCAGTTTATTAGTTCCATGACAAACATTGAGAAAGCTGCATGGCTTAGCTTTAAGGAAGTTACTGAAAACTTTTTGGGTAATCGCAGAAGCCCAAATTACAAAGTAATTGTATCTAAAATGGTTGAGAACTATGGGAATATGGGTTGCCCAATGAATTACAAACTACATTTTCTGCACAATCACTTGGATAGTTTTCCTGAAAACTGTGGCGATTATAGCGAAGAACAGGGAGAGCGTTTTCACCAAGATGTTAAAGTAATGGAGAAGCGTTATCAAGGTAGATGGGATGCTAGTATGCTGGCCGACTACTGCTGGATGTTGAAAAGAGATTGTGAAACTACTGGGAAAAAACGTAAAAGGAAACCTTTGCACCGATCATTTGATGAGAAACGTGTAAGGTATAGTAAGAAAAAATAAATGGCATGAAGTTTGGTTTGTTTTACAAGAATTTTGTCGATTTTACCTTCAAATAACCTTCACTATGAGGTGATGAAGTCAAACGGACCACGGATTCGGATTCGGCGACCCCAAAAACATATATGTATACTGTTAAACCGTGGTTGCCGTAAATTTTGTAAATTTGACCTTGACCTAACCTTGACCCTGAGATGATGGGGTCAAATGGACCACGGATTCGGATTCGGCGACCCCAAAAACATATATGTATACTGTTAAACCTTGGTTGCCGTTAATTTTGTAAATTTGACCTTGACCTTGACCCTAGGGTGATGGGGTCAAATGGACCACGGATTCGGAATCAGCGACCTCAAAAACATAAGGTATATATGGTCTGATCCGTGGGTTTTGACTTTTTTTTGTGTCGCTGTGTAATAATTTATTTATAGCAAAGAATTTCACCTTGGATTTGTGCAGGTTGACCTTCGCTGATGAGACTAATATCTTGTTTTGTTTCAAAGATGGGCTCTATTAGCTTAATAATATGCTTCTCGTCATGACTCTGCTCAATATATTCTAGAAAAACATAATTGTATACATGCATATATATGCTTTCTTTTTTAGTAATCATAATTCAAAAATTTGATATTTATTGTCGAAAAAATATATAATAGTTAATGATATCAAGTATAATTCACTGTTAAAATTTCAAACTATAGTTGTAATTTATTTATGAATAAAAAAATAAATTGTAAAATAATTATCTTTTCTTTGATCTATATTTAAAGACTTAGTCCTTTCTTTTTTGCTCAATATTAGAGTAATGTGAATATACTAGTGAAGACATATTACAGAAAACATACCTATGCAAACGAAATTATCCGTCTCTGTAAATATAACCTCATCCTGACATGGATTAATATGTGTACTATTATGCATAAAATTAGACAATGGAATAATATTATCACCTTGAAGCAATTGATCGCTTTTTATTCTTAATCCAGATGAAGAGTTTCCATTAACATCTACAAATTAGCATTAAAATTATTATTATTATTTAAAATATTTATAGTACATTACTCAACTAGTGAGCAAAATAGGTCATTCCGACACGAGTCGATTTCGACCTCGCCTCGCTCGGGTGACAAAAAAGGCGAGTGGGGATGAGCTTTGCTCACTAGTTGAGTATACTATTTTTCCTGACAAGGTGGGAGAAATTCGACGTTAGGAAGAATGAAATTTCATTTTTTTTATAAAACACAAGAAAAGGTCAGTTATGTGAATTATTTTATAGAGTAAAATGTTATTAACAAATATTTGTTTATTATTTATTTATTTGCTATTATTATCAAGGAATTATACTGATAAATTATATTTAAGAGAACAATTAAATGATTATTTTAAAATTTAATCATTCTATCTTTACGTGAGCAAAATACCTCATTCCCCCACTATGAAAAGTATTTTGCTCACTAGTGTGGGAATGTGATATTTTGCTCACGCAAAACAGGCTTCGAAAATCGAATTTCGCTCACCGCGTTAGGAAAAATAAGTTACCGACACGGTGGCGGAGTGGCGGAGACGCACCTCGGCCGATCACAAAAGTTAAACAACACTGAGCGCGGTTGGCACTTGGATGGGTGAAACCATTCTTGTGCGGCTTTCGGGATCGGTTAAGTGTTTCTCCACACTTCACAACGTGAGCGGGAAGTGTAGAATATTCGGTACGGTGTTTGGAGAGTGATGTATCAATGGAAGAAGGAAGGAGAAGGAAGTGTAAAAGGAGAATTTATTGTCTGTCCTCGACTCGTAATCAACCACAAATAAATTCAACAATTCATAATTTAGAAGTTGATGTATGAACAATGCAAACTTCTAAAGAAATTTTTTAATCTTAGAAAATACATATATAAATCAATTTTATACCTGTAGTAGAAGATTTATTTATAATCTCCATTATGTTTTTATTATCGGTTTCATCGGTTTGAAAATTGTTCAACATTTTATGGGAATATTTTGTCTCAACAGAATAAGTTGATGCAATTTGTTTATCTTCTATCTTAGTCGAATCAACAATTTCTAAATTAGAATAGTCTGAAATCATTACAAATTGTTTTTAAAATAAAAATAGCATTTTTCCACAGTGAATGAAAAATAAAGAATACAGGTTAAAAATCTGTTTTTATCAGAACTTATTTTAGAATTTTCAGGGTAACCCTATTCTTTTTTGCAAAAAATAAGCTAGTAACAAAATCCTATTTTTCTTAATTCTATATTTTGTAATAAAGAAATAACAATTTTGATTATTCTATCAATTATTGTAGTGAAAAAAAAATTTGACACAAGAAAGTTTTTTTAGTTTGCCAAGATAACGGCAGGAGATAAAGACCCTCCTGATAAGCTTAAAGAAAAGTATTACAAGCGTCAACTTAAAACTCAAGTAGTAACTGATGTGTGTATATATTGTAGTGACGAGTATCATGTCAGTGGTTTTATCCAGAACATAAAGTAACCTCAAAAAATAAACACATGAATGGGATCACAAGCATAGTAATCGCTCATATGAAAATGATGAAAAGGGCATGAAGACAGCTTTTTAGACAATTCTGAGTCTTAGATCATCAAGATTTTGGGAATTGGATTTATAAACACGGTCTTTCCCACAGTAATTAATCTAAAAGTATTAGGCTTGGGGCTCCTACTAATGCATCTTTCACTCGTCGAAACTATATATTTTCAAAAGCGTATTCTTTTAGAGTTTGCATTGCTGGAACTATTTCATTACGCAGTCATTATTCATATCTTTTCGAGTTTAAGTTCTCTTCAATAAAAGAGAGATCAATTATTATATCATCTATGATGCATATTTATAGTTAAACTTCTGAAAATATTAGTTATGACTTTATTTCTCCAAATGGGTATTTGTATCAAACCTATAACTGCAGTTCTGCCTGTTGCAATAATATTTCTTAGAAATTACAGATTTTGAGTTATTATTTCTATCATCATCTCATAAAATTTAGTACGACTATTAGGATCATCTTCATTCAAATTATGCACTAGTTGAAGTGGCTATACCAGTGTGACACTTTCAAAAAATTGATTTTTTTTGTCTTACTCAACAGTTAATACATTCAAAAATATTGTGTAAAAATGTCATAAGCGTATCTCTAATACTTTTTAAATGTCAATCTTCTGAAAAACCACTCGCAGGAATAAACTGCTGCACCTACCTGCGGACGAAGTTTCGGAGCTGATGACTCATAACTCGAATCTTTTGCATTGTAAGCAGTACATAGGTAAGAGGGGGGAGGCTAGAAATATGTGCCATGTAAAAGGTATTCTGAGACCGTTTGTCGCTGTTGTTGTCGAAGCGATTGTTTAGTTTACGCGCAGATGTTGTACACTATACAACGGAGCAAAAATAAATGAAAGCTTTGAAAAGAGCACTCACGATAATCCTTTTCATAGATCCAGAAAAAAAGAGAAAAGTTTCGAGAAATACGAGTACAGCCCAGAAAAACTGTTACTCCCAAGAGATGACAAAATTATAGTTGATCAGATCCAATGATATTCTTACATTGAGTTTTTCTCTGTTTTGTTATTTCTCATTATAATTAAGTTAATTTTCAATATAATTAAGCACTTAAGTTGTGTGCAAATCTTGCAAAAATTAAATTAAGTTCAATCAAACAAATTCACGGGGTGTAAGATTCAGAATGATTAGTAATGCTTGATGGATTCTTTTCAAAAATGTTCATAACAACGCTTTCTCTGGATGCTCTGAAGTTGCAACTAAATCTGCTAAAACCGTTTATGAATGGAGTACACAAATTGCCGCAACTGAAGAGAGAGCTAAAACGTAAGAGAATGAAGGATCAGATGTTAATTTGACTGTTTACGGAGATGATACGTGGAAAAACGAAACACACTTCACGTGTTTTTGTTACAACTTTTGCAGGTAACTTCAGTAAAAAAATTATTGGTACAGTCATAAAATCAACTTATTTAAAGAGTTGTGAAGTATGAGAAAAGATAAAAGTGCATTCTCAAAAACATAAAAAAATGTATACATATTTTTGTAATTTGTCACAATTTTCCGAAATAATTTCAAAACCCTTAACAATTACCTACATCTGAAAAAACAAAGTTGTTTGTCGACAAGTTTCGAGTGTTTTGAAGGCAAAGATATGCGATTTTTTTTTAATCTAAGAAAAAAGCTATTTAATTCCGCAGAAGGTTCAAGGATTATTTTGGAATACTTATTTAGATATGGTTTTATTAATGAAAAATTTTAATTAGGTTGTATGTGTTTCATAATTAATGAAAAAATATCCCTTTTGTAATCGTAATTTCTTATAAATTTAGATACCTTTGAAAAATACATGTAAATATTAAAAGATAATTGTATTATCATGTATAAATACACATTGATTCATGTAAATGTACGCAATTATGTGTATAGGTTAATATTAATATACCAAATCGTAATATTTAGCAATACATATCAATATTTATATAGAATTTTAAATTACACAGGCCTACAAAATTTAGGAAAGTTATTTTACCAAAAACCATACTATACTTTTCAGAAGTATTTTGATGTGCTGAATCCAAATCCGGGGTCAGAATTGCTCCGGTGGTTCAGGTTTTCGAGATGTCCTAACCTCAAAGTGAAAAAAAAACACAATTTTGAAACATATTTGCGCTTGTCTAGCATCGCAAATTAATTTTTTCTTCAAAATCTAACCAGCATGTTAATATATCAAACTAAATCATTAAAATACCGCTGAGTTGGCTTAAATATCTCTTTTTTTCGATGAGATATGCTACTTTGAAAAATTCAAACTTAATTTATAAATGTCTGCAAACAATAAAACTCTTTTGGTTTTGTTAAATACAATTTCAACGAGTTAATTTCAAATAAAACTCTTTTTACCGATGCACGTCTCATGCCCACAAACCCCAAACCCATGAACTCCACACCCACAAACCCCAAACTCACAAATCCCAAACCCACAAAATTCCAAACTCAGAAACCCCATACCCACAAACCCCGACCCTATAAAACCACATACTTAAAATTCCGCAAATCCCAAACCTACTAGCTCCACACTCGATAAACGGTAAGCTCGACACGCCGGATTTATCGGATCATATGCCCGTAACTCACACATTTAAAATCAATATTCAGCCAACGCGACGCGTATTCGAAAATTTGTATTCCCAAAATTGTGGGCACGTAAAGATTTATTGGATTTATAAAGTTTTGTATTGGATATAAAAAGTTTTCACGTGCTAATAAATAATGCCCGCAAATAAATTAGACTTAAATCTTTTTTACCAAACTTAGCCGAATCCAGAGTCACGACGTGGACGTGGTGGTATCGACTCCTTTTTCTTTTTTTTTTCTTTTTTTTAATTGTTTTAGTTTTTTTTTATTCTATTCTGGTTTCGAGCATCATATTCTAATCGATCTATTTCATAGGATCCTTTAAGAAATTTACGTCTGTGACCAGGTGAATTGTCATTTCTAAGCAAATACTAGGGTAATCTGCCATCTTTCGCACCAAATTTTTCCTGATAATGTATCCTTATATTTGGGGTCTCGATTGTTCCCTAAAAAGTTTTCCACGATTTTCTTTAAACTTTACCAAGCATCTTTTTCAATTAATGTCATACTCTTATCAAAATTTTCATCTTTCATTAGATTAATAATATCTGGGCCAACAAATTATTCCTTCCTTAATTTTAGAATCAGATATGTGAGGAAACTTAGACTTGAGATATTTGAAACAATCGCCATCGGAATTAAGGTGGTTCATGCGCGACCCGCTAGTCAAAAAATTGTTATATATTATGTTTGTGTAATATACTTCTAATGACAGAATATAATACGCATAAATATATATAATAATTTTATAAATATGTTAAATACTACAGTTATCAATTATTTATTAAAATAAGAAAAAAATAATTACAATAAAATAAATTAGTTGATTAACCGTGAAAGACGGCGAATAACCTAACCCCTCATATTGTGTAAAACATTACTGTAGCAGCATGTCTCCTCCGAATGCGAAACAAACAGTGTTAGAAGAAGTATTGGTAAAAGAAAGGACATCGCGCCTCTTGTGCATGTACAGTTAGTGCTATATTACACATGACTATGCAGAGGTGGGCATTTGTTGTATCGTTAGTTACTCGTTACTTTAACGATACAATATCTTCGATACTTTGGGATCGTCGATTTTTTTTATTAGTTTCTTTTTCGATACTGTATCGACGATCCAAAAGTATCGACAATACTTTTACCGTATTAATACAGTATTAATACTTTATACCGATACAGTATTACCGTTCTTTTATTATTATATTTTGTATCGCTGATGCATCGAGTATAATTTGTTAAATAATCAAAGTTACACCGAGGCCATAAAGTGTGCAAATTTTTTTAATTTTCGGCCTAACTATTTTTAATAAATGAATAAATACATTTAAATAATTTTTATTTAATGAAATTTGAACCCTTTCACTGGCAATGTATCATATATGATCAAAAAAAAATCGTGCCTCAACTGTTGGAAAATTCACCTTCAACCCCTCATTTAGGGGTAGGAAATGAAAAATTTGCGAAAATAAACATCAGAATCAACTCTGAGTCCCCAAAAACCCCGATATTCATAATTATCGTATAATTTGTTTAAGTTTATTGTCTTACCATTTTTGGCACGTAAAGTAAAAAAAGCTGCACCAGTGAAAGGGTTAAGCTTACAGCAAATACTTCTATTTAAGATTATTTTGTACACAATTGACTTTTATTGGTAAGGGTCTGTTTCTACACACAGAAATTAAATACATAATGTCAATACACATAAAAATTGTTAGTTAATTTTGAGCACAGTGTAAAGACATTTTACACAATAATTAAAATTTAATAATAGTTGATATTATACATATAAATATTATACACATATTTGTTTAACACTTGAATATTTTACACATGAAATTTGTGTATAAAAAACGTTTTCATACAAAAAATAAGTGTGTACAATATTGATGTGTAGAATATTTATGTGTATAATGTTTATGTATATAATGTCGATTATTATTAAATTTTAGTTATTGTGTAAAATGGTTGTACATTGTGCAAATAATTAATTATCAATTTTTGTGTGTATTAACATTATGTATTTAATTTCTGTGTGTAAAAACAGACCCTTGCCCTTTTATTTACTCTATATATATATATATATATTTCTTTTTTTTTATTCTCTTTGCTCATTACCCCGTACACCCGTGGGTTTTGCCCGTGGGTTTTTACAGGGACACCCCTACCACCTGCAAATTTTTTCCCATCCCGGTCCCCACCGTCTCGCATTCGCCCGGGGTTATGCTCGTGGGGAAGGGAAAACCTTGTAGGAAAACCTTCCCTGAGAAGGCCGGTGTACAGGGTTGCCAGATGGCGATTTTTTCTCTTTGTTGCTCTTGCTTAATAAAGATCAATATACGTAAGAGAGAAAAGGAAAAAAATTCGCCAACTGGTCACTCTGCCGGTGTATTGGAACATTCTGTTTAGATGCTCAGGTCACTTTGCATAGGCCCAAACACCGAAACAGAATGTTCCACATCTTCCGCTCACGTTGTGATGTGTGGAAAAACACCTAACCGATCTCGAAAAGCCGCACGAGCATGGTGTCACCCATCCAAGTGCCAACCGCGCTCAATGCTGCTTAACTTTCGTGGTCGGCCGAGGTGCGTCCCCGCCACTCCGCAATCGTGTCGGTTTATTTACTCTATATATTTTGAGTAACAATGATTCATTTCCTTAAGTGGTCAGTTACAGGGTTTTTACCTTAATTACTTTGTAGTTACATAAGTATCGGCGATACTGTATCGAGTAAGTATCTATTTTAAAACTATCTTCGATACAAAAGAATCGGCGATATTTTCTCAAAAAAGTATTTGTAAGGCCGATACTTCGATACAATAATTTTGGAACGAAGTAACGAGATACAGCGATGTATCGCCGTTACTGCCCACCTCTGTGAATATGGATGTATACATTAGCTGTGATTGAATTTAGTCTACCGTCTGTAATATTTATTTTAGTCTTGTGACTGCTTTTGCTTCCTTTTTTCGGTTTATTATTCTTTTATGTTGACTTAATTTATTTATTTATTTAATTTATTTAATAATGTTGATGTATAGAGCTGTTAAAGAGATAAAGGTAGTAATCGTAATTGTTCAATGTTTGTCCATATAATAAAGTTATTTCCATTGTTTTTTAATTATCCCTGTTTTCACTATTAGTGCAATGATTAAGTGATGCTACAATCAAAATTGAAATGTTAAGCATTCGATGTATTGACAAGTAGTAAGTACAATGTTATAAATCATTAGGTTTAAAAACAAAACCTGTAATCATTTATGTAAATTCAAATGTAGTCGTTAAATAAAGGTATAGCCTAAGGAGCATGACGAAAGTCATCGAAACGTCCAAAAGACTTGTGTATGAAATTTAATTTTTTAACAGCTTTTTATTAGGCAACGCGTGCCCCGGTGATAATTAAAATACTTTTATCGGGATCGCGAATACCACGTCACAAATGGCGACCGTGACAGGACGACGGTTTCGCCTTCGCGAATTTTAAATTTAATCCGTCGGCCATTTTCGCGCGCGAGACGTCGCGGCGAAAGAATGAGCGGGTAGAGATAGATAGAGAGAGGGAGAGAGTGATTTGATTGTTGTGTTTGAGAGAGAGAGAACAAGCTAGAGAGAGAACGTGTGAGACGGATCTCTTAAGAGGTGTACCCCCTCTTGCTCGATTAGTCGAGGAGAGGCGTATACCCGTGTATTTGGGAGAGATAATGCGTGCGACCGAGTATAGCCGGCAACGCCCGATCTCCGCCGAGATCGGTCTCTCCCGATCGCAAGCTTGTCGGGAGATCCTTGCTTGGCTTGTATAGGAGCGGCAAGGTAGGGAGAGAGTAGCTTGCGTCGCGGATCGCGGGCAGCGAGAATCCCCCCCCCCCCCGAAACGCGTGAGAAAGGACTGCGCGAGAGTCCGATTTACATCGGCTCTTTCCGATTGCGCCTGCGAGTGGGAGTAAGAGAGAGTATCCCTAGTCGCGGGGAGTCGGAGTAAAGGCTAGGCGGGCTCCTGTGTGTGTGAGAGAGAGAGAGCGCGAGTGCCTAGACCTTCCGCGTATGACGTCCTTGCTCTGGTATTACTATATAAAACCAGAGCGGGCGAATTTTTTTAAAATTAACTCGTCCCCTCCGAAATCGTATCTCACGTGTGTGTGAGTAAAGAAATAGGTTCGCTCGGGAGAGGTAGCTGTTCCCCACGCCCCCCTCCCATTTAAAATTAAATTGATTTTTCTTTTATTTTGTGTGAATTTTTGTGACTTCTGTCATACATTTTTTTATTGCAATAGAAATTAAATTTTTTTTGTTTAATTTTACAACTATTGTCAACTGTTTAAACTGGTGTGTAAGTTAAACAATTGACAGATATCTTTGTGTGTTTTAGCCGCAAGATATTGAAGTTGTAAAATTAATTATTCAGACTTGTGAGCAAGTTGAATAATTAATTTATTTTATTATTATTCTTGTTATCCAACAATTTAAACCTTAATTGTTTCATTTTCCCTAGCAAAATAATTTTTTTTATCCGTATTAGGATAAAATTAATTGATCTTGCTGGTTAAGGAATCTTTGGGATTTTAACCAGCAGATTACTTGCTTTGGGAAGTGTTGGTAATTTACAATTAATTGTAAATACACAGACATATTTGAGATAATTTTGTGTTTTTTTGTTGTATGAGATAACTATCATAATTACTTGTGCTTGGAGAAGCAAAGTAATTGAATAACGTCTTGGTGCGTGTGAGTCACAAGGCGTTATAATTAACAAATTATTTATTAAACTCATTATTGAGTAAATAATTAATTCTTATTTTTTTGTTTGGTTAGCGTGAGTGCAAAGTGCGCGATTAGCCGCGACTCTGACTGACAAAATCTTTGTTTTGTTTTGTCCTTTTAAGGACGAAATAAAATTTTACTAAGAGGAAATCACTTGGATTTCAATTAGTGAAATAAGATTGTTAGTGTGCTTACCGTCGTAGTTCACAATTTGCTGTAAATAGAACGACGCCAAAATTTTTTTTACTCGTTGGGAGTAATAATTATTTTATTGTGGTGGGCCTAATAAAATAATTTCCAATTTTGAATTGGATACTTCCAAGGTATTTGAATCGTTAGGGATTTCAACAGAAATCCCGACTGTGAATACCTCTCCTGACGTAAGACGTCGGCTGCTGCTAGTCAAACAAATCATGGCTAGCAGCTATGAAGCCCGGATGGCCCAGCTGTTACGTGAATCATGTATAGCTCGGGATATCCGACGGGAGACGAGGAAACTTCCAATTGAAGCGGTGTACCTTCAATTGGAAAACTTAAGACTAAGCTCAAATGGTGATCAGGCGGAGTGCCGCGAACGCCTTTTGAGACACAGGATCAAATGTGTAGACATTGATCTCGAAGTCCCATGGTTCCCAGACTACGATGAGGATATAAGGGCAGAACCTGCCCATAAACCTCTGGTCTGTCAGGAGCTGTGGGCAGTTCGAAAGCCCCGTTCCAGAAAAGGAAGTGTAGCCCCATCTGGAACGGAAATTTCTTACGAGTCCGATATGTCGGATCGTGAGAGAATTGTGTGTGACAGAAGGCCCATCATTGAAGAGGATGGAACTCAGTCACCAAATAGTCGCCAAAGGTTTTCGCCTAAGGACACTGCACAAAGCCCAAGGGTAGCACCAACAGGTGCTATACCAAACGGGTAATTGTAGTACCAACAGCTTGCCTGACGACGACTACAACACCGATCACTCCTGTTTCTGTGGTTACAGCCTTATGCACAACCACTACGTCGACGGTTATGACCGTGACAACTGCTCGTCAAGGAGGATATTATGCACCTGCACAATATTCCCCAACCTTCGAACAGAGAAACAGCGGTGAGGTTGACACGATCCGGGAGCGTGATGTGCCAACCCAACACTTCGACTCAGGTTCTCGGTCAGAAACCGCCCGTCGTATGTCGAGAGATTACACCTCTAGACTAGACGTTGACAGGCGACCTGACGATAGGTTAACCGAAGGTCGAAATGTTGAAGATAGATATGGATACGACCTACCTATTCAGGTACGTAGACAATCTCACGTTAAACCGATTATCGAATCGAAACGTCGAGATCCCTCTTCTAGTGCTTGCGAAAGGCAAGGCAGAAGAGAGAGGCGTGAGTACGTAACTCCAAGCGGAAAATCACGACATCATCGCTCAACGAGTAGAGACTCTAGCAGTGATGACCGTCGTGAGAGCTGCACGGAGAAAAGTTCTCATAAACGTCGATCTTCTCGCACCTATGTGGACAGAGCTAAAAGGGAAAGCCCTAAGCAGAACCACGTAGATGAGAGGGACAGACGTAAGAAAGCGCCTCAACCTAAGCGAGTAACCGCTACATGTGACCAGTCGACACAAACGGAATCTTTAGATTCCAGTGAGACTGATCGCGAGTCTACGTACAGGAGGAGACCTGAATCTCGAAGGACGGCAGAAGGCCGACAAGAGTACAGGGACTCGTCCGTTAGCAGATGTAGGAACTCTCAAGTGGGTAATAGAGATTACCACAGATATAGAGATTCCTATCGTTATGACGAGAGTGCTCCCATGCCAAGAGTACGTGGAGACGATAACTCTAGGCATGAGCGGACAGGGTGCGCACGTGAACTACGAATCTGGAACATGTCCTTTGATGGTGAGACCAAAAAGGACGCGGAAGAATTCCTAGATCATTTACACGATTTTAGAAATGACAACGAGTTCTCAGATCGTAGAATGTTCAGTGCTCTGCCGACTGTGTTCTCAAAATCGGCTCTGTTCTGGTACAGAACAGTTCAACGATCTCTCCGAGATTGGCGCGATTTTGAAACAGAGTTCCTAAATGAGTATGGCCGTCAAATAAATGACGAAGATTTACTCTTGGAACTCCGTTCACGAACGCAGAGTGAGAGTGAGAAGGCTACGACATTTTTGAATTGCTTCAAAGCGATCGTAAACCGATTTGAAGGTCCACCCTCACTGGAGCAACAACTAAAAATGGCCTACTCTCAGATGAGGCCAGATTACCGTAGGTATATACCTGTACGACAAATTCGAAGTTTTGCCGATTTGTCAACATACGGTAAAGAGTACGAGCAGCACTTGGAATGGGACACGAAATTCTCAGGTTCCAAGACTAAGCGCGAAAAGCTCGTACCAGAAGCCTTCCCGAAACAGAGTGGTGGGACACGAGTTTCGGGTAAAGTGGCGGCTGTTACCGATAAGAGTAAAGATAAGTCTTCTCACTCGAAGAAACAGTCGTCGCAGAAGACTATTAAGAAGAAGAGTAAGAAAAATGCCAAAGGCTCATCTAGCTCTTCTTCAAGCGAATATGAAGCAGCCGTGGTGTACGGTACTTCATACGCTAATAATAGTTTTCAAAAACAATATGGCAATTCGAATAAATCGGCGAGTGTGCGTAATTCGAAGCCTGTACAATTCATGATGCCTGTTGTTCCACAGGCAGCCAGTCAACAGAAGCTAAGTTCAGGTACGAGAGATAGACGTATGCAGACGAAATCTCAAGTACCAGTACATCAAGCTTTTGTACCACAAGTTGTACAAAACCTGGTGAGGCATGTGCAACCACAAGCGAGGGCATTAAATCCCTTGAACCAAAACACCAACTTTGTCGGCGTGTGTTTTACATGCCAAAAAGTTGGTCACAGCTCATCGGACTGCCCTAGCCAAACTTGCTATCGATGCGGAAATATCGGGCACTCCGCTGAGCAGTGCTCAACCGAATTGGTAGCAAAGGAGTGCCAGCTGTGTGGGACCAGTGGCGTTACACTCCAAACATGTCCTAACTGCGTCAGATTCCTTCAAAGTGTGGGAAACCTGAACGCAGGGCACCCGAGCTGTCCCGGGCGCCCTGCACCGCAGTAAGTCAACCGTGTGGTTTACAAGGGCAAGAGTTTAAGGTTGGAGAACCCTCTAAACTCTTTAAGAAGTCTAGCAAATCATTTGCTGACCTCTCTACAGTCCTTAACGAAGGTCGAATTCCCACTCAGACCGAAGTTGGCGTCGAAAGTAAGTCTGAGTGTAAGGACCCTAAACGTTCTGGGGATTCGACAGATGGAAAAGTTCTTACAACACAACCTGTCAATCCCACCCAAGCTTTGCAAGGTAAAACAGAACAAGGAACCTTGTTAGACCAACAAAAGCGTGAGGCTAGCGATTGGGCTAAGGAACTCCGAAGGCAAATATACTCTGGTATCAGAGATGATATTGGCGAAGAAGGTGTAAAGAGACTGTTATCTCTGCCTCTTAGCACCATCGGAGTGAACGATTTTGGTTGTTGCTCATCGTCACCTCGCTATGACACACTCTTTTTGGTACGACTCGATGGAAAGGACTTTAAGGCACTTTTCGACCCTGGCACTATGGTCTCTCTTGTACGATCAGATGTTGTCGAACAGTACAAGTTTAAATGAAAACCTGCCAAAGTAGTCGTAAAAGGAGTGGCTGGCCTAGCTCTTAAAGTCCTTGGTCTGATTGACATCCTGTTCTGTGTAGAAGGCCTAGACGGCAATATCCAACTGAGAATTGTAGAGAATATGGAGCATTCCATTATTCTCGGTATGGATTTTCTACAACATTGGAACATGGAGGTCAAATTAGGCGAAGCTATTTGGCGTGTAGGCGTAAGTGAATGGAGAAACTTTGCCAGAGATACAGTCTCTGATAATAATTCGAGGATTTCCGCTGAATGTGCTGGTATAATTGAGATACGAGACGATCAGCGGGAACAAGTCAAACAGTTAGTCGAGAGATTACTCTTGCCTGCGGGAGATATTCATGGCTTTACGACTCTAACCGAGCATCATATTGAAGTGGAGCCTGGTGCAAGACCGGTCCGCCATAAGCCAAGACGTATGTCTCCCAAGGTCCTCGAATTTGCCCAGAGTGAGGTAAAAAAGATGTTTGGCAAGGGCATCATTGAACCGAGTGCGAGTGATTGGTCAGCTGCACCGGTAATCGCTCGCAAGGACGAAGGAAGCTATCGCTTTTGTATTGATTTTCGAGACCTTAATGCAGTCACAAAGCGTGATTCTTATCCAATCCCTAATATGGATACCATATTGGATAAGCTGCATAATGCAAGGTTTATATCGAAAATTGATCTAAAGAAAGCATACTTCCAAGTGTTAATGACCGAGGCGAGCCGGCATTACACTGCATTTGCTGTGCCTGGTTCGGGGCTGTGGCAGTTCACGAGAATGCCTTTTGGTCTCATGAATGCCCCTATGACTTTTGCACGGCTAATAGATGCAATTTTCGGACCTAAGGTGGAACCTCATGTGTTTGGGTACTTAGACGACTTGATCGTCATTACCGAGACTTTCGAGGACCACCTGAAATGGCACGAATACGTACTGAGGACGTTAAATGAAGCTGGACTCGAAGTGAATCGAGAAAAATGTGAGTTCTGTTGTTCCAGCGTAACGTTCCTTGGGTATAAATTGGATGCGGACGGCTTGCGACCTGACGAGGAACGAGTCGCCCCAGTCCTTAATTATCCTGCACCTCGCAATGTCAAACAGCTGAGATCCTTTCTTGGGATGGTAGGCTGGTATTCTCGATTTATCAATCGAGAAGCTGACATTAAGGCGCCCCTAACCATGTTGCTGCGTAAAGACCAGGCTTGGATATGGGGGGAGGAACAGGATAAGGCGTTCCGTCAGCTGAGGATTGAGCTAGCTGAGGCGCCTGTATTAGCCCGTCCAGATTTTTCTAAGCCATTCTCCGTCCAAAGTGACGCAAGTGACTTAGCAATAGGTACGGTTTTGACGCAACTGGACGACGAGGGGTTCGAGCATCCGATTGTCTACGTCAGCCGATTATTAAATCGTGCTGAACGTAATTACATGACAACAGAGAAGGAGTGCTTGGCCCTCATTTGGGCTATTAAGAGATTGAGACCATACATTGAGGCCTATCGATTCACGGCTGTGACCGATCATAGTGCCCTCAAATGGCTTAAAAATCTCAAAGAGCCGTCGGGCAGACTGGCGCGATGGATACTTGAAATGCAGCAATGGGACTTTGAAATAGTGCATAAGAAAGGAGCTTTGCACTATGTCCCAGATGCACTTTCTCGTGCTGTCAACCCGGAGCCCGACGAAGAAGAGATAGCCTCGTTCGAAATAATTACAGACCCTTGGTATATTGCGAGATTAAACGATGTACGCGCTTGCCCTCAAAGATTTCCGGAGTGGAAAATTGAGGACGAGATGCTATACCGTTTTACAAACGATAAACTCTTGGATTCTGTAAAAGAATTATTATATTTATGTCAATGAAAATATTTAACAATTTTTATTTTACATAATTTACTATCTTTTTATTTAAGAGGAGGGTAGAATAAGAAAAAGGTACATTATTCGGGTCGTGTTCGTTTGACCCCCCCCCCCCAAAAAAAAACCAATAACATAAAATTGTTGCATAAATCGTTAAAAAATGTCCAAATATACAAATAAAAATATAAATTTTGATGGAGGAACTTATTTTTTTAATAATCCAATAACCTAAAATCAATTATTACTATAGTACAAGATTTCAAGAAATTGTAAACTAATAAGGTATTATAATGATTATTTTTTGGTTCTATTATGATTTTATGTTAGAGGGCTATTGGAATATTGCGTTATTCGATTATTAGAAAAATGAGTTTCTCCATCAAAATTTATATTTTTATTTATATATTTGATCATTTTTTAACGATTTATGAAGAAAAAAATGATTTTTTTTGGGGGGGGGGGAGATTAAACGAACAAGACTTTTTTTTCATATGCGTATATATATAAATAACTATGACTTACAATGAAAAAATAAATATAATCGTTCAAAAAGTAGAATAAACCGACATGGTCAATAATTAAATTAGAAAACTACATAACTTTATTTTCAATGCGCTCAATAGTATATTAAATTACAAGGGACGAAACTTGATCATTCGGCCCACCAGACAAATTGCCTTACGAGGCGAAGCCGAGGAGGGTAATCCACCGGGTAGGCCGATCAAGATTCATCCAGAATGGTGTATACTATTTTCCTCATATCTAGCCGAAAATTCGTAGCTAAATAGACACTACGAACCAGAAATGTTCTCAATAAATATATTCGTCTGCTTTTGTGCTTTGTAAGCGGTTGCCGTGACAATCTGCTTAACCTTCTTCGTCCACCGCAACTACTGTACCATCTTGTCGTACATACGTTTATATTGATAATGAGCGAAGGGATGTTTAGTATCCGCTAACATTTACGGTAAATTTTAAGTATTATATTTATTATTTAGTTATGTAATAAAGAGATCTATACTAGTGAATTTTTACAAATGAAAATTGTTCAATGATTTTCCGAAGCAATGTTTCTAATAATGATTCTGCCTTGATAAATAATTAACTCAGTTTCTTTTTCAAAATTCCGTATAATCTACTCTTCGTCAGTACTTTTGTCCGAAGAATCGTTTTCAAAATTCATTATTATCGCAACATATATAAATATTGTTCAGCGTAGATTTCTGCTAACACGAGCAGGTTTGCTGTTCATATTACAATAAATAATCGGTATCTATCTGAGTACTAAGTCGTAAAGGGTTGAGTGAGAATCACAAACAGAAGATGTACACTTTTTTCTCCCGATTGTCTAGGCAACCGCAAAAGCGGACGGAATTTTCGAGTCGAGTATATAGGGAAAAAGTCGAATTTTCGGCTAAGGTAGTAAGAAATAAAATTTATCAAAATATGCATTATTAACTAGGTGGGCCGAGCCCCCCTGCGCGCTGCCGCGCGCCAACCCCCCGCGCGCTTCGCGCGCAAGTTTCTGTTCTCAGACTGCGCCTGAGAACAGAAATTTATAAGGCACGACCGAATATAGCTCGCTTATTATTATATAAAATAATAATAATAATATCATATACATATATATGTTCTAATAATACATTTCAGATGTATTTATAGATGTTAAATTTTAGATATAATTCTAATATTCTGAATATCAATGTATTGAAGAGAAAAGTGTTGTTCCTTAAATCTCTCAAAAATTTAAAAAAAAAATATTTGGCAAGAAAGAAGTAATAGGAAACACATTTTTGAAAGAAGAGGTACGTGATTAAAAAAAATACATATGTACATAATTTACATATGTTTATATAAAACCGTATAGTTTATTTTTTTTACATTAATGTTCCTTCTAAAGAATATTTGGTAAAACAATATTAATGGGACGTTTATTTTGGACAGTAAAGGTAAGTAAATGTGATAAAATATTGTGCAATTTAAATTAGTCTATATGAAACAATATAATTAATTTATTTATTCGATATACAGCAGCATTCATGTATATTGTTTAAATTTGTTAATTTTTTAAGAAATTCATTTGTATGAAGCTTTGTTTTTTTTTATTATGCAGCTGGTGGAATGGTTACTGGAGCATTATATAAATTTAATTTATGTCACAAAGATGTGTTATCGGGTGCCTTCTTTGGTAGTATATTTAGAGTAGTGTATGGTACTTATATGTACTTTATGTTTAAATTGATGAATTTGTCAAGTGAAAAACTAAAACTCAGTGAACAAAGTCATAAATTGAAATATGTACATGAAGAGTGAATTATTAACTTCTATTTTAAATTACAATGTTATTAATAACATGTAAACGTTAATCATTTATTTTTTTTATTAATTAAATAAATTAAGAAGAAAGTAATTATAATATTTGAAAAGACAAAAATATTTAAGTAATATAAAATCAATATATTCTTAGAATTCGCGGACACAATAAATTCGTTATGTTTATTTAACGTTCAAGTCCAAATTTTTCAAGTTTAAGAACAAAGTTTTTTGTTCAATTTTATTTAAAAATTTTAATTAAATTTTAATTTAAAATTTTAGAATAATTTGGACGTATTGAAAACATGCTTTACAGAGTTTGACGTTTCGATTATTTTCAAAATTTTATTTTTGTGTGTGGTAAATATTTTTTACTGTTTTTAATTTTTTTAAATCAAATTTTGTTATAAAAATATTAGTTTTTTTTAATAAATGAAATTTTTATTATAATTCCTTTTTTATTCGATTTTTTGTATTAAAAAATAAATAAAAAAAGAGAATTGTTATAAATAAATTTTTGTAAAAAAATTAAAAAAATTTGAAATTCAAATTTGGATACGGGACGCGGGTTACATAAAATGCGATATACATTATTCTTATGTGTGTATGATGGCGCTGATGGCACTATTTAAACGGACAATAAATATAAGGGATTGTTACTAGTTAGTTTATTTATTTTATTGTGTATATAAAATTATGTATATACATTATGTACACATAGTTTTTATATGATTTTCATGTAGTTTTACTGTATGATATTAGTTATTCTAATATAAAGTTAAGTGAGCATTACAAAATAGCAGAAGCTCTTGTCCAGTATTTGTCCAATGTTGGCAGTGTTTGAAAATAATAGAATAATAACTATTTTTGGATGGTAAATAATTTTTATTTATTATCTAGTTAATTTATTATTGTATAAGATTTATATTTTATTTATTTTTGAAAATATTAAGTTGCCGTAAGTTGTCAATAACTAAGTAATATTTCTTTTTTTTATTAATTAAATAAATTAAGAAGAAAGTAATTATAATATTTGAAAAGACAAAATATTTAAGTAATATAAAATCAATATATTCTTAGAATTCGCGGACACAATAAATTCGTTATGTTTATTTAACGTTCAAGTCCAAATTTTTCAAGTTTAAGAACAAAGTTTTTTGTTCAATTTTATTTAAAAATTTTAATTAAATTTTAATTTAAAATTTTAGAATAATTTGGACGTATTGAAAACATGCTTTACAGAGTTTGACGTTTCGATTATTTTCAAAATTTTATTTTTGTGTGTGGTAAATATTTTTTACTGTTTTTAATTTTTTTAAATCAAATTTTGTTATAAAAATATTAGTTTTTTTTTAATAAATGAAATTTTTTATTATAATTCCTTTTTTTATTCGATTTTTTGTATTAAAAAATAAATAAAAAAAGAGAATTGTTATAAATAAATTTTTGTAAAAAAATTAAAAAAATTTGAAATTCAAATTTGGATACGGGACGCGGGTTACATAAAATGCGATATACATTATTCTTATGTGTGTATGATGGCGCTGATGGCACTATTTAAACGGACAATAAATATAAGGGATTGTTACTAGTTAGTTTATTTATTTTATTGTGTATATAAAATTATGTATATACATTATGTACACATAGTTTTTATATGATTTTCATGTAGTTTTACTGTATGATATTAGTTATTCTAATATAAAGTTAAGTGAGCATTACAAAATAGCAGAAGCTCTTGTCCAGTATTTGTCCAATGTTGGCAGTGTTTGAAAATAATAGAATAATAACTTTTTGTGGATGGTAAATAATTTTTATTTATTATCTAGTTAATTTATTGATTGTATAAGATTTATATTTTATTTATTTTTGAAAATATTAAGTTGCCGTAAGTTGTCAATAACTAAGTAATATTTATTTTTTTACATTTTATTTATGTTTTAAATTGTAGAATACTTTATAATTAAATTTAACGATAATTTATATAAGATAATTATGAATTATAGGAGTAATTCACCTACTAGTCAGTTTTAATACAAGAGTAACAATGGTAGACAGTCGAACAATAATGGTTCAATTCAACAATAACCACGAGCCTCTTGTTTTGTATTGGGATAGTCTTGGCGATGTTTAATCTTTCTCAAGGTTGATCTGGTATACATTAATGGTTTGTAACATTTTATTATTACATTTTTTAATTTATTTTAAATTACATTAAGTTTGCATTTAATGTTGTATTTATTATTTTACTATTAAAGTTCTTATTATGTAATAATAAATACAATAATTTAAAAGAACGGCACTTATAATTATTAAGACCGAGAACATATTCAGGGTAAATATATAAATTACTTAGATATTAATTTTGAAATAAGCTTATAAAATTTATAATTTAAGCACAGTATAATTTTTATTTAACATATATAACAATTGTTAAATTATGTAATTATGCAATATTAATTAAAGTGTTTTGCGAACATCATTAAGATTTTCAATCCATTAACTGATGTTTAATGTGTTATCTTCTAACAACTTTCATTACTTAATGTGATATTTTTTACGTTTTTGAATATTTAGCTTTATTTTCTAATACAAGAATAATAGGATTTTCTTTTTATTTTATATTTACAGAAGTAGTGCTGATACAAGTTCAAACGAAGGTTTCTTAGGCAGTATAGTTACGGTGGTGCTCCGCAATCATTGCCAACGTTCCAACATCCTAGTCATTCGTTTTTAAAAGTAAACGGTTTCACTCAACAAGTGTATCATAAATATCATTTACGTTGTTTAATAGGTAAGATATTAAACACCTTGAATTTACTTTTTATAACTATAAGTTATAAATTCTTGATGTGATGATGATTATTATAATGTTTTCTTTTCTTAGCTAAAGAAATCATGTTGATATTAATCATGTTGTTATATTTATTATTTATAAAATTTAGATAAAGTCATTCACTTTAGAATTCATGGAATCTCTTTTTATTTCAGAGCGTAAACAACTTGGTATAGAGAAGTTATGAGGTGAACACACTCTTCCAATTTTGGTCATTTTTCTTAAAGGAGAATTTCAATTGCACTATGTACGAAGAGTTTAGGACAATAGCTTATGAAGATGTATGTGAAGGATATTGTAATGGGTTTAAGTGTCTGTTTTGATTTGATAATTACGGTATAGAACACAAATGCAGACCACAACTTTATAAAGATTTTCAAGTGGAAACAGTGAAAAATTATAAAAGTGGTACGTGCATTTATTTACATAAGATATCTATTCAGAATTTTTAGATAGAAATTGTATTTTACGGTACAAATAAAATTTATACTTTGAAATTGTTATATTAAAATATATTATTAACAAATCTTAAGATAGATTACAATGTAATTGTCTATTAACAGGTATATTATTTTATACATACATATATTATTTTTTTAGAAAGAAAAGTATGGCTTAAACATTTTTGGAGAAGGAGAAGGAGAGTATGAAACATTTGTTTAAATTGTCCTTTGTACATCAAAAGTATTGTAATGTAAGTTTTTATTATAGCATAAAAGAAAATAATTTTTTACTTTTTGAAAAATAATTAACTTATTTTAAAGCTGAGCATGAAAGTGTAGTGCATTTCAATGACGAAGTCATACCAGTTGGGTACCTGAATTTCAAAAAAATACGCCTTCAAAACAAAAATATTAGATAGGAATCATTTTTAGTAACAATAATAATAATTTCAATATTTTATTTTTCATTTTTTACATAAATATAATTAATTTTAGAATGGTGTACAAAATTTGACACTTCAAGAAAGACTGAAAAATTGGCGGTTAAAGCGTCACTTGACTATATTTCTGAAATAGTTGGACCTGATTTACAAGATGGTAGCAATTTATCTGATGACGAAAATGATGAACCGGAGAAAGATATTAAAGACTTACATATAACAAATACTGATAGAAGAAAATAATGTTATATCAACAATAATTATCCAATAGAAGTCAAATTTTTAACGTTTTTTCATATTTTTTTGATTACTTTAACCGTTTTTCTATGTTTATCTTCAAAAATATTGTTTTGAGCGTTAAGTGTACAATAGGAAAAAGTTTTGTTATTTTGAGAGAACATTTCGTTCATTAAAAGTTTTTCAGTAAAACCAATACATTTCGTTTTTTATCTTCAAAAATATTGTTTTGAGCGTTAAGTGTACAATAGGAAAAAGTTTTGTTATTTTGAGATGAACATTTCGTTCATTAAAAGTTTTTCAGTAAAAACAATACATTTCGTTTTATTGCGAATAAACGTGTTTTTTTGTGCTTTTTCATTATTGTGACCGTTTTTTTATGTTTATCTTCGAAAATATTGTTTTGAGCGTTAAGTGTACAATAGGAAAAAGTTTTGTTATTTTGAGATGAACATTTCGTTCATTAAAAGTTTTTCAGTAAAAACAATACATTTCGTTTTATTGCGAATAAACGTGTTTTTTTGTGCTTTTTCATTATTGTGACCGTTTTTTTATGTTTATCTTCGAAAATATTGTTTTGAGCGTTAAGTGTAGAATAGAAAAAAAATTTGTTATTTTGAGACGAACATTTCGTTCATTAAAAGTTTTTTAGTAAAAACAATACATTTCGTTTTATTGCAAAAAAAACGTGTTTTTTTGTGCTTTTTTCATTATTTTGACCGTTTTTCTATGTTTATCTTCGAAAATATTGTTTTGAGCGTTAAGTGTACAATAGGAAAAAGTTTTGTTATTTTGAGACGAACATTTCGTCCGTATAAAGTTTTTATGTAGAATTAATACATTTCAAGATAATGCTACAAAACCGTTTCTAAGGAATTAAAAATAATGCCATAACTTAAAGTGTTTCAGTGCTATATATCTGAAAATAGGACCATTATCTAATTACATTATGACGAAGTTACCCTGTGAATCTCAGCTAAATCGGTAAAAAATTGACTGAGTTATCTTTGATACATGATTACATAGATACATACATCCATACATACATTTTAGGGAGGGCCTTAACTGAATTCTAATACATATAAATTTCTCTTACAAACTATTATATAGTATATTTTGATGCATCACACATTTTGCGATGATGAAAATATAAGGCTCTCCCGTGTAGCGGTCGTGCCTAAAAACAATTGAAGTTTCAGTATTTCACAAGAAAATTAAACAACATTAAATTAAATTAAATAATATAGGATGAATTTTAATAGTAAGTACACTTTTAATAATAGCTCTGTAAAATGATCTCATTTTATAGAAATTTCCCAGCCTAAAGTGACAAGAGAAATGCAAACTTAAAATATTTTGAGGTTGCGTTCATTTTATTGAAATAATGAACATAGTAAAAAAACACAAGTAATCATTTATTTTCATTATATTAAGGCGGTAGATACGTATTATATTCTTCTATAAGGTGTAATTTTATATAATTAAAAATTAAAAATTATTAAAACAATCTAACAAAACATCACTTTTTTCAAAAATATAATAAGTAAATAAGAAAAATAATTAGTAAATGTGGTTTATTCAAATACGAGGTTATAGATAAATCTACAATTATGACAAATTCAAAACTTTTAAAAATTTCACGTTTTTCACTCTTTAATTATCACCTACCGCCTTAATATTTACGGTAGTAATGAATAAAATTAAAAAAACATATTTACCAACAATCTTATAAAAGACTTTTCGGTCTTTAATTTTTCTTCTACTGCCGCTACCTTTTTATTAATATTTTCAACGTTATTGTCTATAGGAAAGTATTCGTTTAACTTTTTTATATTTTCATTGGAAATTTCACAATTTGAATTATTTATTGATTTCTGTTCAACTCTTGACATTCTCTTATGTAATCCTTCTATTTTAGAAAAATTATTAGAAGTAAATATTTATAATGACAATATATTGAAACCAAAAAGTGATAATATGTGGGTGGAAGTGTGTTTTATGCTGGACAACAAAATGAAACCGATAAATTTACATTTTTATGTAAGGCAGGATAGGCATAATTGCCAAACATTTTACAGAAAATTAAAAGGTTTAGAGCACAATGTTTCTGTAGAAGAAGAACCAATTGATATTCAAAACATTGAAGATGATATTTGTGCCACGAATGAGAAAATTAAAGTTGGACCTAAAAACAATAAACATAAAATTAAATTTGAAATCATTTTAAGGCCAGAACAGTGGCAGAAAATATGCCCGATCAAGAAAAGCTTAATTGATGGTCGTGAAAGTTTAATTTTGCAGGAAGGCTGGTGTGAGCTATTTAAGTTATTAATTTGTGAAAACAAAAAGTTACCTTGTGCCTTTAGTTTCAAAAGGCATAGTATTAATAACGGGGATGCTTACATTAAAATTGTTGGGTTTTGCAGTGAATGTAAAAATAGTATAGAAATAATTTGCAGAGAAAAACCAACATCTGAAGAATCAAATATCATATTTACAGTCACTACAAAGGATTCGAGGAAAATACCTCATATTAAGAAAAACCAATTACGAGGCACTAAAAGAAAAATAGTAAAAGACGTTTTAAAAAATACGATGCCAAAAGATTATAAAAGAAATGTGGCCACAAATTTTATGGAACATGGGGACTGTGAACCACCGTTTCTATACAACCTACAAGTGCTACAAAAAGCCAGGCAGGAAGGTAAAAACGAAGAACTAGGAGTTGAAGCTGGCACAAATTTATTCAATTCGTTAGAATTATTAAAATCAAACGTAGAATTCAATAAAACAATTAGAAGTATTGGTTTTAACAAATTTTTCATTATGTACTGGTCGCCAGAGCAGATCAGTATACACAATGATATTTTAAAAAAATACAACAATCCGATGTCATTGGATGCAACGGGATCCGTAACATTGAAAATAAAACGACCAGGTGCCGAAAGCAGCGATCAGTTTTTAACTATTCTAGTCAGTTACGTACACAACATGATAGTACCTGTCAGCCAAATCATTTCAGAAAAAAATGATTGTAATATGCTGACAAACTGGCTAAATGAATGGTTAAATAGTGGAGCAAAAGTTCCCAGTCAAGTAGTAACTGACATGGGAAAGGCTCTGCAAAATGCAGTATGTTTAGCCTTTAACATTATGAGTTTCAAAACATACAATGACAGTTGCTTCTTATTACTAACAGGAGAAAAGCTCCATGTAAATATTAATACTGCATTAAGAACTGATGTCGCACATGTCCTTCACGCAGTGTGCAAATGGCCTTGTTTTTTTAAAAGCGAAATAAAAATAAAAGAATTATATAAACATTGCGTAGGCTTTATGACTACAGTAGACAATCTTAAGCAATTTATTGATTGCCTAAAATGCATGTTTAGAATGAGCACAAGCAGAATGTATGATAAGAAATGCTCAGAAGCCTTACAATATTTAGTTAACAAGATAAAATTATTTACATTTGATAATTACAAAAATGAAGAAGACAATCTTGGACAAATATTTGTAGAAGAATTAGAAGAAGATGTAAAATGTAGAGTAAAACGTAGTAAATATTCTATAATTAAACGCTTTATACATAATATAAGGCAATCAGTTGAATCTGAAAATTGCAACGATTTGCTGAATTTTGAAATTCAGAAAAATGATTATTTTCTGCCAGATTTTGCAGATCGATTTGAACAATTATGCTCTGAATTTCCTTGTTGGACAAACGTAATGTTAAAAGCATTTGATATTCGAAATGTTGTTCCAACATCAGCAAGGTCGGAAACATATTTTGCTTAACTCAAAGGAAGCATATTAGAAAATAGAATGCCTCTTAGAGTTGACAAATTTATAATTAGGCACTGCAGGCAAATAGATGCAGACATGAAATTAGTTCGGGCTGCATTGCAAAACATTGAAACTTGTGCAATCCAACCAAAGCTATTAACAATAGATAAAGATTATTTGTTTCAAACAGAAAGGTGGAAAAATAAATATTCTACAATTGAATATCAAAATATGTCCGATACTTTTACATCTGAAATGAATGCTAGCCTGAACCAAACAAACGTTTTAAATAAAGACATTTTTTGTCAGGATGAATCGAGTAATATTCTAAACAACAGTAAAAATAAAGACAATATAAGCTGTTTAAGCAACTCATTGACAGAACAAGAGTTCAGTCATAATATTAAATGCTCCTCATCTAAAAATAATAGTTTAATAGTGAATAATAGTTTTAAAAATTTAGAACTTAACAAAGAAAATATTTTGATTGACAAAGATAGTAGTGATTCTTTAGTAAATATAAAAGCAGATATTATTATAAATAATGAAAAAGAAAAACAATTTAAATTAGAAAGTAAAAAAGATCGCGGATATTATGTTTCTCCAGATGCGGACTTTGATTTGCATTTGGAAAATTATCAGAAATGTAAAAAAAGTGGTGTTATCCAGCACAAAGGAAATATAATAAATGGCAATAAATTATTGCCAAAAAAAATTTATAGTATTAAATATTACTTCAGCAACACATGCTCATTCGATGCATTGACGGAAGTAATATCTTCATGTTGTAATATAGATACCTTTAGAAAATTTGTTGAGAAAATGAGAAATAAAGAAAGTGAACTAAAAAATTTATGTTACGCGAGCAGGTTAATCAATTACTCTACTTCAGGAGTTAATAATACATTGTACACAAATTTTGCAAAAATGAAAATGGACTCTAAAAATTATGTTACAAATTTAGAAGACATTCCAACAAAACTGATAATTAAGAATACTCAATTTGTGTTGGGTGGTGTTATTAAATTTATTGCTCCAGCAATTGAAAATGGGTTAGGTCATTATATAGGTTATTGCAGAACAATAAACAACAAGTGGGTAGAAAAAGACGATTTAGTCAAATATAAAACCGTATTGTCAGGAAAAAGACTTCCGAGCATGCAGATTGGTGCAATACTTTATATTAAATTAAAAAGCTATGAATAAAAGAGTATTATTATAATACCGTATTAAAGTGTTTTTATTACACACACATATCATCCTATCCTTTCTATTGATAACCTTCCAAGTTCTAACTTCAATAATCCTCGGATATCTTCTCCGGCGGCACACGCGTAATCTAGTTATTTTTTCATTATTATCTTAAACGGTCGTCAATCATCTAATTTGCCGAGAAGCGTGCGCGTAGCAGAACCTGTCAGTGACAATTATTGGTTATGTTTAATGTTGATAATTTAAAAGTTTGTCAAATTCTTGGTTTTGGACTATAGTTTTCACAGGTAGAGTATAATAATTATTTAAATTTTTTATTTTTACTACATTTGTAAATATCAAGATTTAAATAAAAATAGTAAAAAAAATTTAGGAAATGTTGATTAATTATTTGAATAAATTAAATTTATAGAAGTTAAAAATAATATAATTATTTGCTAATAAAATTATTTATTTAACAATTTAGATTCTGGAGCCCAGTCATCAAACGTATCAAGCAATATTGAAACAACAAATCACTTCCGCAAAAATGTTTAGGAAAATGCCTGAAATTTTACCAATACAGAAACACATTCATTTAATTACTAGTAGTACGGGATCTTCTTCTTCTTCTTCTTCTTTAGTGGCCGTGGATCTGTAACAGATGGCAGAAGGAGCGGCCGAGCTGCTCTTCCCCAGGCCGTGAAGGCTAAGGGACCCAACCCGGCCGCTAGTGCTACCAACCTAGATGCCGATGCGCCATATTAGGACTTTAAGAGGAATATTAAAATGGAATGGGGATTAGGAACAACGTGGAATGGATGATAGGTATCTCATTGTAGAAGGTATAAACTATAAAATCGAATGAAGTGGTTTAAAAGAAGGGTTAGAGGGAAATTTGAGATGAGATAAGAAATACTATTTAGAGGAGAATAAAATTAGTAAGAGATGGTTAGATTTGTAATTTGGCTTTGTTTAGGAATTCGGTGATGAGGCGAGCGGGAATTTTGTTTGGAAGGTTTAAGATTTGGTCTATGGAGAAAGAGATTGGAAGTTTGTGTTTTAAGAAATAGCGGCGAAGTTTATTAAGAAGAGGCTGTCTTAATTCAGAGAAGGAAAGGCAGTCCCAGAGGATATGAGAAATATCTTGATGAGAGTGTCCACAAGAACATTCTGAGGAGTCGGATAGATTTTTCCTGTGTAAACTGGAGGCTAGGGAGTAATGGTTGGAGCGGAGTCTGTTGATTGTAGTAATGTGATAACGGGGGAGACATGAGTTGTGGAACCAGGGATTGGTAGACGTAGAGATAGACTCGTAGAAATTAGAAAAGAAGTAAAGGCCGGTTTTGTTGGGATTAAGAGTAAAGTGGGAAAGAGTTTGGTTTTTATAAGATATGGAGAGAATAGATTTGAATTCGGAGTAGTGGAAAGATGTATAGATGATTTTACCAGAGAGTTTTGCTTCCTTAGCTAGTGAATCTACTGTGTCGTTATGTGGAATGTTAACGTGAGAGGGAATCCAAATAAGCGAAATGTTAATATTATTTAAGTGAAGTTCAAAGAGAAGAGAGATTATATCGAGGATGATGTGAGATGTGTGTTTGTTTTTATTGGATTATATTTGTGGATGGCAGTGAGAACTGAGAGAGAGTCAGAGAAAATAGTTACTTTGTGATATTGCGAAGAGTTTTTGATGTATGCTAAAGCTAGAAGGATCGCAAGAGCTTCAGAGGTAAATATAGAGGTGAAGGATGGGATTTTAAAGGTTTTGGAGAGGTTGGTATGAGGAGAGAAGAATGCGAGGCCATTGTGAGGGAAGTTATGAGATGAGGATTTGGAGGCATGTGTAAATATCGTGAAACTGTTATTGAATAGAGATTGAAAGAGGGTCGTAAATTGAGAGGCAGGGTTTGGAGAGTTTTTGATGGAGTGTCCAGAGAGAAGATCAATGTAGGGCCGGAATAAAAGGCTGTTGTAGTTATAATTGAATGGTAGAGGAATGGGAGAGGTTTTGATTAAGTTGTTGATGAGGGGAGAAATATGATATAGAGAGTTAGTAAGAGAAGAATGAAAATCTGGGACATTTGAGAGTAGGGCAATTTTATCTAGAAGAGGGGAGGGACGGATGGAGCAGAGTTTGAGAACGAAGTTATTAGAAAGGGTTTGGATACGATTATCGAAATAAGGGATTTTAGATTCTGCGTGCATTAAATTGATTGGTGTTGAGAGTCTATAACCAAGGGCGAGTCTGAGACATTGGTTTTGGATTTTTTGAATTTTGTTGTTAAGGGATTTAGATGAAGAGATATTGGTTAAAAAAAGAGAACATTCGATGTTGGAACGAATGAGAGATTTGTATATGTTTAGGAGAGTTTGAGGATGTCCTCCCCACCATGTGCCTCTGAGAAATTTTAAAATGTTAATTAGTTTATGGGCTTTGCCAGAAAGGTTGTTGAAGTGATCTGCCCAATTGAGACGGGAATCAAGGATGATACCTAAATATTTCATGTGGTTGGAAGGGGGGATTAAGGTGTTATTAAGGTTAAGGTTTGGAAGATCAAATGAGGGACTTTTAGAGAAAATTATGAATTGAGTTTTATCTGGAGAAAGTGAAAGGTTTAAGGAGAGGAAGGAGGCTGAGATTTGAGAGAGAGCAGTTTGAAGTTGAGATGTGGCTGTTTGGGGGTTGTGGTGAGAAAGGTAGATTAAGGTGTCGTCGGCGTATTGGATGATGTTAATATGAGGGTTGGTGAGAGCTTTGTTAATGCCGGAAACGTAAATATTGTAAAGAAGGGGACTTAAGACACAACCTTGGGGGACTCCTGTGCTTTTTTGGAAGGGACCTTGGAGAGAATTGGCAATTATGAAGTATAGTTTTCTGTAAGTAATTAGATTAAAGATGAATTTTCTGGTTTTAACAGGGATGTTGATGTGGGTGAGGATTTGATTGAGGATAGAAGGGTGAACATCATCGAATGCGGATTTAATGTCTATGGAACAGCAGTAGGTTGATAAGTTTTGAGACCAAGCTAAATAAATGTCGGAAATTAGGGAGGCTAAGGCATGCTGACATGATTTAGAGGGTCTGAACCCATTTTGAGAGTGAGGAATGAGGGAATGTTTTTCTATGTAGTGAAGAAGTCGGGTATTTATTAGGCGTTCGGTGAGTTTAAGAATACAAGAGGCAAGAGAGATGGGGCGGAATTTTTTGTTATTGGATTTGGGAATTAGAAAGATAAGAAAGTTTTTCCAGTTGTCGTGAAAGGAGCCATGTTCGAAAAAGAAGTTAATAGTGGACAGGAGGAGTGATTTATATGATGCGGGAGTGTGTTTAATCATATGGTAATTTATCTGATCTAGACCGGGAGAAGAGTTAGTGTTCATGGAGGATAAAGAGAGATGAAATTCTTCTATGGAGAAAGGGGAATCCAGGTATGATGAAGAAAGAGGGGAGGGTTCTTTGAGGTTAAAAAGTGGAACTTGATGGATGTTAAAAACGTCTGTATTAGGACAATGGTTATTGATAAAGGAGAAGGAGTTATTGATTGTTTCGATATTGTTAATAGAAGATAGGGAGGAGGTAGAATTAATGTTTTTGAATTTTTTGATGGAGGACCAGATATTGGAGAGATTGGAGTTGATGTTAAAGGTTTTTTCGACAAAGGATCTAAAGTTGGAGATTTTGATTTTCTTAAGTTGCTTTTTAGTGTGGTTTTCAGTGGATTTAAGATGGGATAGCGATTCATAAGTTGGGTTATTTAGCAGGTTTTTGGCGGCTGTAAGACGGTTTTTTGTGAGAGAAGAACATTCATTATTCCACCAAATGGCTTTGGTAGGTTTCTGTTTAAATGTGTGGGACAGTGAAATTGGGTGGGAAGCTGAGATATCTTGGAGGTTTGGAAAGAAGGGAAGGAAAGAATGGGGAATATTGCAGTTGATTTTTTCGAGATATTTGTTTTTGGAGAGGATTTTGACGGAATAGATTGCTAGATTCACGAGAGAATTATATCTATGGGTGGGATGAAGGTTGAGAAAGTGCTGTTGATTAATTTGGAGAAAGAAATCTATGAATGAAGTGTAGAGTTTCCAGGAGATATTGTTATGGTTAAGTTTGTGAGTGAGTGAAAGAGGAAGGGTGGAGGATTTGATGTCAATATGACATTCAACAGGAAAGTGGTCACTAGACATACGGTCTGGGTATAGATTCCATGAAGAGAGGTGAATAAGATTGCTGGAAATGAATGAGAGATCGAGAGGAGATGAAACTATGGAATTGTTAGAGGAATTAGAGTAGTAAGTATGAGAGCCATTATTTAAGGGGATAAGATTAAAGTTGAGAAGGGAGTCTTGGAGATTATTGGCGGAAGGGCAAATTTTATGAGAACCCCAGGAGGTATGGTGTGCGTTGAAGTCCCCTCTGAAGAAGGAGAATTTATATTGAGAAGAGATGTTGAGTAGCTTATTCCAGTCTGTTACAGATGTAGTGGAGTGAGGAGGACGATAAATGGAGACAATTAGGATTTCTTCTTTAGATTGATGAGATGTAATAGGGATAGAGATGGCTTGAGTTTCGAGGAAGTTATCTTTATGAAAGTTGTCTGGGATATGTCTGAAAGGAATATTATTTTTTATTAGAATGGCGAGTCCGCCATGGTTAGAAAGTGGACGATCCTTTCGGATAGTGGTAAAATTAGGAATATTAATTGTGTGGGAGTCATTGAGCCAAGTTTCTTGGAGGAGAACGATGTCAAATTTGTCTATGATGCTTCTAAGGGACGAAATTTTGTTTAGGAGACTGTGGCAGTTCCATTGAAGAATTTTTAAAGAAGGAATATGAGCCATGATATGATATAGAGTTATGGGAAGAGTAAGATAAGGGGAGAGAGGGTGGAGTTAGATAGTAGAAATGGAACGAGTGGATTAGGATTGCATTTCTATGTCAGTGGAATGAATTTCTGTGGCAGAATTAGAGGAAAGTTTGAGGTTATTAATATAGTTAGAGTAACCTGGATTTGTGGATAGAAGGTGGAAAATTTGATATAGATGTTCGAATGAAAGAGTTGTATCATTGATTTGGAGACCATTATCTTGTTGTAGGAGGTAAATTGAATTGGGAATAGGAGAGGAAGGGGATAGAGGGGGAGGGGAAGGAGGTTGAGTGAATGATTGAGAAAGGTTTGAAGCGTAGTATTTTGATTGGAGGATATTTGAGATTTTTGAGGGAGTGTTGAATTGATTAAGTATGATTTGATGTTCTTGATTGAGAGGATTGTTGGAGGGGTTAGGAGAAGGTGAGCGTGATGGGTTAGGAGATTTGTTTTGATATGTATAGTTGGTTTTCGGGAGAGACGGTGAAGAAGGAGGATTTAATTTAAGAGCGTTGGCGTATGAATTAGGGGTGTTATTTTTAGAACGGTTGTCTTGAGGAGAGGGAGTGGAGATTTCGTTTGGGGAGATTGAGTCAGAGAGGTCGGGGAATTCTGAGAAGCGGAATCTTTTGTGTGATTTTTGAATTAGTTCTGATCTTATTTCACTGATGGTTTTTTGTTTGCGAATAGAAAGGTCTAGGATTTTTTGTTCGATGAGTTTGGTTTTGCATTGAGGGAAGGTAGGTAAGTGATTTCCATTACAGTTAAAGCAGATTGGGGATTCTATTTTGGAAGGATCACATTGGTTACTGGGATGGGAAGAATCGCCGCAATGAAGGCATCTGGACTTAGATTTGCAAACAGTTTTTGAGTGGCCATAGCGGTAGCAGTTAGTGCAAAAGCGGATATTGGGAATATATTGATCGACTGGATAACGGACTTTGAAAAGAAAGGCGAATTGAGGAAGGACTTGGCCTCTAAACGTGATTTGAATGGTTTTGGTAGGAACAAAGGTTGAAGAGCCATTTTCGTTAATAATTTTCCTGCGGAAGCGTAGAATGGAGATAATTTTTAGAGAAGAGATCGGGGAGTGGAGCTCAAGGTTATTAAGGATTTCGTCGTCAGTGATGTCGGTGGGAATGTTTTTGATAACTACTTTCTTGTAAATAAACGAAGAGGGGACAAAAGTTTCGAGGTTGTCAGAATTGAGAAGAGGATGTTGTAGAAGGTTATTGGCGATTTGGCGGTTATAGGTGATAATAGTGACTTTGTCACGACCGGATTTTTTAAATTCATCAAAGGAGTGGTTCGGAAAAAGAGGGACGATTTTTCTGGCTATTGATATAGGAGAAAGGAAGTTACTATTATTATTAGTGTATGATTGTAGTTTCACGATAATTTTATAAGGGGGAGGAATATCATCAGGATACGAGCATATTTGTGGAAGAGATTGTTGAGAATTGGGGAGGGAGGATTGGGAGAGCGAGTTTAAAGAAGTGGGAGTAATTGGTGAAGTATAAGGCATGTTGGGGAGAGGATCGAGAAGTGATGGAATAGAGGGGGGGGGTGGTAGCGGTATTTTGTTTTTTATTTTGATCGTAGTTTGAGGGTGAAGTTTTATTGGGGGGTAGGACAGGAAAAGGGAGAGGGTGGGCGTTTAAGGGATGTTTCATTGTTAGGAAAAAGGGGGGGAAGGGGCGAAGCTAATGCGTTGGGGTCTAACATGTTAGGGAGAGCCTAAGCCTCGAGAGTGAGAGAGATATATAAATGAAAGAGGGGTTATAACGGATTAAAGTAAGATTTATTGTCGATTAGAGTTTAAAAAGGAAAAACTAATTATAAGGATAGTTAAAGAGATAATGAGATACCTATTATATAGAAGATGCAGATTTAGGAAGGCAGGATCAGATGAATATTACAGCGAATCGGTGAGCGGTCAAAACAACGTTGCGATTTGGCCATAATTAAGCTACAGATCATTAGAAAGGTATTGCTTCAAGCTTTTTTTTAGACTTTTGAAGAAAAAAATCAAAGGTGGCGCACTTTTAATATTTTAAGTTGAATGTTGACATATAGTTTGCAGGTCATTGACCTTGAGATTTGGAATTACAACCCAGATGAATTAATTCTAAACATAATTAGCAACCAATGTTACATGTAATAATATATAGTAAAAGTTGATAGATTTTGAGTTAAATAGCTGTAAAGGCAGCTACTTTTGAAAAAAGCTTGTAAAAACTCACTATTTGAGGTTAGAATAACTTTTGAACAAATAAATTCCAGACCCTAAAATTTGTTTTCTATTTTCTGAAAAACATTTCCAGTCTTTACCTAAAATTTGGTGCATTTTAAAATTTTGATCGGACCACTTGACGTGGAATGCCCCATATATATATATAATAATGCGTATATTGGCAATAGTAACGAAACTCGTTGTTAAAAATCTATGGGCACCAATGTTTTAATTTCGTTACAATTACGCTACGCATGTCCTAAAATTTGGAATAAAAATTGTTCCCGAGAACGTTCCAAAAATGTTCCGGTCCCGGTTCGGAGCTGGAATATTTGTAAGTTAATGGACAACGGTTCGTTTCGGAGCAGAACGATTTTAAAAGAACGCTTTTTCACTCCAGAGAATTTTCGGAACAAATTAAAATAATCCGTTCCGGTTCGCAACTCTGCATAAAGAAAAATTAGACGATTAATTTAAAATTACTTTTAGATAAATTAGTTTTTAAACAAAGGCAATCAATATGATTTCATTTTAAATTACTTTTAGACAAATAATAATTAATCAAAGAGAATAAGTATATATGTATGTTATAATGATTAAATCATATTGCCCATTTTTTATAAATCGTTAAGCGGTTAAAAACTGTTAAAATTATTAAAGAATAAATACCTTAAGGTACATATATTAAAAATGTATCGTCAGACTTTTTCAAATTCGTATTAAATGATTAAAAAATAACAAACTTCAGTTTATTGATCTCAAATTGAACTGGCGTTTCAGACGTGTTGTCACGTTTATACAGTTCAGTCGCATCGTCATTATCGTAAACACTTAAATTATTTTTTTACTACATTACTCTAGCGATATATGTTATTGATCAGTATAAAAGAATGTGCTTATTAAAGTGGTGTTTATTTAATGTATTTTATTTTATTTTTTAATTACTATTATTCAATAGTTTGTGGTGATCAAAAATAAGTATTTTATTCAAGCAATAAATGTAAAATATTGTAGAGAATATGTTAATAGTTGCTGTGAATAGTCAAATTTAGAGTTACTCTGTTATATTCATATAACTGAAATAAACATTTTCGATAAAAATACACTAATTTTTGTTTAATAAGTTTATTTCCAGGCTGTTTACATTAACTATATTGAAAATTTAATTACTTTAAAATAACATCATTTTGCTCAATATGAAATTCTAAATTTTAATAATAATGAAGACAAACAGATGTATTAATGTAACATTATCGAAACATTTAAAAATTTTATTTTATTACTGCTTAAATAGGTAAAATTTTTAAAAGTAAAACTTTAAATAAATAAATTAAATTAAACAGTAACACAAATCGTTATAATTTAGGATTATATGAATACAGTATATAAAAAGTGTAAATAAGTAAATATGATTTATAGAAGAAATCAAAAAGAATTCTTTCCTAACGGTTGAAAACGACGTTACAATCCGCATAAAGAAAACTCAAAAAAGAACTCTTTTTCAATTCTTTACTTGGGTTGATTTTATGGGGAATGACTTTTAGAAGTATAAAAGAATACTTTTCAAAAATTTAATTTTTTTTTTCGTAATAAAAGATTTCTTTTTCACTTCTTTAATATTTCTTTCATGGGATTATATACCATTCGTAAAATTTCATTCGGATTTAAAGAATTCTTTATTAATACTCAAAGTATTACAATATACCGGACATTCGTTATATTTAAAAGTTATTGTAAAGAATTCTTTTTAAATTCTTTGAAAAAATAGAATTTAAAAAGAATTCTTTAAAAAATATTATTTATTTCTTTGTCCTTATCGGGTATCTTATTTTTATATTAGATGGCCAAATATTAATGGACGGTAGTGTATATATACACTGAGAAAAAAAATTGGTCAATATAAAAAAAAAATATTTGATCCAAATAACGTATTTTTCCAATACTCCCTAACACTTATTTGTTTAGTTCGAGAACATAATGTATTTGAATATGAATACTTATTCAATTCAATGGTATTAAACATTTATTCAAAATGATATTAATTTAATTTGTTTAATTAATTTAATTATAATGACTTCGTCTGTAAAAGCTAAATTTGTAAGAAAAATATAAGTGAAGTGAATAAATAGTTGATTACTCCCTTATGTGGACAATTAAATTCATTCTCCTTTTGTGTGATTTTAATTATCCCCTTTTGTGATTGTAATTAATTATATTAGAGAGAATTCTATTAGTCCCGCCATTTTCCCGTCGGCGAGACAAGGATCCACGGCACAGGTAAGAAATTCGTGCACGTGCTGAGCCAGCCATCTTGATAGGACGAAGGACGAATGTTAATTCCCCCTAATTGTTTAAACAGACATACGCATATTTATCCAGATTATTATTATTATTATTATTAATTGTTGTACGTAGTGTGCGGGATTCCTATTTTATTCATATTTGAAGGAAACGCTACGTCACAAATTGGCGCCCAACGTGGGGGTATCACTTCACCGTCATAACAGATCACATGGCACTAAAATGGCTGAGGAACAAAAAGGAACCAACGGGTAGACTAGCACGATGGGCATTAGAAATGATGGAATGGGACTTTGAGATAGTACACAGAAAAGGTGCTCTTAACCACGTTCCCGACGCGTTATCGCGAATGTTCGATGATGGAGATGATGATAAAATTATGGAAGCAGCGGCATTTGAAGAAATAAAGGATGAATGGTATTTAAAGAGGTTACGTGATGTAAAAAAATTTCCAGATAGATTTCAGAATTGGAGAATAATTGATGGAATGTTATATAGATATAGATATGATGAATTACTTGACCCTATCGTAAATAGAGAGGAAACTTGGAGATTAGTAGTACCACTAGAATATCGTGAAAGAGTAATGCAGGAAGCTCATGACATACCATCAGTTGGACACGGAGGTATAGAAAAGACATATGATCGTGTAGCACGAGAGTATTATTGGCAAGGTATGTGGCACGACATTAATAAATACATACAAAGATGTCAAGTATGCCACCATTACAAAACACCTCAAAGTGGACAACAAGGAATGATGGGAATGAGAATAATTGATAGTCCGTGGTGCATTGTTGCAGCAGACCTGATGGAATTTCCACCCAGTAAAAGTCAAAACAAATATTTGATCGTTTTTCAAGATTTGTTTACAAAATGGATCGAGGTTAAACCAATTAGAAAAGCTGATGGAAAATCGGTAGCAAAAGCATTAGAAGACCTAATCCTTTTTAGGTGGGAAACGCCGGAATACTTCTTATCAGACAATGGCAAAGAGTTTGATAACAAAGTATTGAAGGCAATGCTGGACGAATATGGAGTCAAACATGTCACAACCCCACCATACCACTCGCAAGCAAACCCAGTGGAAAGATGCAACAGGACCCTAAAAACCATGATTGCCATGTTCGTAAAGAACGATCATCGTTGCTGGGACGAACATATCCACGAACTTCGCCACGCAATCAACACCGCGGTCCAATCTTCTACAAAAGTTTCCCCTGCCTTTCTAAATTTTGGACGAAATCCACACCCGGTGAAAAGTCTAAGAAGAGAGGTAGAAGGAAAGAAACCCATAATGAAATTGGACCCAACAGTCTGGTTAGATCGCGCTAAGAGGTTAGATGCATTGAGGGACATTGTTTCAAAACATTTAGATGAAGCAAGAGAAAAACAGATGAAGGAATATAATAAAAATAAAAAGCATGTAGAATTTAAAGTTGGAGATTTAGTATCAAAAACTACGCATGTACTATCAAAAGCAGCAGATAAATTTACAGCAAAGCTGCATGAAAAATTTGAAGGTCCATATGAAATAGTAAAGATCTTATCCCCAACGGTTTACCTATTGAGACGCGAAAATAAAAAAGACACGAAGGTGCACGTCAAAGATTTGATCCCATATGCCCCTTCCCGTGTATAAGAATGTTAAGACAACAAGAATGGATGGAAAATTATTGAGGATGTTGTAAGTATGTGATGGTACTATGAAGGTATTTGTTTTATTGTTGCAGAATCTGAGATGGAATGTCAACACCCGAAGTCACCTGTGCCCACCGTCGAACACCTCCGGGAGACACTAGGTCCTGAGGAAGAGGAAGCCGTCCAGTTATTAGCACAATGGATGCACGCTCCTCCAACTCAAACCAATCGCCCCTCCGGTGACCAGGATCGGTGGGTCCGTCTGGACACGTTTCCCCTGTCGGCAGCATCGACTTCGGGCGTGCCCTCGTCTGGAGGGGGGGAGAGGGCCACCGAAATTCTATCGGTGTCCCAACCTCTTGATGAAGGACAACCGCAACGCAAGGACACCATTGAAGACGGGACATTGAAGGAAGTTCCTCTTCCAATCGGACAGGAGTTGGCAGAGTTGGCCACCCCGGCCCCTCCAACTCCAGAGTCCACCCTTCCTGACCAGGCCATGGCCAGGAAGGTGTTGGAAGAGGGACTCACTTGGATTGAGGGGGAGGTTGGGAAGGGAGCACGGATGGCCAGCCCATGGACTTTGACCCATGGGACCCGTCAGTACTACCTCCAACCCCAGTAAACCACCCGGATAGGGTGAGGGAATACCGGAACAAAATGCTAGACATTATGTCTGGCAAGGAAACTCCGGACGACTACGTGAGTGGTATCCCCAGCCCTCCTCGACCAGCATCTCCTGAAGAACCCCCTGTTCAAGTTCGCTACCTTGAACAGAGGAGGATATTCGAGAGGGAGGACGCGAGGAGACGAGCGGAAGCCCAGAGGATTTGGGAGGAATTCCGCGCTTGGCGCGACGAGGAAAGGATGGAGGCAGAGAGTAAGGAGATGAAGGAGAAAAAGAAACGCGAGGAAGAGAGAGAGGAGGAAGAGTTGAGAAGAAAGAAAAGAGAGAGGGAGGAGGAAGAATTGAGAAGGAAGAAAAGAGAGAGAGAGAGGAGGAAGAGCTGAGGAGGAAGAAAAGAGAAAGAGAGGAACAAGAACGGAAGAATAAGGAAAAGAAGGAATGGGATAGACATGTGGAAGAAGAAAGAAGGAGAGAAAGAGAGATAAGGAGATTGAAAAAAGAGAGAGAATAATTGCAGAAGAAGAAAGAAGAAGAAAAAGGATTAAGGAAGTCTCCACCACGTGCACTGGAAGGGGGGGAGGAACCTCCGCAGACCCCCCGAAAAGTGTCACGTTGGGACGACGGACCCAAGGTTCCCCCTCAGGTGTCAGTGCCTCAACCGATACCGAAGAAGGGCATACTATTTGGAGATCTGGACCCGGTGATGATAGACCCTATGTTGGACCCCCCGTTCGGTGCATGTTTCGCTTGCTGGAAGACCGGCCACCTCGCCATCCAGTGTCCAAGACCCCTGGGACACGAGTATTGCCGCAATTGCGGCCGTAAAGGCATACGAACCCGTTCGTGTCCCAGGTGTGGCCGGATCCACGTCCAGCGGTTGAAGGAGGTGAATCCCGCGAGATACGCCGGACTGGGGGAAGAACCAAGACCCCCAACTCCACCTAGGGAGGTTAGGGCTCCGACGGTAACCATCCCGGGTCTCCCTCCTACACTCTCTGCCCGCCTCCGACGCCCGAGGACCGGGGCAACTGAACCACCCAGCTCTCAGGAACAACCAGGCCCTTCCACCACAGTATCCTCGAGGGCTGGGCTGATGGAAGCCTTGATGGAACTGTCCCAGGAGGAGCAATTACAGATAATTGCTTCCCTTATACGGGGACGATCCAAATAAGACCTAGGAAAGGAAGGGATGATAGTAATGAAGGAAAAATAAGAAATGAAGGAAAACCTTAATTTTCAGGAAGATGATGATGGTAGAGATGATGGAATAGATGGAAGGACGTGAAATGAAGGAAAACCTTAATTTTCAGGAAGATGATGATGGAACAGATAGTATGATGGAATAGATGGAAGGAGATATTGGGATAAGGAAATTTAGGAATGATAGTAAGTATTGGATGGTAACGAACGATTTTTTTTATTAATTAATTATTAATATTATTTTTTTTTGTTGTTGATACATATATTATTATTAGTAGGTAATTCGTTTATGATCTTAAGCTAAAAATTTTTGGGCAGAAGTATGAGGACAGATGTTGGAATGGATGAGAATTAATGGGTTATGTGTGATCGGTGATGATTATCGCTTTGGCCAATTATTCTGTAAGTGCAGTCCACTTTCCTTGTAGGAGCGTGTCCTGACTTAGGAGGGGGGTATTGTGAGGTAGTAAATACCTCACATGAATAAATAAAATCTTGAATTTTGTCGTCGTCTGAGACCTGAAAAACAAATATATGGTATTAATATATGGTAATAAAACAAAGATACTAAAATAGGAACATCTTACCTAACACAGGTAATGCCAGTGTGTAAATGCCGATGATACCTCCTCCTGGGTCAGGAAAACTCCTACGTTGGGGGTTTGGCGACTCCTTGGCACTGGCTCCTGCTGGTCCTGGGCATCGTTACCTGTAGGGAAAGATATTAAATTAGAGTAATAACGAATTACATGATTGTTTAAATTAAATAAGTAGAGTTTGTAAATAATAAGTGTAGTGTATGGGATAGGTTAGAGGTAAGGTTGACATGTGGTACTAGAGAGGTTAGGAAAAAGGTAAACAATGTATAACAAAGCCTCAGCCATTGTCATCACCGAGTCGTATGAATAAATAAAAGGACAGGATGGGAAATAATGGAATTGAATTGGTTTGTTTTATGTGTCGGAGATAAGGAGAGAAGAATAAACAAATAATACTTACCATAACGTCGAGCTAGTTGAAGAGAAGAGAGAGAGAGAGGTTACTCGCTGCTGGTGAAGGAGAAGTGATGGAAACGCCGACCCGCGCAGACAACACCTCAGGATGATGGGAACTCCTTTCCTCGTAGACGTCGTCGCCGTGAAGCCGCACCAGGTTCGAATCACTGCACAACCGCCGAGTATTCGTAAACACGAAAGTGAGAGAGACGGAGAGAGAGAACGGACTCGCGCGCGAAGCAATACTGCCGCATGCGTGTACATAGGCGGCGGCGGAGAGGGGGGAGCTCACTCGTTTGCACCACGAGGACTACCGAGAGAGCGCGCAGGCGCAACGAAGCGCGGGACTCTCTCGTACTCGACTCCAGTGTGTAAGAGAGAGAAAAGAAGAGTGCGAATTGCACAAGTGGAGGCGCTAGCCCAGCTAACACTTGGGACTGGAAAGAATATTCGCACCGCTATGTTTGAAGGAATAATACTGGAGGAATGAAGGTGGCAGTAGTATCGATAGCACTTGTTGACCTGCCAATGATGGAAAACAGGTGCCATATTTAAAATGAAGGAAGTTGACAGCGCCGCGGGTCGGCTTTGAAGGAAATATAGAAAAAGGAAGAAGAAAGCGGAAAAAGGAGGAGAGGAAATCATTGCTAGCTGATCCGTGAAACGAGACGCCAGTGTATTTTTCTAAGTTATCAGATTATTTCGGAAGTATTGTTGATTATTGTTGGATTTATTGAGATTGAGGAGAATTATCGTTGAGAGAAGAAGGAGATTATTTTTATTGAGAGTATTGTTTGGAGGAAAAATCTAGTTGAGAGAAGTCCAGGAGATATTTGTTAGTGGAGAATTTGGAAATATCGACTCGCGTGCGGTAAGTGGACTGCCCGCCGGCCACGTTATTTCGTTGGTGTGAATATATTATTAATTTGTTAGATTATTTGCGGTATCGCGGTTTAATGTAATGTAAGTCGTACTACCTCGATTACTTAAATTCGGGATTTTTAGTAAATAATTGTTATAGATTATACTTAAATCGTACTGTAATGGTTTTTCCTATGTTAATGAATAGTTCGTGACTTCGTCTGTAAAAGCTAAATTTGTAGGAAAAATATAAGTGAAGTGAATAAATAGTTGATTACTCCCTTATGTGGACAATTAAATTCATTCTCCTTTTGTGTGATTTTAATTATCCCCTTTTGTGATTGTAATTAATTATATTAGAGAGAATTCTATTAGTCCCGCCATTTTCCCGTCGGCGAGACAAGGATCCACGGCACAGGTAAGAAATTCGTGCACGTGCTGAGCCAGCCATCTTGATAGGACGAAGGACGAATGTTAATTCCCCCTAATTGTTTAAACAGACATACGCATATTTATCCAGATTATTATTATTATTATTATTAATTGTTGTACGTAGTGTGCGGGATTCCTATTTTATTCATATTTGAAGGAAACGCTACGTCACAACCGATTTTAAATTTGTTAAATTCTAATACTGATTTCCTAATTCCATGCATGTAATATTTCGTTTGGAATAGTCTGTCCTATTAGGATGTAATAAATATTTGCTTGATTTTATATTTGCTAATCTAACAAATGCATGTTTTAATATAATAAATGATTATTTGTTCCAAACATAGTTTCCATACATACTGAGTTAATATAGATTATACTTAAATAAATATTTACTAGTCAGCACCGATAATTAATGTTTTAAGTTCTACAACTGCTTTTCTAATTCCGTGCAAGTAATTTTTCGTTTCGAATAGTCTGCCTATTTGGATGTAATAAATATTTGCTTGGTCTTAACTATTTACTTATTTTAATTAATAAATGTTTAGGTTAATAATTAGTGAGTAAGCAAAGAAATATTTGTTGGTTTTTAATAAATCATTATTTGGTGAAAACATAATCTTACTTTTGTGTAACAAGTATTCGAACAGTTTAATCAAGCTTTACTTTCTATCCATTTTAAAAAATTTGTTATTTTTTACTAAATGATATATTTTTTTCAAATGAATAATTACTGTTATTTAAATTTATGGATGTTTGTATCTAGTAATTAATTAAATAATTACTTTATTATTTATCATTGTAAAATTTAATTAGAGCCATTAATTATTTGCTTGTTTTAAAAAATGATAATTTAGTTTGCAATAAATATTTTATATATTTTGAATTATTGGTAGATTTGTTTTAAATAAATTTAATTAGCATTAAGAAAATAATTTATAGCTGTAAGAATATATTTGTTTGTTTCATTTATATATTTTATTACACATTTTTCAAATATTATAATACAATTTTTGTTTATTGGGAATAAATATTTATTAGTTCTTAGCAATTATTTATTAAAAATATTTTTATTGCATCAAAAAAATCACTTTACTTGCATCAAAATATACTTTTATTTCGTTCAAAAAGTTTTTTAATTAATTTTAATAAACTTGGTTTGAAACAAGTAATTCATTAATAAATATATGAATAAATAAGAATACCTGTCATAAGCTTTTATTTCCGTATATATATTGTACAAATCACGGAATGAATTCCTGGCCAAGTTGCATACTTCGTTTGAAAATTGCTCTTTTAAAATTAAAAACTTATCTTCTGGATGAGTGTGGCGATTTTCTGATAAATTCAGATTTTCTTCAATTGTGTAATTATCACTAAAAAAATTCTTCCCGAACAAAAATATTTTTCGCGATATGCACACCGGAAAACTGAATTACCTCTACTATCTTTATAATATAAAATAACCTTTATAAAAGTATTTGAACGTGTCGCGCTGTTTACCCGGTAACCTCTCCATCGTGAATAACAAAATTGAAAAAATTATTAATGCAACGAAGTTTCATTTAATAAATGAAAAATCCATATATATATATATATATTGATATACATATTTATATATATATGGGGTATTCCACGTGAAGTGGTCCGATCAAAATTTTAAAATGCACCAAATTTTGGGTACACTTTGCAAATGTTTTTCAGAATACAGAAAAAAATTTTTAGGTACTGGAATCTATTTGCTCAAATTTATTCTAATCTCAAAAAGTGAATTTTTCCATATTTTTTTCAACACCAGCTGGGTTTACCGCTATATAACTGAAAATCTATCAACTTTTACTATTGAACATTATATGTAACATTCGTTGCTAATTATATCTAGAATTTATTCTTCTGGGTTAGAATTTCTAATCTCAAGGTCAATGTTACATAAACTACATGTCAATATTCAACTTGAAAAAAGTGTAAGTGCGCCACCTTTGATTTTTTCATCCAAAAGTCTAAAAGATAGCTTGGAGCAATACCTTTCAAATGGTCTGTAGCATTTTTATGGCCTCTAATTCTGTAAAAAGTTAGGACAATTTAAAAAACACGAAATTTTTTTAAAAATTTAAATGAGAATTACCATGTTAATTTTTGTGAATTTTTTGTCTTTCTTTAAATTGTCATAACTTTTTACAGAATTGGAGGCCATAAAAATGCTACAGACCATTTGAAAGGTATTGCTCCAAGCTATCTTTTAGACTTTTGGATGAAAAAATCAAAGGTGGCGCACTTGCACTTTTTTTAAGTTGAATATTGACATGTAGTTTATGTAACATTGACCTTGAGATTAGAAATTCTAACCCAGAAGAATAAATTCTAGATATAATTAGCAACGAATGTTACATATAATATTCTATAGTAAAAGTTGATAGATTTTGAGTTATATAGCGGTAAACCCAGCTGGTGTTGAAAAAAATATGGAAAAATTCACTTTTTGAGGTTATAATAACTTTTGAGCAAATAGATTCCAGTACCTAAAAATTTTTTTCTGTATTCTGAAAAACATTTGCAAAGTGTACCCAAAATTTGGTACATTTTAAAATTTTGATCGGACCACTTCACGTGAAATACCCCATATATATATAAATATGTATATCAACCTAAATCTTAGTAAAATTACGGGAAAGTAGACAGAAAACTGTATACTTTATTTAAGAATAAGCTAAAAATTACTTTTTAAAAACAAATCTAAATGTACTAACTTAAGTTTAATTTTATTATGTAAGAGAGAGTAAAAATACTTAAAATGATAGATAAAATTATTATTTTTAAAGCTTAACGTTGTTTCCAGAAAAAACATATCTATTAATGCATAAGTTATGTTTTAGTTTGACAAATGAAACAGTAGTAGTTTTATTCTTGAAGATGTTTAATACATATACTTACACTAATTTAACATTTTTATCTACCACCCCCATCTACACAATATATCATGCCAAATTATCATGAGTAGAAAATTAATGTGCAAAATATTTTTGTGAAGAATACCTATGTGTAAAATAAATATGTGTAAAATAAATATGTGTAAAAATATTATGTGCATAAAAAATATAAAAATATATATGATTGTGGTCAAAAATACTGTGTAGAACATGCAAGTGTAGAATGAAAAACATATTGTGTAGAATAATTATACATATGTGTACAATAATTCTATAATGTGCATAATAATTAAGTGCACATTTTTTTTAACAAGAAAATGAAAGTGTAAAATAGTCAAGTGTTAAATAACTAGCAATTTAATAAATGTGTACAATATTTCAGTGTACAATTTGATACAATATTTATGTGCACATTCTTTTTGTGCATAATATACACGTGTACATAACTTATGTGCACCATAAAATATCAATTATTATTAATTTTTAATTATTGTGTAAAATAACTTTACACTGTGCTCAAAATTAAATACTAATTTTTGTGTGTACTTTCATTATGTGTTTAATTCCTGGGTGTAGAAACAGACCCCTGCCAAATAAATGCACGTACCACTTTTATAATTTTCCACTGTTTCTACTTGAAAATCTTTGTAAAGTTGTGGTCTGAATTTTTGTTCTATACCGTAGTTATAAAATCAAATCAGACACTTAACCCATAACAATATCTTTCACATACATCTTCATAAGCTATTGTCCTAAACTCTTCGTACATAGTGCAATTGAAATTCTCCTTAAGAAAAATGACCAAAATTGGAAGAGTGTGTTCACCTCTTGTAACTTCTCTATACCAAGTTGTTTACGCTCTGAAATAAAAAGAAATTCCATGAATTCTAAAGTGAATGACTTTATGTAAATTTTATAAATAATGAATATAAATAATAAACAGTAAAAAATATTTACCACACACAAAAATAAAATTTTAAAATAATCTAAACGTCAAACTCTGTAAAGCATGTTTTCAATATGTCCAGATTATTCTAAAATTTTAAATTAAAATTTAATTAAAATTTTTAAATAAAATTAAACAAAAAACTTTGTTCTTAAACTTGAAAAATTTGGACTTGAACGTTAAATAAACATAACGAATTTATTGTGTCCGCGAATTCTAAGAATATATTGATTTTATATTACTTAAATATTTTTGTCTTTTCAAATATTATAATTACTTTCTTCTTAATTTATTTAATTAATAAAAAAAATAAATGATTAACGTTTACATGTTATTAATAACATTGTAATTTAAAATAGAAGTTAATAATTTATTCTTCATTTACATATTTCAATTTATGACTTTGTTCACTGAGTTTTTCACTTGACAAATTCATCAATTTAAACATAAAGTACATATAGGTACCATACACTACTCTAAATATACTATCAAAGAAGGCACCCGATAACACATCTTTCGGACCTAAATTAAATTTATATAATGCTCCAGTAACTATTCTACCAGCTGCATAATAAAAAAAACAAAGCTTCATACAAATGAATTTCTTCAAAAATTAACAAATTTAAACAATATACATGAATGCTGCTCTATATCGAATAAATAAATAAATTATATTGTTTCATATAGACAAATTTAAATTGCACAATATTTTATCACATTTACTTACCTTTACTGTCCAAAATATACGTCCCATTTATATTGTTTTACCAAATATTCTTTAGAAGGAACATTAATGTAAAAAAAATAAACTATACGGTTTTATATAAACATATGTAAATTATGTACGTATGTATTTTTTTTAAATCACGTTACCTCTTCTTTCAAAAATGTGTTTCCTATTACTTTTTTCTTGCCAAATATTTTTTTTTTAAATTTTTGAGATATTTGAGGAACGACACTTTTCTCTTCAATATATTGATATTCAGAATATTAGAATTATATCTAAAATTTAACATCTATAAATACATTTGAAATTTATTATTAGAACATATATGTATATGCAAAATAATAATTCTGCATACTATAATTACAATTATTATTATTATTATTATTATTATTATTATTATTATTATTTTATATAATAATAAGCGAGCTGTATTAGGTCGTGCCTTATAAATTTTTGTTCTCAAGTGCAGCCTGAGAACAGAAACTTGCGCACGAAGCGCGCGGGGGGTTCGCGCGTGGCACCGCACAAGGGGGCTCGGCTCTCCTAGTTATTTTAGACTACTTATTCCAATTATTGATTATTTTACCTGAAATTGTATGTAGCAACGATTATATTTATGTTAATCTTATATTATTTTATTGAAGTAATACAATGATCAGAAATTGGTTCATGATCAACAATCGGGTACTTTAGGGTATTTTAACTTTTAAAAGCAAGAAACAATTGTGTAATAAAATAGTTAACTCAACTAAAGCTAGCTTTTTAATAATGACATAGATTCCTTTAGAAAAAAAAAATAATTATTAAACAACACAATTTGAAGAAATATTTGTACTGTTACGGTACTAACACGATACGCAATTTAAAATTGTAAATACTACATGTGCATACCTGATCAAAGATGGTGCGAGCAACGATTATAATAACCTCCACAATCAAGACCATTCGGGGAGTAGAAGCAGTGGGGAGCCACAAAAATCAACGAATCGAGCTTTCATTCTCTCCCTCTTTTATACATTCGAGATCAGTCTCGTAGTAACATTAACCGCTTTCCTTGTTGGAAGCAATAATAAGAAGGACCACGACTCGACGATAGAAGAAATCTTTCCGTGTATGGGAAACTAATTCACATGGTCAAATAGCACAAAGCATCCAGTTATATCCCGGTAATAGAAGCCAAGATCGTCCTTCCAGATATTTTAAATCAAGTAATTGCGAGCTAGAGTGTTAAGCGTAGATTTAGAATTGATTGTTTCACTTATTCTTATCGATTGATTGCACATGTGATCATAAATATATCGAGGTTTTTGTTTGACTGTAGAGCATCCGTCGTTGTCAGTATTTAAAGTATACATCGATAATGAAGTATTTCGAAGTAAATAAATCGTGATGTTAATCTTCTGTTTTCATGCTTATTCTGTATACGTTAACATTATATCTGTAATGTAGAGTCTCCAAAGACTTTCTTATATTGATCATTATATCAGTAATAAAGAATTATAAAGTTGTATCTATGCACCAGAAGTTATTAACAGTTTATGATAATTTGTGTCTAAAATGAGGAGATTATTATAGAATTTTCTGTGATTTATTTTAACCAATAATTCTTATAAACCGTGACGCACTTTTTTTACAGAATTTATAAGAAAATTACAAACAAATTCGGAAAAAATATCTTTGACTTTGGTCGCTTCTAATTCTGAAACAAATAAAGATAGGCTCTCAACCTTAACTCCAAAAGAAAGCTGACATCGAGTACATTGGATTTAAAAAAAAAGTTTAAATATCTTAATTTAGTCAAAAGTTATGTAAGAAAGAAGAATAAGAAGTTCATTTGTACAAAAAATCAATAATTTTTTAAATTTAAAATTGTCATCAAAATGACGCTAAATTCTTATTTCTTTCATAACTTTTGACCATGTCAAAGTATTTGAACTAGAGCCGCGGTGGCTCATGGATAGAGCTCCCGACTCTCACACCGAGGGTCGTGGGTTCGATCCCAGACGTGTACCTCTGAAAATTTTTTCATGTGCATTTTTCGAACACCGTGACTCAGTGGCTCGGCGTGTCACTATAATGTGACGCTAGTTCAGGTGCGCGTGCGTTTCGTGCACTTGTCAGGGCATGGGAGACACGGGCATCTGAACTATAGGGAACGTTAGGGACGCGAAGATGTAAAGAGGATCGCGGTGGTTCCTTCCATCGGGAGGACAGGAAACTCACTGAAAAAAATAGATTTTTGATTCGAGCGGAATTCTTCTTAAATATGCGTCAAACAGAAATCTGCTTGATCTAATGCAATTATTTTACAATCAAGAAGAATATGCTTAAACTTAAAATATTGATCCTTTTGAATTACAATTCCTTAAATTTTAAAAAAGTATGTTCCGCTTGATTATAAAAGAATCCGTTTGATTACAAAAAATTCGCATTAGATCAAGCAGATTTTCTGTTTGACGCATATTTAAGAAGAATTCCGCCTGGATCAAAACTCTACTTTTTTCAGTGCTATAATAATAATTATTAGACTAATTACAGTGACCGATGATATCTTCCGATGGACACAAGCACCACTGTTTCAACTACATGTGCTTTGTTTACAGACACACCGTTCACCTCCGTCGCTGATTAGCCCTGGCAGCATAAATAGAGCGACGTTAAATAACATAAAAAAAAAAAAAAAGTATTTGAACTTTCTTTTAATCCAATTTACTTCAACTCAGCTTTCTTTTGGGGTTGAGTTTTAGAGCCTATCTAAACTATATATCAAAAAAGTGCGTTAGAGTCTATGACTCCGGCTTTCTTTCGTATTTTGTCAGTAGAAATCATATCCTAAAGTTTGGTAATGATGTGACACTCTCCTTGTAAGATATAAATTTGTTTTTATTTTTGTGTATATATAAATTTGTGTATTGAATATTTTTTATCGTATTTTAAATTGTATATCGTATAACACTTAGATTTGGCGATATTCTGAGATTTTTTCACTTTGATTTAGAGTTTCTCTTGCCTGTAAATCACGTAACTGAATTATTATGCTGATTATTTCACCTCTATATAATATTAATACGAGAATTGATTTAGGTCTATCGTATTAAAGTGAGGTTTTGTTTCACCTCTAATGTATTGAAGCGAGATTTATTTCACCACTATATGGTTATAGATTAATTAGATGTTAAAATTAATATCGAAAAACACCTTCGCATAAGGTGTAAAAATTCGCTAGTATGATGTAATTTCAATTACATTTTTCCAATTGATATTTAATACTTAAGACAATAACTTATTAAATTCTTTTGATTCTTAAAAAGTTTTCGCAGTAGAAAGTATTGAAATCAAAATAGAGTCGACAAGTTTTTCTGTCGATAAATGATACATTTTTTCAGAAAGGTATACTACACATAATTTATTTTATAATTATTAGCTCTATCATGTCATACAGCAATAAATAAACAATAGTATTTATAATAGTACTTATTCATTTGTGCGAAATTAATTTCTCCAAAACCAGAAAATTCTCTTTTTTATTGTTTTTAAATAAAATAATACTTGCACCACACGTTGATTTGCTTTCTCACTTGGCTCTCATAGGAATATTTCTATTATCAAGGACTTATAAATATTTTAAGGTTTTTGAAGACAATAGGTAAAGTTATGTTAAATAATTTTTAATGTTCCTCATGAGGCATGTACATCGTTACAGTGGTTAATATTAATATTTGTTTGTATGCAATTGGATTACATTAAATGCCAAAACTTATTTATTATTTAATATGATATGAATAGATACGATCAATTCAAACTCATACATGATTAGTAATTTTTCTTGATTTTTTAATATTTAAGGTGGTTCTTGCCTTATTTATAGACTTTTTTAAATGTAATTATTATTTTTAGTTTTATCAACATTATATATCAAATAAAGGTACAAATGTAAAAATCAAGAGTTTAAGAAGGAGTAATAATTTTTTATAAATAAATTTGTATCGCGCTTGTGCTGATATCGCTACCGTATAAAAATTTCATGACAAAGTACTGAAATTTTTTGTTTCTTAACCGAATCAAACGTATTTGAGCTCATTCTTTTCCTTAATTAATTTCATGGGGAGTTACAGATACGATCTGAGTAAGTGGATATTGTTTACTAAAATAATTTGAATAGCAAATTTTGTAAAAAAATTTTTGAGTAAACAATTGTAATTTGCGCTTTGTCAATAATTCCAATTACTCAGGTCGTATAAATATTCATACCATATCAAATAATAAACAAATACTGGCACTTGATGTAATTGCAGAAACAAATTTTAATATTAATCGCTGTAGCGATGTATAGATCTCATTAGTAAACCCTTGAAATAAATATAAAATAGAGATAGCAAACCAACGCGTGGTACAAATATTATTTAATTTAAATATAATAAAAAAGAGAAATTCCTGTTTTATCTGATACGGAGAAGTTAATTCTGCACAAATGAATATTATTATAAATATTATTGTTTATTTTATTTCTGTAAGACATAGTAGTGCCACAAATTATAAAATAAATTTTGTGTACTATGGTTTTATGAAAAAATGTTTTATTTTTCAACAGAAATACTTGTCGATTCTATTTTGATTTCAGTACTTTCTGTTGCAGAATATTTTTATGAAGTAAGATAACAATTGCAAAAGTGCGATTGGTATTACACCATAAAAATGGTTAAAATAAAATAAAGAGAAAAAGGAGGCTAAATAATGTGGGGCACTTTTCTGAAAAAAAATGTGTTATATTTGCAGCCGATTCCATTTTCATTTCAGTTCTTTCTATAGAGCAGTAACTTTTTATAAACTTTCAGTAATATATAAATTTTTAATGAAAATTAGATTTATGATGAGGTACATAATACTTGCAGATTTCATTTTGATTTCAGTACTTTCAATTGCGGAAATTTATAAGAAATATGCACCTAGTTATTTGTTAATAAAAAAACTTTAGTTATTTTTAAATAGAAAAAGATGTGTGTCAAATAAAAGAGTTTAACTATTAGATAACAAGTTTAAAAATATTTAATGATTGGATTATTGTATTACATAAGATAAGTCAGAATAAAGTAAACTAATGTAGTGTGGTAAATATACTGTAGGGCAAAAATATTATTTTACACTATACTTGCGAATTTTGACATCTTCTTAAAAGGTATTTTTTAAAATAGTTTCTAATAAATAGTCTCACATACTTAAAGATAACGTTATACATTTAATAATGAAAAAAAAATTATTAATGTGAAAGTTTAATATTATTATTTTATTTATTTATTATATACATAATCCTGTACCTGTCGGCTTAGGACTTCTTTCACGACATACATTTTAAGTAATTACATATTTATATAACATTGTATTATATACATTTGAACACACTTTTATTCTTTCATATAGTTCTTTCTCACTTCCAATATCTTTTTCAATGTTTTTAAACCTTTTGCGTCCTGACTTAATACTATGCTGATATCACATTCTTTCTCTATTTTCTCCTTACAGTTAAATAGTACATGTTCTAAATTTTCATTTTCGTTTTTACATATTCTACATAGTTTATCACAGTCTTTCATCCAATACATATTTTCTTTTTCCTCGTTACCTAATCTAAACCTTGCTATAATGCTCATTTCTTTTCCGTTTAAATCTTTTATTAAATATTCAGGGAAATTTTCTTTTATTAAAGACTTATATATCTTTTACAACTTTTTGATTTATCTATTCTTTCTTTTCTTATCTCTTTTTCTTTTTCCGCTAACCTAATACATAGTTCTGTTATTATATTTCCCTGCTCTGATCTTATTCTTTCCTTCTCCCTTATATCTAATTCTACTTTCTTCCAGCATGCATTTCGATCACTTTCCCATTTACCCACTTTATCACTACTTTCCTCTCTTTCAATTTCATGTATGCATTCTTTTATTATTATTTTATCAGAATTTTTTGCCTTTTCCTCATAAGTGACTGCCCTTTTTATTGCCTTTAAACTTGTTGGTATAACCTTAGTTTCTTCTGCCACTAAGTAATCTGTCGTTGATCTATTTAAACCTAATACCCATTTTATATATTTTCTTTGTACTATGTCTAATTCTGTAGGTTTTTCCCAACCCCATATTTCCGATCCATATAATCCTATCGATTCTACCAGGGTTGCGAAGATTTTTAATCTCCTATTATACGAATTTTTAAACAAATGTTCACCTATACTCCATGTATTTCTCATTACTATTTCCGCTTTTCTTTTTAATTCCCTAATGTGGTTATCGTTTCTTCCATTCTTTTGTAATATATAACCCAAGTATTTTATTTCTTTAACTTCTTCTATCGTTTTATCTCCCCATTTCCACTTTCTTAATTTTTTCTTACCCTTCCCTTTTTCAAACACAATTATCTTTGATTTCTCCGGACTTAACTCTAGATCTTTTTTCTTAGATATACCTTAAATCTTTTCAACATATAGTCTAGTTCTTCTTTACTCTTTGCAATTAAAGCTATATCATCCGCGTATGTAATTGACCAAATTTTTAAATTCCCAATGCCTATACCACCCACTAGTCCTTTTTTCATTTCCTCCTCTAACTCGTGTAAATATATATTAAATAATCCTGGACTGAGTGGACATCCCTGCCTAACCCCTTTAGTGGTCCAAAACTCTGTGGTCATTTTTCCATTTATCCTAACCTTATTTTTCGTTTCCTCATATGTTTCTAGTATTCTATTTCTTAATCTCTTACCTATCCCTATTTTTTCCATACTATCTTTCAATTTTAATCTATCGACTTTATCGAACGCTCCTTTTAAATCCCCGAAAATACATATAATTTTCCTTCCTTGTGCTTGATTTCCCTATTTATCAAATAATTCAACGTATATATACAATCGATTGTTCCTCTACCTTTTCTAAATCCGAATTGCGTTTCGCTTAATTTAGTTTCTACCTCTTTTTCTAACCTGTCATTTAAAATTCCTACGTAGATTTTATATGCGGTGTCCATAATAGTAATTCCCCTGTAATTTTTAACATCGCTTTTATCTCCCTTTTTATATATCGGACTCATTATACCCGTTTTCCAATCATCTATATACCACCCTCTTTCCAAATTAACCTAATTATCCTTTTAACGCTTCTGCTGCACCTGGTGACGCAAAAATCCAAGCTTCGTTCTCGATTCCGTCTTCTCCTACCGCTTTTCCTCTCTTCATTTTCACTATTTGTGCATAAATTTCTTCATCCGCTATCTCATTTTCTTCCTCCTCCGTTTGTACTTTTTCCGTCAGTTTTTGGGTGGTTTTCTTATCTGTTCCTTCTAGGTTTAAATAGAAAAAGATGTGTGTCAAATAAAAGAGTTTAACTATTAGATAACAAGTTTAAAAATATTTAATGATTGGATTATTGTATTACATAAGATAAGTCAGAATAAAATAAACTAATGTAGTGTGGTAAATATACTGTAGGGCAAAAATATTATTTTACACTATACTTGCGAATTTTGACATCTTCTTAAAAGGTATTTTTTAAAATAGTTTCTAATAAATAGTCTCACATACTTAAAGGTAACGTTATACATTTAATAATGAAAAAAAATTTATTAATGTGAAAGTTTAAAAATATAAAATATGTTTGAAAAAAGTAAAACAATAATCTTAAGAGATGCTAATTATTTCCGTACTGAATTCAGTATTATCAATTGCACTAACTTATTTTTATATAATTATTAATTAACGAAATAATATAATTCGATAGTTTTACTAATAAACAAAAATCTAAATTATTAGTTCAGATTAAGAAAAGGTTAGAAACGTTAAGAAGCAGCTTTCCTGCAGAAAATTGTTGGGGAGGATGTCAGGTTAGTATGGTATATGAATGTGACCATGATTTCGATCTCGGTCGTTGTTTAAATAATGAATGAATGTACGAAAAATCGGTTTTTTGCTTATAACTATTAAACCGTTAAAAATAGCAAAATATAATAAAAATAGACTTTTATAGGTATATACAAAATGAGCCTAACTGGAATCAATTTCAATAATTTTTCTACTTCTAAGTGCAAAATACCGCCATTTTCAGCGTTTTTTAACATTTTGTATAATTAAGTTATTTTTGTATCCAAAAAATTGAAATGCCGTTTTTATTGAAGGTCTTTGGGTACCTAATAAGTGGTAAAAATTTAAGCCTTAAATATTAATAACTTTTGGAGTAATTCTATTTGTTAATTAAAGATTGCTTACAAAAATCTAATTTTTCCAGTCAACTAGCGTCGTAGAGACTTCTATCGCAGCTCATTTTATTCACAAAAAGTTGCACTATAATGAACAATAAAGGAAATTTTGATTTTGTATTGTAATTAGTTTTAATAATTAATTTTGAGTTGAAATTTTTTTAATTTGGTAATTTTAAAACGAGAGTCATTGCTCCACGATGCTCTGAAGCTAATAAGATATATTTAAGATATATTTTAAGATATATTTTTTTAAGCAATTACATGTGACTTCGTTTAATAATATTTAGGGCTGAAATTTACATAAATTATAGAACAAGCATTAAACTATTGAAATTGACAAAAAACAGCAATAAACTACAGTATTTCAATAAAGTTATTTGTTTAGGATAAAGGGGAAAAATAAAGTTTTTAAACAGAACTTAGTAATTTGCGTATAATAATAGATGAATTTATTGTTATTAATAATACATTAACAGCAATGGTAATATTGGTTGCTGCTCGCACCGGAGGTTAAAGTGCATCTGGAACTGTAGCCGAATCTATCGATCTAGATCTATCCGATATCCCCACTCACTCTCTGCGCCGCCTAATCAGCGCCACCAATGCTCGAGGAGACGCGGAGAGAAAGAAAGATTACCGCGCGAACTTTAAAACTACTATACGAGGTTTACAAATATCGCCGCTACGTCACCTCGTTACTCAGCCAAGACGTGCCACGGCCTGCCTTTCGGCTTCCCCGTGCAACGTGGGACCCTCAGGTACCATGGAGTAAGCTCCATATGGGGTCGGAGACAGCCTCGGGGTGATAGAATCACCCCTAGCTGGGGGCTAGGAGCCACGGAGCCGTCGAGACGGCTTCGCGCTTTGGCAACTCGGTCGACGCGCGCTCTTTATTACCGACTACTCTGAATTTATTCCGTTTTCTCTCTCTCTCTCTTTCTCTTCGCTTTTCCTCGTCCGCGTTTACAACATTAATCCTATCCGTAACAATACTCCCCCTCGTACAAAATAATGTTTAATTTTGTACTCACTTATCGCTGATAATTTTTATTAATTTTCTTACTGGTCTTACAAACTGACCGCTTGACGTGTTCACCTTTGCCACACGAATTTCACCGTCGGCTCCTTCATACAATTCTATTATCGTTCCTTTCTTCCATGAATTACGTGGGGCCTGCAAATCTACAATTAAAACTACGTCTCCTATCGTAAGCGGCGAATCTCGCTCAAACCACTTTTTTCTAGGGATCAGCGTCGGCACGTACTCCTTCAGCCATCGTTTCCAAAAAGCATCCGCAAACGCTTGCGCGATTCGCCATTGTTTACGCAAAGAAACCGCCTGTAAGTCATAACTTCCGAGTTTGATTTCTCCCGATGATGCTCCGATTAGAAAATGATTGGGAGTTAACGCTTCTTCGTCTCGCGGATCTACTGAAACGTGAGTAAGAGGACGAGAATTTACCGAATGTTCTATTTCCGTCAACAACGTATATAAAATTTCCTCGGTTGTTATTTGACCTTTAAGCACGGCGCTCAACGCGATTTTTACGGATCTGATCATTCGCTCCCACGCGCCACCCATGTGTGGTGCGTCAGGCGGGTTGAACAGCCAAGTCATACCGTTTCGTAAAGCGTACTCGCGGTGCTCATTTTTATTAATTTTGGTAGTTTCTTCCTTTAATTCTTTAGACGCGCCGCGAAAATTAGTCCCGTTGTCACTATAAATGACAGTCGGACATCCCCTTCTCGCTGATAACCGCTGTAAAGCCAAGATAACAGATCCCGTATCCAGCGACGATGCTAACTCTAGATGAATCGCTCTTATGGTCAGACAGGTAAAGAGTACGCCCCAACGCTTTTCCCTGCGCCTGCCTATTTTTATTAATATCGGTCCGAAATAATCGATTCCACAATGAGTAAAAGGTCGCGCTCGAAATGCTAATCGCCCAGCAGGCAATGATGCCATCATCGGACTTTGTGGCTTGCCTCTTCTAAGTTTACAAATAAGACATTTACATATAATCGAGCGCAATGCCTTTCTTAAGCCGACAATATAACAACGTTGCCGCAGCTCATTTATCACGGTTTCTCCATTCGCGTGGTACATTTTTCGATGATACGATTTTATGAAAAGTTTTGTTGCTGGGTGATCGCTCGATAAAATTATTGGTTGATTATTGAAAACTTCGTTATCTAATTTCGTTACGCGACCTTCCGCTCTCAATACACCTTGATTATCTAAAAAAGGTTTTACATTTGCAATTTTGCTATTTTTGATTATAGGTTTACCGCTTCGAATCGCATCTAATTCCGGTTTAAAACAATCACTTTGAATGGTTCTAAACCAGAAATATTCCGCGCATTCCAGCTCATTGCTTTTATCTCGCGTACTTGATTGATGTGTATTAATATCTTTTTCCCTACAGTGTGGTATCTTTGAGCGCCATTTATTTAGCAGCTTTTTGAATCCGCCGTGCTGTTACTATCAAGCTTACCCATCCAAAAAATTTTGCATTAATAGGAATGTCTATCGGTTTTATTGAAATCGCATACACACACGCTTTTCGCATTTCGGCTTCGTCAATGTTTTTCTTTTCGCTCTCGCTAAGTGTCTTTTCTACAGGCCAGGTCGCTTCGTCGTCTCGTAAGAATTGCGGGCCAGCAAACCAGAGATTATTTTCGTTAATATTATCATTTGACCAGCGCGTCGCGCAATCCGCAGGATTTAATTTCGTCGGGACCCACTTCCACTGGGAACTATCGGTGAGTTCACTTATTTCGCCTAACCTATGGGCTACGAACGCTTGTTTAGTTCTAGGCTCGGATTTTATCCAACGTATCACCGTAATAGAATCCGACCACATGACCCGTCTACTTATTTTCAATTCGAGTTCGTCGGCAACGGTTTTTACTAGTCTCGCGCCAAGTAACGCGGCTTGTAACTCGAGCCTGGGTATAGATAAGGGCTTAAGTGGCGCGACTCTCGATTTTGCCATAACTAATACAACATGTGTCGACGCTGTTGTGGAAATAAAACGTATATAAACCGCTGCCGAATATGCTTTCAAACTCGCATCACAAAACGTATGCAGCTCGGTTTTTTCAAATGAATTTCCTTTAGGCGTAATGCATCTCGGTACGCGGCACATGCTTACTTCTTTTAAATATTTTACCCATTCTATCCACCCAACCTGCTCCTCGTCCCTTAATTGCTCATCCCATCCGATTCCGCTACGCCATATTTCCTGCATTAGAATTTTTGATTTCAGAGTAAATGGAGCAATTAATCCGAGCGGATCGAAGACCGACATAATAGTTCTTAAAAATTCGCGTTTCGTAGGTTTTCTCGAAAAATTTATTAAATCTTCGGGGATTCTATCTATACCGACATTAAAACCTAACGTATCTGTTTTACTTTCCCAAAAAAGACCTAAAACGCGCTCTTCTCCTTGATCGCAAAGCTGCATTTTCGTTGACCTTTTACCGCGTGCTTCCTCCTTAACTGCCTCAATTGCTCGCTCATCATTGCTCGCCCATCCGTGCATCTCAAAATTTGCCGCGGCATTTATTTCAATGATATCCCGCACCAGATCCGCAGCTTCTTTAATAGTCTTTCGGCTAGTTAATATGTCATCCGCGTAGCAATCGCGCTTTATACTTTTTACTGCGTCCGGTTTCGTATCAACAAACAAATCAGCGTTTTTATTTTTCACGTAAATCGCGCTACATTGAGATGGCTTGGCACCAAATAATAAGCAAGTCATTTCATATATTTCCGGCTCTCTTTTTCTATCCCTCGCGCGCCAGAGAAAGCTTTGCGCTCCGCGATCTTTCTCGATAATACCAACGCGCATATACATATCAGCAATGTCCGCCTTAACCGCAATTGCGTACAAACGAAATCTAATCATTACGCCAGGGAGTGGCTGTAATAGATCAGGTCCTTGATCTAGCTGACCATTCAAGCATTCGCCTTCTGTTTTTTCGGCTAAATCAAAAACGATTCGTATTTTATTTGGCTTGTTAACATTAAAAACACCAAAGTGCGAAATAAACCATCGTCGCGATCTTATTTCACCATCAAGTACTTTTCTCGCGTAACCTAAGTCTATAAGCCTCTGCATTTCTTCGTAATACAACGTTCCATAGTTACTGTTTTTATCAATTTTTCGTTCTTCTGCAAAAAGTCTTTTCCGCGCGGTATTATGCGTATCTACCAATGGGAGTACGTCTCGTTTCCATAAAAGTCCGGTTTCCCAGTTATATTTCGCACGCCTTGTTGTATTTTCTAAAATGCGCATCGCTCTTTCTTGTTTCGAGCTCGGGCTAACTATTTCTTTAATACCGAAATCGTCTATTTGGAAATACTTTTTTACTAAGTCGTCAAGTTTTTCATCGCGTCGGTTTAACTTACACGTTCCGATTTGTATGCTTGTATTCATACAAGCTATTATTTTACGGTCCGCGACACTTGATCTCGCTATGCCGTGTACAGTCCAACCCAACGCAGTTAATGAAAGAGCGATGCCCGTTCCCGAGAGTGCACGAGTTTCGTGGGTTGCGAGTAATGGCCAATTGTCCTGACCGATAAGTATTTCAGGTTTTATATTTTCGTAAGGTTGTACAAAAATACCTTCTGTTCTCGCAATTTTTCGTACGGTTTCCCTATCAAGCTTTTGTGTAGGAAGGTTTAAATCAGGTACCGCAACCGCATTTTTGACCTGATGCTCTTGAAAATCGCCGCTAATGCGAAATGCTACTTTCTCGCAAACAGAGGCAATAACTTCGCGATCATTAATACCCTTTATTTCTAAATTTATTTGTACGCCTTTAATGCCTAGTCTTCTCGCCGCGTCCTTGTTTATCAACGTGATAGTTGATCCATCATCAAGCATTGCGAACGTCTTTATTGTTTTCGTGGGACCCGAAACCTCAACCGCGATTATTTTTAAAAGCGCGTGCGGTAACATTAGTCATGATCGTGTTTCGCTAGCATTTGACGTACCGCTGGTTTGCTGAGCCGTTGACATTGTCGAAGCGACGATCGGATTCTTATTTGCCTCACATTTATTTTCACGTACCGCTCTCGGGGTATGTAACAGAATATGGTGTTGCCGCTTACAATTGCTACAGTTCGGTGCTTTACATTTGGCTTGTTGGTGGCCTTGTTCCAAGCATTTATAACATAAACTGAATTTACGCGCTAAAAAACGCCGTCTTTCAATAGTTTCACGAACGAAACTTCTACAATTCGCCGTATTATGGTGGTCTCGCTTACATATAACGCAACCATATTTACGCGACTCTTTATCGGCTGATTCTTTACTAGCTTCTACTTGGGTTACGGCCACTACGGCTTTGATTGTCTTTCCGCGTACTAGCTTTTTATCTATCGTGTTCGATGGCGCTTCGTAGAGTTTTTCGGGTTCCAAAGCAAAAATTCCGCCCGATATCGAAAGCTCCGCTTGCTTATATAAAAAATCTGCGAGAATCTCTAATTTAATTTTTTCTTCAATGACGGTAGCCGCGTATGTATTATATCCGAATTTAATGCCGATGGCAGTTTTTGGGATATATTTTGAAGTAAATCCGGACTTTCTAGATATCCCGTAAGTTTGAGAGATTTTAGCGCAGACACCGTATTTTTCAATTTTGCTGCGAAACGCATCAACGTTATTTCTCCGCTTTGAATAGCAGGCAACTCTTTCAATTCGTTCACGATCTTACGTGCCACTGCGTCTTTGTTGCCGAAAAGTAATTCGAGTGTTTTTATAACACTTTCCGCGTCGCGTCTGGTTATCAGTAATTCGTGTACGGCTTCTCGCGCTTCTCCTTTTAATGCAGCGAACAGCCGGGAAATATTTTCCTTGGGTGAGTAACCGCCGAGTTCGGACGTTAGCTGGAAAGCTTCTTTAAAATGGACCCACTCTAGTGGATCGCCAGAAAACGTGGGTAATGATTTCGCGGATGTCAATCTATTGACGAGTCGCGAATTTCCGTCCGACATGGTATTTTCTCGAACTGCGCGTAACGTCGATTCTATGGCATCCGTAAGACGTGTTAACGGGTCGTTTCCGAATCTACTAATATTTAAAGCATTCGGGCTGTTTACATCATTTGCTTGGAAATTTCGCGTTTCACTACTTTCTGTCGAATTTCCGTTATCATTATTTAACGCGTTTCTGTCTTCACCAGTGATAGAGTTTGGTGTATCGAAATTAAGTATCGGATCGCGGTCATTTTGTAAATTATACGCGTGTTGCATGCTCGGATTGTAATTAGTTGTACTGGAAATTGTATCATTATATTTTAAACTGGATGCGTCACGATAACGGGTAACATTAATATAATTTTTATTCCGCATAAATTGGTGTCCGTTTTTTAAAATAAAATTATGTCCTGGTGTGTCATCGACAACGCCGCGATAATTATTACGTACATTAAAATTATCAAGTATACTACTATTACCGATATCACGTTCCGCATTTACATTGGAGGCATGCATACGCGGATAAATAGCGCTATTTGGTTGTAGACTTCTTACGCGTTCCCGCAGTGACTCTTGATGCTCGAACTGATGGCCGTCGATATTAGGCTCCGGTTCCCCGAGCGGCGTCTCGAACGGGTGCTCCTCGTCTTGCTGCTCATCCTCACGAACATTTTCGGACGGTTGATATATCTGATCGCTGATGATTCGGACAACTGGTGATAATGGTATTCTCTGCCTCGATGACGACTGGATTGTTGCTGTTGCCTTGATAGCCGCGTTTCGTGTCCTGGCGCCTGCTGCACTCGCCGTCGTAGCTACCTTCGTTATTCTCTTTGTCACAGCTGCTCTCCGCCCTTTTGTAGTACTTGGTGAGGTTGCCTTTGTAGCAACCGTCTTTTTCACGAGAGGTGCTCTCGCAGTGGTTTTCTTTGCTGCATTTTCACTCGCCGTCTTTGTCTTCTTGATACGCGGCTGATTTGCTGCTATTGGGTCGGCATCCACGTGCACCTTACTCGCCACTGCTCTTCTTTTCGGTGGCATGATGTCTCTCGTTCTGTAGTCCGCTTAAATACTTCTTGGACCCTTTATCCTTTTTATCAAACCCGATTTAAGTTGTCCCGGGTTTCGGCACCAAAATTGTTTAGGATAAAGGGGAAAAATAAAGTTTTTAAACAGAACTTAGTAATTTGCGTATAATAATAGATGAATTTATTGTTATTAATAATACATTAACAGCAATGGTAATATTGGTTGCTGCTCGCACCGGAGGTTAAAGTGCATCTGGAACTGTAGCCGAATCTATCGATCTAGATCTATCCGATATCCCCACTCACTCTCTGCGCCGCCTAATCAGCGCCACCAATGCTCGAGGAGACGCGGAGAGAAAGAAAGATTACCGCGCGAACTTTAAAACTACTATACGAGGTTTACAAATATCGCCGCTACGTCACCTCGTTACTCAGCCAAGACGTGCCACGGCCTGCCTTTCGGCTTCCCCGTGCAACGTGGGACCCTCAGGTACCATGGAGTAAGCTCCATATGGGGTCGGAGACAGCCTCGGGGTGATAGAATCACCCCTAGCTGGGGGCTAGGAGCCACGGAGCCGTCGAGACGGCTTCGCGCTTTGGCAACTCGGTCGACGCGCGCTCTTTATTACCGACTACTCTGAATTTATTCCGTTTTCTCTCTCTCTCTTTCTCTTCGCTTTTCCTCGTCCGCGTTTACAACATTAATCCTATCCGTAACATTATTAATAAAACCGGTAGTACGTCCGTTTTACAACCAACACATAAAGCAAAAAGTGAAGATGCATGCGACAGAAGTTGCGCTGGCTGTCAAGTGGCTCTTATATTTGAAAAAGCAGAAAAATTTGGTGATATCTCAGGATCTAATGATCTGATTTTGATGATTCTTTTTTTAATTTGATATATCATAAAAAAATATTTAAGTGGGAAATTTAATACGCTATATTATTTATAATTATAATAGTAATCATTATATTCAGAATTCACTACAAATAATCATAAATAATTATAGATACTAGTAATAAATAAATAATAAAGTTGTATAACACAATTATCGCCTGAAAAATAGTGTCTATGGTAGTCATTCATGTAAAAATTGCATAATAATATTACACGTTCATACTTGCGTCAGGTGCTGCCGCACCCTCTGATAATCAATATTATTTGTTTTAAGTACCTTTTGCAAATAATATTAAAGGGGATAAGTCTGACTCAAAACCTCATAAATAAGGAAGTTATTTAACCATACATAAAAAGTTTCAATTTAAATTTAAATATGATCTTTTACAGATGTATGCATACAGTACATTTTTTACTATACTTTCTTAGGGGTAAAACTGAATTAATAAGTTGATTTTTCAAGGTTCCCCATGGCTTCATAGAGTGCATTTCTTTCTTAATTATTGGCCTTTCGCACAAGCCCAAGTTGAACAAAAATAGTGTTTGGTACGATTAAAGCTATTCGAATGGAGTAGTTTTATGAAACAAACAACCGAAAAACTTTTTTAATTAAATTAGTCAATTTTTTCATTTTCAATTCGTTTTTTTAATGAAAGCAGCAAAATTTACTTGGAAACAATTTTTAATACATTCTGCTCTATTTAAGTGAATCCGAATGATGGAATTTAATTTCTAAAATCAAACATATCCTGTGGCAACTGACCTAACACAAGAAAAAAGAAAATTTTTAGTAAATTAAGTTTCAAGATTAAAGTTAAGATAATATTATTGAGGTCTGCAATGCGGCTCCGTCGGTAATTAGGCTCGTAATCTGGAGGTCCCAGGTTCGATTCTCGGCCCCAGCCGCGATTAATGCAAGCACTACTGGGAAATGTATTTTCAACAAGTGCTTTCTTCACAAAGACATCGTATGACCTCCATTCCTGATTACCACCGATTTGGGAGCATAAAAAGAGCGACGTTAAAATAATAAAAAAAGAAAAGATAATATGATATTATAAACTTATACGGATTGTTTGAAGTTTGATTTTATTTTTCTGTGTACTCCTTCAATTACGTAGAATCAAACTTTAATGACAGTTTTTACTTAGCTGTGTTTGTACGGTAAATCACATTGAACCATAAGACTTCATCGACTTTTACACGAACGTTTTTTATAAATATATATATATATATATATATATACATATGAAAATTAAAACTAAATCACTTAAGATAAGGTTACCTGATTATATTATTTCAACATTTTAAAGCTAATTACTGTGCACATTTTCAGTCCCCTAGGTTTGATATATGCTAAATATAAGAGTAAATCTAAAATTGTGAAACAAATAAGTGTAATTATTTAAATTTCAAAATTTTTAATTTGCTATCATTAGGAATTTATGAGACCCAAGGGGCTCAAATTTTGCACATTAGTTTATAAACAGAGTTTAACTATGTGTATTTTAAGAAAGTAAAACGCAAATAAAATCAAACTTTAAACAGCTAATGCATATTTATAACGTCAAATATAGACATTCACAGTAACTAACGCACGTACTGGTTAGATAAAAATATGAATTAAAGCGAAGGATTTCTCACGAAAAAAATAATCAAAAAGTACAAACAAACACCTCAAAGTTCGATGGAATACGTAAGAGTATGATGAAGTACGGTTGTGTGGTGTAAGAATACGTGAGAGTACGGGAGTGTATGCTCAGGAGTTCGTGGAAGTACGGGGGAGTATGCAAGGAGTACGGGAGTACAGTATATACATGCTTGGGAGTACGCGAGAGTACGCGAATTTCCTGTCTTTTAAAAGAATTGTTTCAGCGATGGGAGTAGCGCATGGAGTTACAGGGAATACAGAAAAAAACTTGGGCGTAGCACGGGTATATTTTCGTGAGAAGCCTCTTGCATAAGATGCATGTCATATTGAACGTGTGAAAGTTAGTTACTTTGTTTAAAACAAATACTTATTGTATTTATGGTGCTTAAAACAATGCATTAGATTTTTCTTATATAATTTAAGTTTCTACAATAGTAACAAATGTCCAATATTAATATAATACACCACTTCACTTGCACTAAATAAAATATCTTTTTTGAGTAATTTTTAGGTACACAAAACAGTTGTTTTATGGTAGTACGTAAACACATTCATCAGTTTTCGTTATTATTAATATTTCTGTTGTTAAAGTGCGTCCGATTGCTTTGGCAGTCAATTTAAACTTATGATTACAATTAAAAAAAGATACTTCTTTCATCCTGACCAAAAACATATTTATAAAAAAATACTTTTAAATAAGCCAATAAAAAAATCGATTTTTTTTACCATTCAACTTAGGCTTATCCCGTTAACTTATAAAAAGAAGTTATAAAAAAAACTTATAAAAAATATGTTTATCTGATCCAAAGAATTTTATTTAATTAAAATCAGTTGTATCAGTAAATGTATATAAATATTGTTCCAATTAAAAAGAAGCTTAAATCAAGATTTTTAATTTAAATTTTAGATTGTTTAAATAGTTTGAACTGTTCAAATGATATGTTCTTTTTGAAAAATAATTACAATATAAAGAATAATTAGAAGCGCTATTATTTTATTGCATTTTAATAAAAGTAATCTCAAATTAAAGCTTTAGATCATAGCTTTTTTGAATATTGATTCAAATGTTGTTAATACGTAAAATTCATTATTCGCTACATTTTGTGAAAAGGTAGTACACATTTCTCTAGGTCCCGTTGGTGAGAGCCCCAAGGCACATGTACATTTTTTTGGGTCAGATCAATTTGCTTTCCACATATAGTTTATACAACGACACTATTATTATATATTTATGCTATCATATGATACTTTTTTATTTTTAGATATCGCCTTGCATTGCCAACCAAGATAATATTAAATGAGACCCAATTCGACTGTGATGAAAAAGATTATTCTTATAATCATATGATTCAGAATATTCGATTACATTCGGACGCATTAAAGTTAACCAAAATATAAAATTCAAATCATAATTTTCCAGAAATTTTTGCACGTTACAATTAATTAACTTGCTTTATATATTTTAGATTTGCAACTGTTCTTGAAAACTCATATTCTCAAAGCTTCTTTGTGATTATGGGAATAGGCATGATGTATGTCAGTGTACTTTCAGTATTAGTGAGTCACTCATAGTATTAATCTTGATTAGTCTAAACTTTAATTATAGCAATATATTCTATTTTAAATATAATTCGTTTGATAGGTACTTATAAGTCTTGGCAAACCGTTGAATTTAATAAGATATGCGATGCTTCTACTAGGTTTACTGATTCATTTGTTTTATCTTAGCTGGCCTGGTCAAAAATTGATTGATCATAGCGGTGGTCTTTTTCAAGATGCGTAGGTCTATTTTATTATTCACTCATTTATATAGGTATATCATCATTTTTCATATTATCAATTGGCGTTATGCATTATTAGCTATTTCAACCAATGGTACGATTACTCAGCGAAGTCTAAGCGTCTTCTAATGTTTTTTATTATGAGATGTTTAGAGCCATGTATGTTAACAGCTGGGGGGTTGTATACAATGAACTTTGAAAATTTTATGGAGGTAATATTAACTATCCTCAATAAAATGTTACTGTTAATAACTATTTAGAGTTTAGTTTATAAATTATTGGTTGGATTTTATTTACTTTCAGATTATGAAGAAGTCAGTCTCGTTTATTACAGTTTTTTCTTCGTTTAGATAATTGTTGAAAGTGATACTCCTCGTGATAGTAATTAGAAACATAATAGATCCAACAGCTGGAATTATTTTTTAAAGAAGATATTGTTAATTACCATGAAACATACATATACATATATTGTTAAATATGATATTAAACTATGCATCCGTTAAACCAATTTCACTATTTACCTTATTTCAAACAGTATTTTCTGCAACTTTTGCAGTGATTGTTAAGAAAAACATATTTTCCTTGTTTATATTTATTATTTAAAATTTTTATCTATAAAAGAAATTATCACAATGAAGTTGCTAGATGTCGACTTCCATTGTAAAAATTCAAATGACAATGTGTTCAATTGTAGAAAATATAATTTTAATAATTTCTATTATCTTTTTCATGCTTTACAGAAAAAATATTCGCAACCATGGATGACACTGTGACTGCTATTTTATTTTTTATCCTGGCATTATTTGCATTTAATCCAGTTGTTACATTATTGTATGGAATTTGGGAATTCTTTTATAAACTACTCCTTAGGGATACGATAGATTTAAAGAAGAAGTACGGAAACTGGGCTGGTAATAAATCGACAATTTCATTAAATGCTTTTATCATTAAAATAAAATGGATATTTTTCCGATAAAGATAATAAGATCAATTTAAAAAACTATTTTTATTTAAATTGTAGTTGTTACCGGTGCTACCGATGGGATTGGCAAAGCGTACGCAAAAGAATTAGCCAAAAAAGATCTAGATATTGTCTTGATTAGCAGATCATTAGATAAACTGATAAAGACTCAAAACGAAATAGAAGCGATTAATCCGTCTATTAAAGTACAAGTTATACAAGCCGATTTCAGCAAAGGATTAGAAGAATATGCAAAAATTAGTTCACAACTGCAAGACATACCTGTTGGTATTTTAGGTAAATTATATATTATCTTAATCACTTTGTCTTATACATGACCAAGTAAATTATATCTAATAAATTATTCCAAATGTAAAATGTAGTTAATAACGTTGGAAGATTTATCGAGTACCCAACGTATCTCGGAGAAATTCCCGAAAATGATATATGGGATATGATAAATGTGAACTCCAGTTCGACAGTATTAATGACCCGTATGGTTATTGAGCAAATGAAGAAACGAGGCAAAGGAGCGATTGTTAATGTATCCTCATCTTTGGATATAACCCCATCACCACTTATGCAAGTTTATTCCGCTAGCAAAATCTTCGTTACGTTCTTTTCGCATGCCATAAGAACGGAATACGAAAGATATGGGTTAACGGTCCAATGTCTTTCACCATTCTACATCCGGACTAAAATGGTTGAGTCGATAACTAGACGGTTTGATGTTAGTTTCATACACTTTTTATCATATACGAACATCAATTTAATATTTTTCATTAAAGCTAACAAACATTCGCTTGTATATTTTATTAGAATCACCATATCATCGCACCAGATGCAACGACGTATGCCAAACACGCCATCAGAACATTGGGAAGGCTGAATTCAACTACTGGATATTACATGCACGATATACTCAGACTCGGTATTTTAATATGTCCGGTATTCCTAAGATCAAAAATTTCTTATTTAATTAATAATTTCGGACGAAACGAATACTTAAATAAGAATAAGCGATAAAATATACCGTGGCTGATACACGTGCAGTCGTTATAAAGAATAAAGTCTAAGCACGCACGGAAAGAGATAATCATCCATAAAACAGGTTCCAATTTTTTGTGGAACATTAAAAATAAGTACTAGCGTTTTGTTTCGCCATGCCTAGAACTTATTTTTTTAGTGTACGTATTACCATCTATTTTATTGACGATGGGTACACATTTTTCAAGTGGCGCCACCAATATATTACGTGCTTATAGTACGAGCAATTTGGGTATCATCCGTGGTACTTGTTTTTCCAATCTACAGTATCTAGATGTCGAATGCTATAATGGACTAATAATGGATGCATTTGTTGTCAACATTTTAACGGAGTGGAATAGTAAGGATCTTATTTCCTTATTCAAGTGTGAGAAAAATATGTATTATATATATTAAACTTAATTATTTAGTGCATTAATAGTAGCTCAATAATTAAATTTACATAATATGAATGTAACTAGTAGTCGGTTAACCTCAAAATCTTAATCTCAGTATCTCAATAACTCTCACTAAAAAACAGGACTGAGTCCAATTATTTGAATCTGTATTCATGTTTTATTTATATAAACTTGTTCAAGTTAATGTAAGACAAGACTTTAATAACTATGTTTGAAGTAAAGCAAATAATGACATGTTAAATAAGTAAGTTAATAAAAAAGGTTTAAAATCAAAACAAATTATAAATTAGATTTAGCGAGTCTTAATCATTGATCGATGGCTATTTATTTGATAAAGTTAACATTTTACTAGTGCAACAAATCATGCGTACTGGGTGTATGTAATCATATTTATAAGTATAAGCATCCAAAAATCAATTTTCAAAGACATTTTAGTTTCAAGCAATGCAAATAGTAAATTCATGGAATTGTCTGTAAGAAATGCAATTTATATATTTTAATTTAGATATGATATTCAGCGAGTCAATGTACATTCATGTCACTATAGTGACCCGCTAAATATAATTTCTGAATTAAAATATATAAATTGCATTTCTTATTAATAGACAATCATGAATGTATTATATCCATCGCTTGAAACTAAAATGTCTTTGATTATTGATTTTAACATGCTTATATTTATAAATATGATTACGTACACCTAGTACGCATTTTTGATATATTATTTATTGTATTAAATACATGTACCAGGTATATCAAAATTCAATATCAGGGAGTTAAATATTTGCTTCTATTAGCAGCGTTTAAATTTCCAATCTTAGATTGGAAAATAGGTACCACGCACCGAAAAGTTGGGCCGTCGGTAGCAACAATGTTTATGTCGATGCGAGTACATAAAATTTGAATACTAACGTAAAATTTTTCGATTCCAATCCCTTCTTTTTTGATTCTCAAGTATTCACATTATTTATGCTATAGTGCAGTACCTTTTTTATGCATACTTTCCTCTCTCCGTGCGTATTTAAAAAGAGAGGTAAAATTGTTTTAAAAAATAAGTTGATATTCTTACACGTGTCTAAAAGATTTAAAACGTATGAATAAGCTGCATAATTTATTGTAGACTAACAGCAATTAAATTTTAATAATAGGGAACATGAATTATTTTCCTGACAAATGTATTTACCGAAATAATATTTGACCAAAGAATTACAAATTACTTTTAACTTAAAAATTCCATATTCATATATTCTTTTAACTATGTTACAAAATTAAGAATATTATTTTATTTAATGTTGTAATAAATGTTGTATTTTTCAATTATTTTATAAAAAAAATAGTTAAAAGTTGGAAAATCAAAGACCCATCACCTTCTCGAAGAAGTATATTTTTTATACATAAAATTAAGTTTGTAAATAAGTATTAAGGTTATTTTGTGAATTCTTATTTTACTAATTTTAGGTTTATCAATATGTATTTCTGTAAGCCTTATAATTCAATAATAATTATAATTTTTTTTCAAAATTGAATTTTTTCGGATTCAATAAAAATTAAATACGTTATGCACATACCAGGAAAATAGTCTCTGAATATGTCACCTAGTTGATTTTGAAGAAACAATGATAATTTAAATAGAAAAACGCTTGCTAGAAGGGTATAATTTATTTCTCAGATAACTGTAGAAAATATGAAATTATATGTCTATACATCTTCCTTTGAATTTCTTTTTTTATTTCTTTATACAGATTAAAGATTCACAAAATAGTAGAGTAAAGGGGTAAGAGTAAAACTACTTATGACTCGTTTATGAATAGTTGTATGTATAGATGGTGTATTTTATTATTATGAGTGTGATATAAGGTGTGATAGCGTACATTATATTGACGGCATTTTTATTTTACAAAATATAATTTAGCTGTAGGGATCCTGTTGTATATTTACAATATGAATAAAAAAATGCAAACCAAAAATGTTTTTTTTTTAATTTAAAATTCGAAATATTTTAGAATATATTTTTTGCTACTGTTGAATGAATTAGAAAGTATCGCAAAGTAAATATCAAATTGGTATTAAAAATACAAAAGCTGCTGTGTTTCGGAGATATCGATTAAAATTTTTATTTGAAATGAATTAAAATAATTGTGATATTAAATGAACTGCCAAAATTTGTATACTACCGAACGTTTTAGTTTATTGAATTTATCAATATACAAGTAGAAAATTTTGTTTACAATAAATATTTAAAAAAATAAAGAAAATAATATTAGAAATTAGTTCATAATAATTTTACTTAAGATAAATTATTCCTAATTTATAAAAGTTTGTATTTTGTTCAATTAATTTAAATGTATATAATATATATGTTAACTAATAAAAATCAGGTGATATTCTTAAGGAATAACTAAATGCATTATTTTTTAGATATTGAATCCTAATCAATTTAATTAACTACTCTTACAACTGTAGGTGTAGCAGAATTTCTTATTACCGACGTAGGTAATATAGATTCTAATATGATGATGGTCGGTAGTATTCTAGTTCGCGGCAGACTTGGTAGAGGGAGTTATTGTCACAAACTGAAAAGATTACAAATATTTACTATTTGCGTACTGTAATAATAATTTAGATGTTAATTATTTAATACAATTGACGATTACGTAAAATATATACGTGATACGTTCAATATTTACGTGCATATGTCTAATTGTAAATTAATCATTGTATAACGATGCTTATATTTTAATGTTAGCTTAACTATTTTACAGGAGTTTAATTGAATAACTTTTAATGACATTAATATAATTATATTAATAATATTATTTTATCATTGGTGAAAGAAAGATTTGAATTAATAATGTACATGTTAACTTCGTTTCCATAAGATGTGGAGGAAAAAATATACACATTATACATTGATACATACACTTGGATTCTAGAGCAGAACATTTGAAGAAATAGTAAGATTTAAATTTGGTGAAATTGAACGATGGTTTTGCTAATTTGATTTTAGTAGCAACGTCGATTTAAATGCATTTTGGAAAGTGATGCGTAGTTGCTCGGCGAATAAATAATCTAAAATAGTAATAACAAAGTAGCACGGGTAGGTTGTATAAGAAATTAAATTTGGTCGTGTACGATCGAGTGAGTATTAAGTAGGATCCGCAAAAGTATGCGGATTAGAGTGAGCGTCCCTTTGGTAAAGTAGACATGCAGGTTTAGCTCATAGCAAACTAATAATGGAAAAGCCCGTTCGAGTTAGTAAGATCATTAAACTGGTGGGACTATATGGAGTCGAGCGAAATTCAAGTCTAACGCAAAACTCGTTCAACTTCGGTTAACCTTTCATGACACTTCGACGCCTGTCAACGAGGCGAGAATTTCGTTTGGACAACGTGACCATCATCTATAATAAACGCTTTATTAATGTCTGAACACAAGCGATATCTTACGACCGTGACATTCTATTTACCTACGAAATTTTATCGTCTCCATGCACGCAAACTTTGAGTTAAATCGGATATTAGTTGTTAATATATACGCTTATAAACTTTAAATTGGTACATTAAATTTACATAATGTCCTTCAGTTCATTTAAATTTCATTGATACTCTCCTTATACATACATTTCTACTGGATCGCCTCGTTACGGTTCAATCATAATTTTTTCTATACGCACACGAATTAATCCTAATACCGTACAACAACCGAGATCTGCGTCATAAGGATCAATGCGGGATTTAGCTGTAGATATCAAGATTCATATTGAGGTATTAGAGGAGATCTGCATCTAAGTCTTCATCAAAATCTATATATAATCTGAAGGTGTGACTATCAATGTATAAGTATATATAAAAGAGTATTTAATTAACACTGATTTCACTATATATTTTACTTTAAATTGAGATAATTATTTATAACGATCAATAATCGATCAACAATCCATGAAAAACACATTGTTCTAACACGCATTAATCAAAAAACGAGGAAAGAGTTAATAATCGCAAGAATCTAAATCCAGTGAATGCGGCAAGTGATCAAAGACTTAAATCCCTTTTGACGCGAGAGAATTACGTACGTAGAACGATGCATCAGTGTGTCGGAATATTGTTGTAGACATTAGACTTCATAATGATGTATACGATCTATTCTCTATTGTCTTATCTTCTGAAATTATCTAATTTAGATCATTACATTACTATACAAATCTTATAATCTAATGTGAAGCATTAGATTCATATAATATAGTACACTTAAAAAAATAGTTTCTTTTACATGTATCATTTCCATGGTTAATAATACTCTAACAATCGAAAAGAATGGACGTTTTTAATAAAGTTTTGGTATAAACATATCAATTCAAGATTTACACATACGATAGAACAAACAATAATACATTTGAATTAATATTTAATTTTTACGAAAGTCTAATTAGCTAATTCCAATATATCGATTCGTACGAGTCAACACATCAAATATTCAATTGTAACACAATAATGTTATTATTAAACTTCAATTTATATTTTGTTTGGAAATATGCAATATTAGAGAAAAAGTGTTATATGGTACGAAATCGTTTTTTAAAAAAAAATAAAAGTTTAATTCAATCTATCTGGCCGTAAAATCTGCGAACGAAGAAATCAATATTTTTGAATAATAAAAACTAAAATTCTACGTTACTTTTATTTTTAATCAAACTTACTGTCGATACATATTTAAAAATAAAAAAAAAGGTTTATTGTTACACGCATTTGTCGCATATATCTATGCATTTTTAACGTCCGCGCGCATAAAGTCAACGATCTAAATGTACATATATACCGATGTCTTAATGCACAATTAAAAGTTACCATTCGATTGTTGAGGTCCCTCTGTATATATATATGAAGTTGCGTAGGAGGTCGTTTCTCCGCTTAACCAACTTCCATGATTGATATTCTTTCGGCGTGGCATGTTTTAGGCGCATGGAAGCATGTACGGTCATTCGTGCCCGAGACGAGAATGCCTTGTTTGCAGGGCAGTAGTTGTTTGTACGTAGTTTAGGATGCGCACAGGTATATATGATACGCGCAATGCAGCTTCCCCGGAAAATTGGGTCAGCGAATTTCGGAGGGTTATTCGGATTGGACTATGCGCGTATACATACAGAGATTCTTCATCTCTCTCTCTCTCTCTCTCTCACTTCCTCTTTCTCTCTCTGGGTACATCTTTCTCTATCACCGAGGCTTTGGTATTTCGGTCTCTTACTGTACTTGCGAACAATGTTCCGTGTACGTACGCCGAAAAAAACGCAAAAAGCTTGTTTGTTTGGAAGGAGGATCGGGAATATATATACATCTCCTGCGTAGAATGAACCGAGGAATGCTTTTGTATATATATATATATATATACGTCATGATACACGGACGCGAGAGATTGAAAAAAAATTTTTATATACTTTTGTTTTGTTCGTTCGGCTTAAAATTCATTTAGTTTCCGCACAACGGGTATATCGATGAAGAACAATAATGGTTGAAAATCAAATGACGCTTGGAGAATAAATAAAAGGAGTTACGTAATGAATTACCGTTAACTATATATATAATTTCGAACGTTATGTATATACGCGATGCAAGAAAAAGTGACTGATAATCAATTTTCTTTTTATTTTCACTCACAAGAGAAGTATGGAGGGGGAATTTTATCGAAGCAACCTTTAGGCGGAACAATTGCATCGCAGTAGACGAGCAAGAGAAATGGTACCACAAAGGCTATTCAAACTAACTGGAAGACGAAATAACCCACCCTGGTTGCGCGAGTTCCGCTCTTCAGAAGCCGGTTCGCGGCCACTTGCATCCGGCATGGTTTATATTCAAAGGAAAAGGACTATTCGATCTATATTCTATCTAACTCGATATTTTACTCACTCTCTCGAATATATACTCCTGTGTCCGCAGCTCGTCAATCCCTCCTTTTATCTATCTAATGGGACGTACTAATTTATATTGTTCTCCAATTTTCAGACGTAACAGCGCGAGATACTTCAGTTGTTAATATATACGCTTATAAACTTTAAATTGGTACATTAAATTTACATAATGTCCTTCAGTTCATTTAAATTTCATTGATACTCTCCTTATACATACATTTCTACTGGATCGCCTCGTTACGGTTCAATCATATTTTTTCTATACGCGCACGAATTAATCCTAATACCGTACAACAACCGAGATCTGCGTCATAAGGATCAATGGGATTTAGCTGTAGATATCAAGATTCATATTGAGGTATTAGAGGAGATCTGCATCTAAGTCTTCATCAAAATCTATATATAATCTGAAGGTGTGACTATCAATGTATAAGTATATAAAAGAGTATTTAATTAACACTGATTTCACTATATTTTACTTTAAATTGAGATAATTATTATAACGATCAATAATCGATCAACAATCCATGAAAAACACATTGTTCTAACACGCATTAATCAAAAAACGAGGAAAGAGTTAATAATCGCAAGAATCTAAATCCAGTGAATGCGGCAAGTGATCAAAGACTTAAATCCCTTTTGACGCGAGAGAATTACGTACGTAGAACGATGCATCAGTGTGTCGGAATATTGTTGTAGACATTAGACTTCATAATGATGTATACGATCTATTCTCTATTGTCTTATCTTCTGAAATTATCCAATTAGATCATTACATTACTACTGACAAATCTTATAATCTAATGTGAAAAGCATTAGATTCATATAATATAGTACAAAAAATAGTTTCTTTCACATGTATCATTTCCATGGTTAATAATACTCTAACAATCGAAAAGAATGGACGTTTTTAATAAAGTTTTGATATAAACATATCAATTCAAGATTTACACATACGATAGAACAAACATAATACATTTGAATTAATATTTAATTTTTACGAAAGTCTAATTAGCTAATTCCAATATATCGATTCGTACGAGTCAACACATCAAATATTCAATTGTAACACAATAATGTTATTATTAAACTTCAATTTATATTTTGTTTGGAAATATGCAATATTAGAGAAAAAGTGTTATATGGTACGAAATCGTTTTTTAAAAAAAATAAAAGTTTAATTCAATCTATCTGGCCGTAAAATCTGCGAACGAAGAAATCAATATTTTTGAATAATAAAAACTAAAATTCTACGTTACTTTTATTTTTAATCAAACTTACTGTCGATACATATTTAAAAATAAAAAAAAAGGTTTATTGTTACACGCATTTGTCGCATATATCTATGCATTTTTAACGTCCGCGCGCATAAAGTCAACGATCTAAATGTACATATATACCGATGTCTTAATGCACAATTAAAAGTTACCATTCGATTGTTGAGGTCCCTCTGTATATATATGAAGTTGCGTAGGAGGTCGTTTCTCCGCTTAACCAACTTCCATGATTGATATTCTTTCGGCGTGGCATGTTTTAGGCGCATGGAAGCATGTACGGTCATTCGTGCCCGAGACGAGAATGCCTTGTTTGCAGGGCAGTAGTTGTTTGTACGTAGTTTAGGATGCGCACAGGTATATATGATACGCGCAATGCAGCTTCCCCGGAAAATTGGGTCAGCGAATTTCGGAGGGTTATTCGGATTGGACTATGCGCGTATACATACAGAGATTCTTCATCTCTCTCTCTCTCTCTCACTTCCTCTTTCTCTCTCTGGGTACATCTTTCTCTATCACCGAGGCTTTGGTATTTCGGTCTCTTACTGTACTTGCGAACAATGTTCCGTGTACGTACGCCGAAAAAAAAACGCAAAAAGCTTGTTTGTTTGGAAGGAGGATCGGGAATATATATACATCTCCTGCGTAGAATGAACCGAGGAATGCTTTTGTATATATATATATATATATACGTCATGATACACGGACGCGAGAGATTGAAAAAAATTTTTATATACTTTTGTTTTGTTCGTTCGGCTTAAAATTCATTTAGTTTCCGCACAACCGGGTATATCGATGAAGACCACTAATGGATGAAATCAAATGACGCTTGGATAGTAATAAAAGGAGTTACGTAATGAATGACCGTTTAACTATATATATAATTTCGAACGTATGTATACGCGATGCTAAGAAAAAGTGACTGATAATCAATTTTCTTTTTATTTTCACTCACAAGAGAAGTATGGAGGGGGAATTTTATCGAAGCAACCTTTAGGCGGAACAATTGCATCGCAGTAGACGAGCAAGAGACATGGTACCACAAAGGCTATTCAAACTAACTGGAAGACGAAATAACCCACCCTGGTTGCGCGAGTTCCGCTCTTCAGAAGCCGGTTCGCGGCCACTTGCATCCGGCATGGTTTTATTCAAAGGAAAAGGACATTCGATCTATATTCTATCTAACTCGATATTTTACTCACTCTCTCGAATATATACTCCTTGGTCCGCAGCTCGTCCATCCCTCCTTTTATCTATCTAATGGGGACGTACTAATTTATATTGTTCTCCAATTTTCAGACGTAACAGCGCGAGATACTTCAGATCTCAATATCAAATTACGCGGGTTTACTATTTGAAAAACCAGGTTAATTTATAGACATACGGAAATGTCAATCATCTTTATCAAATATTTCACCACACTCAACTTTTTAGGAATCGAAATTTACACGAAATGTTTGTTTGAATCATACACGGAGGGAAAAATTTTAGTAAATTTTACTAAACCTTCATTAACACGGTAACAGACTGCCAAAATGCAAAAATTACTGAACTTTTACTAAGAAATTAGTATATCTACACGTAAAAATTAAGTAAATGACTTATTCCTTAAAATCGTTAGAAAATTCAGTACAATTTATTAAAAAGTTCAGTAATTTTTTAGATTTTGCCAGTCTCTTATCGCGTTAATGAAGTTTTTAGTAAAATTTACAGGAAGTTTGTAAAATTTACTGAAACTTTGCTCTCCGTGTAAATATTTATATTTAATCTTTCTTTTTTCAGTAACATATACTGTATAATACGAAACATATGACTTTTCCATCTGTTAAATACACTTTATGAATGAATGTAATTTTTAACTATATATTTAAATTAATTTTTATTTGCAAAAAAGAAATAGACTAAACCAACACTTAATTACAAGTTTTATTACTGTGAGACGTATATATATATCACTCCTGTTATGGGGACATTTAATTTTATTTGACTGCTGTCGGAAATCTCTGGCAAGTTATTTACAAATGACCCAGTTGACTATTTACATATAACATCGAGTCTTACGTAACATTACTTCAAGCCAAAGTAATCCTAGTTGAGTAATTGCTTTTCCGTCTAACATAACGCGCGATTCCTCTTATACATTAAATAATTAAAAACTCTACGATTCAACCATGAAAATTTACGATATCTAATTTAATTTGTTTACTAATAAGAATAAATTATAACACCCATCCTATGTACATAAATTCCAGCGAAAGTGTACTGAAGTATTGTTAATAATACTAGACACAAAATTCAATTTTATCAACTTACTAACGGGACGTGTAATAAGTTACTATAAAACAATATTATGGATTTAAAATTATTTTTTGTTTCGTTAGTTACTCTAAACTAATTATCTATCTTTTCTGGCGTTATTAAATATAATGAGAAAAATACAAATATTTTTCTGTTTAATTCGCAACCGTGAATCTTCACCTGTTCCTTATGCAAAATATCTTTTTAAAACGAAATTGTTTATATTTCCGTAGTTGTTTATCCGTAAGATGCTGCGGTGTGATCTCTAAGGATGTTCTCGCAAGTGTTGTCCCTCTCTCTCGCTCTCGGCGCGTGAATACCTTTTATATATACTTCGCAGGCCGTGGGCCGCAGTACGTAAGTACATACCTCGTACCTTGGCTCTCCGTACTTTGGCCTTGAACGGAAAACGTTGACCTCGGCGTTCCGATCCAAGCGTAAACGGCCACGGGGTTCTTTGCGCGTTCGTCGTTTGCGTATACGAAAATGTGTATACGTCTATATACATGTATATACGTATTCCCGCTCTCTCTCTCTCTCTCTCTCACTTCCTCTTTCTCTCTCTGGGTACATCTTTCTCTATCACCGAGGCTTTGGTATTTCGGTCTCTTACTGTACTTGCGAACAATGTTCCGTGTACGTACGCCGAAAAAAACGCAAAAAGCTTGTTTGTTTGGAAGGAGGATCGGGAATATATATACATCTCCTGCGTAGAATGAACCGAGGAATGCTTTTGTATATATACGTCATGATACACGGACGCGAGAGATTGAAAAAAAATTTTTATATACTTTTTTTTTGTTCGTTCGGCTTAAAATTCATTTAGTTTCCGCACAACGGGTATATCGATGAAGAACAATAATGGTTGAAAATCAAATGACGCTTGGAGAATAAATAAAAGGAGTTACGTAATGAATTACCGTTAACATATATATATAGTTTCGAACGTTAATGTATACGCGATGCAAGAAAAAGTGACTGATAATCAATTTTCTTTTTATTTTCACTCACAAGAGAAGTATGGAGGGGGAATTTTATCGAAGCAACCATTAGGCGGAACAATTGCATCGCAGTAGACGAGCAAGAGAAATGGTACCACAAAGGCTATTCAAACTAACTGGAAGACGAAATAACCCACCCTGGTTGCGCGAGTTCCGCTCTTCAGAAGCCGGTTCGCGGCCACTTGCATCCGGCATGGTTTATATTCAAAGGAAAAGGACTATTCGATCTATATTCTATCTAACTCGATATTTTACTCACTCTCTCGAATATATACTCCTGTGTCCGCAGCTCGTCAATCCCTCCTTTTATCTATCTAATGGGACGTACTAATTTATATTGCTTCTCCAATTTTCAGACGTAACAGCGCGAGATACTTCAGATCTCAATATCAAATTACGCGGGTTTACTATTTGAAAAATCAGGTAATTTATAGACATCGGAAATGTCAATCATCTTTATCAAATATTTCATCACACTCAACTTTTTTAGGAATCGAAATTTACACGAAATGTTTGTTTGAATCATACACGGAGGGAAAAATTTTAGTAAATTTTACTAAACTTTCATTAACACGGTAACAGACTGCCAAAATGCAAAAAATTACTGAATTTTACTAACAAATTAGTATATCTTACAGTAAAAATTAAGAGACTTTCATTAAAAATTGATAGAAAATTCAGTAAAATTTATTAAAAAGTTCAGTAATTTTTTAGATTTTGCCAGTCTCTTATCCGCGTTAATGATAGTTTTTAGTAAAATTTACAGGAAGTTTTGTAAAATTTACTGAAACTTTGCTCTCCGTGTAAATATTTATATTTAATCTTTCTTTTTTCAGTAACATATACTATATAATACGAAACATTTGACTTTTCCATCTGTTAAATACACTTTATGAATCTGAATGTAATTTTTAACTATATATTTAAATTAATTTTTATTTGCAAAAAAGAAATAGACTAAACCAACACTTAATTACAAGTTTTATTACTGTGAGACGTATATATATATCACTTCCTGTTATGGGGACATTTAATTTTATTTGACTGCTGTCGGAAATCTCTGGCAAGTTATTTACAAATGACCCAGTTGACTATTTACATATAACATCGAGTCTTACGTAACATTACTTCAAGCCAAAGTAATCCTAGTTGAGTAATTGCTTTTCCGTCTAACATAACGCGCGATTCCTCTTATACATTAAATAATTAAAAACTCTACGATTCAACCATGAAAATTTACGATATCTAATTTAATTTGTTTACTAATAAGAATAAATTATAACACCCATCCTATGTACATAATTCCAGCGAAAGTGTACTGACGTATTGGTTAATAATACTAGACACAAAATTCAATTTTATCAACTTACTAACGGGACGTGTAATAAGTTACTATAAAACAATATTATGGATTTAAAATTATTTTTTGTTTCGTTAGTTACTCTAAACTAATTATCTATCTTTTCTGGCGTTATTAAATATAATGAGAAAAATACAAATATTTTTCTAGTTAATTCGCAACCGTGAATCTTCACCTGTTCCTTATGCAAAATATCTTTTTAAAACGAAATTGTTTATATTTCCGTAGTTGTTTAGTCCGTAAGATGCTGCGGTGTGATCTCTGAGGATGTTCTCGCAAGTGTTGTCTCCTCTCTCTCGCTCTCGGCGCGTGAATACCTTTTATATATACTTCGCAGGCCGTGGGCCGCAGTACGTAAGTACATACCTCGTACCTTGGCTCTCCGTACTTTGGCCTTGAACGGAAAACGTTGACCTCGGCGTTCCGATCCAAGCGTAAACGGCCACGGGGTTCTTTGCGCGTTCGTCGTTTGCGTATACGAAAATGTGTATACGTCTATATACATGTATATACGTATTCCCGCTCTCTCTCTCTCTCTCTCTCGTGACTAGTCGGATTAAAGTGCTCTCGCGAGCAACACGTGAAGACAATTATGATCTATCGAAAGAGAAAGATCCGTAATATTGTGCATGTATGTGTCCATATATACATATATACTACTGGTTCACTGATCCTTCTGCGGTACGCGAGTTTTGTAATTACAGAATCAATTCCTTTTTTTTCTTGCTCCCTTCTAATAATTCGAAAGGTTTCAGATTTTATTTTATAACCGATCTTACTGGGGCTTAATCGGCACGCGGTTATTAACATTATTTTATTACATTGGCTATTAGATTTAAAAACCGTAATTACATATATACGTGGTATGTAACATTCAAAGATTTTTCTTCCGATACGCTTAAATTGGATATCGCGTAAAATATATATTAATAAAATTTTTCACTTATACCATTATTAAGTAGAGAATAGTGTTAAACTGTACTTAATTCGTTATATATAATGTTTCTTTTTCAATAACATTTTTTTGTTCTGTGGGTAACGGTTTTGTTGTCAACAAAGTTTACGCGTAGATGTGCGCACAAATTGATATTTTTGTACAGCTTTGAAAATTTATTTTTAATTTAAGTAAAAGTTACAAACCTATTTCATACAATTTTCCTATATGTAATGTATAAAATTATCAGCGTGAAATAATTGTTTTTTTTCTATACACTGTTTGTAAAAAAGAAAGAATTTAAATAAAACATAATTTGAATACGCGTATATTAATTTTATTTTAATTTTTTTATTAATTGGTCCTATTAACAGTAGACAGCAAATTTGCGTAGCTGTAAAAATGACGACCATAGATTAAAAAAAAGCATAAAGAGTTAATCGTTAACTTCTATATTTGCTTAATAATTTATATATTTTTGCAATATACATTATTTAACTTTGATTATAAAATAAAGCAGACATTGGCGTAGTTGTATTTTGACATACAAACTGAATCTGTTATGAGTTTTGATCGTTATAACTGTAGCTCAAGTTGTAAAATCGATTTACGTTCCTCTGATACAATTAATATCTGGTTTATTACGAAAGTTCGTATTTCGCATTTGCTATATTAAGGGGATGTCGGACTCAGAAAATAGTAATTTATATTTTTTATAAGCAAAAGAATAAATTTTTGAAAAAATCCTGAACGCCATGCTCTTAGGCATGTTTTAAATAATATATTCAAATTTTTTCAGATTTTTAAATCTATAATTTAATTTTTATATTTGCGTTGAAAATTCATGCCTTTTTAGACCAATAATTACCGGCCGAGAATTGTTTATTCAATTATTATTAACAAATTTATTTATTCTTAAAAAATCAAAACGCCATGCCCTCGCTTTTGCTTTAAACTATCCCATATGAATTTTGTTCAGATTTTTAAATCAGTATTTCCAAGATAATTCTTATATTGAAAGGTGTAGATCCCGTTAAAATTATTAAAATTTGCCTAATAACAGAATATTGTACTTTGCGCTTTTGTTTTAGAAAATCATTGCGATTACAAAAATAGGAATTAATGTTCTAACTGGTTGGTAAATGGATAACTAACGAAAAAAATGTAGAACAAAAATGAACGCATCGTAAAATAATGAGTAATTTATGAGCGCGGAAAAGTAAAGGCAGTAAGGAGCGAAATTCATGAACATCAGGAACGTAGAAACGTGTGTGATGAATATACGAGATACATATACATATATATCCATAAATACGTATCAGTCAACGCGTATGTCGCAGTAAGACGGAGAGGCAATTAGACATTTTGCAATAAGCGCGAGTCGGGCGTGCCTCGTGACAGGGGGATGCCTCGTGATTAGAATAGTCCTGTTTCTCTTCGGTGCAGTCAAGGGATTTGCAGTACAAATACGACATGTGGACCCAGCCTGAGAGCGAGGGAGAGGGGAAAGCTGATGCGTCTCCACTATGTATATGTATATATATATATACGTCGAGCAGGGCGTATATAACAAGCCAAGTATAGGGCGACGATGGAGAGATCGACTCTGTTACCACTGAGGAGTAGCTCGCGTAAACGCGCCGTCCAACAACCATGGTCTACACACGATAGCTATATATAGGTGTGTATGCGTGTATATGCAGGTACACTCGAAAGGTACTGCGAAACGTTGCGAGTGTCACGATTGCTAAAGTGCATTACGTTGCCGCCCCTCTGTGACTCGGGAAAATTTTCGATCGATGAGAGACATTCCTCTCTAAGGGATTTCGAGTTAAGCTGCAACCGAGATGGGAATATCTCAAACCGGTGAGAGAGAGAGAGAGAGAGAGAGAAATAGAGAGACTCGGGAGTGAATTATTTTGAGATTATAACGAGAATTCGTGAGGGCTCTTTGGATAACGCTATATCTGACGGATAATTCCTTACTTTACCACCTAATGCCAGTCTTTGATTTCACTTGGAGGTGTGATAATAGGGTATAAATCCAAGATATAACTTATGCCAATTTTAATGTATTATCACTCAAAGAGGAAATTTTTTTTTAAGAAATATAGCAATACCCGCTGATAAAATCAGTGCACACGACACGCAAACCCGTTTTTAACAGCACGAAAAGAAATATATGTTTTAACGTACAATTAAGACGACCCAAGGCTATTTAGATATAACTGACACTGATTACACGACTGTAATTAGGATTTGAAAGCTGATTCAGCTAATTAAATTATTAGTAGTCGTACCATTTAATACACTCGATCTCCATCTATCATGCAGAGCATATTAACATCAATACAATTTACGGATCCAATCACACATATATATATATGGGCTATTTCACGTCAAGTGGTACGATGAAAATTTTAAATCGCTCCAAAATTTGAAAACAGGCTGGAAATATCTTTCAGAAGATAGAAAAAAATTTTTAGGTGTTAAAAATAATTTGCCTAAGAGTTATTCCACCATGAAAAATGGAAATTTTTCAATTTTTTAGACAAATTTCTATTTTTAAAGCCATTTATCTCAAAATCTATTGATTTTTTGAAAAAACATTAAAAACAACTTTTGTTCAAAATAATCTTTAGAACTTATTTACCTGGGTTACAATTCTTAATTTTAAACTCTCGAAGAGATAGGACACCCGGAAATATTGAATATCAAAAAAAGGCGACCACGCCACAATCGATTTTGATCTAACACCGCTCAAAAGATCTCATTTTTCGAGAGCTTTCGAATGGCGTTGGTTAGATTATTGGCCAAGGCCGCTGGTGTAAGTTATGCCCTAAAATACATGAAAATTAGTGATTTTATGAGGTTTATGGGGTATAACTTACACCAACGGTCTTGGCCAATAATCTAACCACCGCCATTCGAAAGCTCGCGAAAAATGAGATCTTTTGAGCGGTGTTAGATCAAAATCGATTGTGGCGTGGTCGCCTTTTTTTGATATTCAATATTTCCGGGTGTCCTATCTCTTCGAGAGTTTAAAATTAAGAATTGTAACCCAGGTAGATAAGTTCTAAAGATTATTTTGAACAAAAGTTGTTTTTAATGTTTTTTTCAAAAAAATCAATAGATTTTGAGATAAATGGCTTTGAAAATAGAAATTTGTCTAAAAAATTGAAAAATTTCCATTTTTCATGGTGGAATAACTCTTAGGCAAATTATTTTTAACACCTAAAATTTTTTTCTATCTTCTGAAAGATATTTCCAGCCTGTTTTCAAATTTTGGAGCGATTTAAAATTTTCATCGTACCACTTGACGTGAAATAGCCCATATATATATATAATATAGATGTAATGACTTAATTCGAACATCATTAGAACTTGTATTAGTTTGCTAAAGAAAGATTCGATTCTGTTAGTATATCAGTATAGATATATGCATAAAAGCCAATTTATTTTACGTACCCTTTGATATAACAATGATTAATTTGAATGTACTTATATAGATAATGGTTTTCCAACTGGCTGCGCAATTCGCCTACTAAACGTAAGTACAGCGTGAAAAATTATCAAGTATAAAGCGAAACGTTAATCGCTACAAGATATTAATTTTTCTTGCGGTAAGATAATTACGTATATATTCATTTTCTATAACGCGTTCCGTTTTAATATACTGTATCAAATAATTTTACGTACACTACGATTAAAAAATATTTCACGCACTGTTGATATTTAATAAATTATTTAAAACGCCGATAAGTAAGTGGATAAAAATAATAATCGATGAACGATTATACGTTACACGGTGTACGATTCAAATTAAATTGTAAATATAATAAATTGGCAAATATATAGTATTGTAATAATGATAAGAGTGAACAAGATATCATCGATTGAAATGCAATACTTTCGATACAATGTTGAATCGTTGCAACAAGATAATATCGCAATTAAAAAAAAAAGGAAACGAAAAAAAAAGTATTAAGTAAATTACGGTTTACTCTATAGTAAAAGATACATAATATTTCTTATAAAGGACAAGGGAAAGACAAGCGGTTATTATAAACATGATACCTGTAACCATTAGACAAGCTATCGCCTTTGCGCAGCTTGTTCATTTATTCAAGACTTCACTTCGGTAATTACTTACTTCAATATTATTTACCATAAAACAATTATTTTTACGTAGGAGGTTATAATATACTTGCGAAAACACCGTCGACATTCGATATCGCATTAATAATAAACAGTCAGATTTAATTATTAGAAATAAAACGTCTCGTTCTCGTTATTTTATTTGTAGATTCGCATTGACGATGCAGTAATCTAATATACAAATATACAATAAGAAAACTTAAGATCGAATCTAGAGGACGGAGATCAATTGTAAAGTCGTTATGAAGATGAAAAAGGGGAAGTAAAACCAGACGGCGAGTAACTCCAATTATAATATATTCTTTCTGCGAGTTCATCAAAGTAAACTTTATGCGGGTATTTCACCGAGTAGGAAAGTAAATGAATGAAAATTTTCGTGAAGGCACGTGTCAGAGAGGACGTCGCTATTGCCTTGCCTCCCCGTTCAAATTTTCATTCGAGGATGCTTATATGTACACCATCCAATTAACACCGATGACAAATGGAAATTAAGTCTGAACGAAGCTCTACGGTTTTCGGAGTTGGTCTATGTATGGCTCCGCGCAATTCGCGGCTCGAGTAATAGTGAACTAATTAAGTAAAATTGAGTTTTGGGAAAGCTCGAGGGCCGAGGGAAAGAGTCGAAGGTAGTCTATATGGAACCCTCCCGAGAGGAGCGGCGCTATTCCTATCGATTTTGCCGACTGTCTGCTACTCCACAAACTTGGCTTTTTGATTATATTTTTCTTCCGTCTGTTAACGCAACCCGACGGATCCCGACGGACCGCTAACTTTGATATATTTTTAAAGAAACTTTGTTGCAACAACAAACTATATCAAGAGATTTAGATTTAGTTTACCCATATTTCGATCATCTCGAAATAATCAGATTTAAAATCAGACAGTTGTACGTAAAAAAAAATTTGTAAAACATTAAGCGATTCGGGGAACTTTAAACGAATAAAAAATGTGTGTACAATGGTTAAACCATTTTACCGTTACTTTTAAATCGTTCATTCGCGAATGTTGTGGAATTATGTATGGCATTTTATAAACGTAATAGAATATACCTGTCTGTGGAAAACTGGTAATCGAATTTGGTCTGGAAGTCCAGCCAGTCGCTTTAATTGTCCGGTAACCGCAAAAGTTTTCCTGTAAAGACCCAGTGAGCGCGTGCAAGGTACAAAGCATTTCAGGGCTCTACAGCAAACATGAGGTCATTTCAAAAGTTGCGGAATCGAATAGGAAGTTGCAGTTGTATCAGATCTCTGGAACCTGCTTTGAACTGACTCCAAAGTACGATTTTATTGGGATATTAACTGGCGAAGTAAAAACGAAAAATCAGAAAATCCCATTGTGTAATTCACACGTTACATGGCTGCACTGAAAAAAATGTAATAAAATTTGCAATTTTTTTAATAAAAACTACTATATTTTATAAAAATCGGTGGATATATTTGCATTATGAAGGATTCTATAACATTTTTAATAAACATTATTATTAGCATAATAAAAAGTAACCAAAAGTTTAAACAATATTTATTCATTGATTTTATAAAAATTATTATGCACCTATTGTATATTTACTAGGCAACATAATAAATTTGTGATTTTCGTAGTAATAATTGATATATTTTTGAATAAATGATAATATTTACATAGGAAACAATATCTTAATATATTTTCATTATGTAATGTAGTAATATTTCTTATTAATAATAATAAAACTTGTCATGTCAATAATAAAATTGTTACGTAGGGGAAAGAAAACATCTCTACACAACCTCTAAGTATTTCAGTCTATATTATTGTCAATTACGGATAAATAAATTTCTTTTTTTAGATTATTTTACAGGATAATGTTTAATTAATAAAAAAGATGAATAAATACAGTATCGCAACAAACAAATGTAATAAACAGAACGTCCGATTTTTCGTACATTTCGTAAAATGCATATGAGGACGATTCTAATTAACCAAAATAAAATGATCCGGGTCGTTGGTTCGAATCTCCAACTCGGACGTCGATTTTTTTTCTTATGATTTTCGTAAATGTTATTTGTATATATTTCAAATGATAAATAATAAAGCAAATAATAATAAAATAAATAATAAAGGACGTATAATAGTATAACGGACGCATGGAATCAAAATATAATCGGATGAAAAAAGAAATTTATTTTTAATTCGACTGTTTCTTAACAATGTTATTATTTCCAATGATTACTATGTTTTTATAGTAATTTTTATTATAATTTTAATCATTTTTATTTTACATTTTTCTCAGTATATATATATATACCTGTATAATAACGATTTTTTTTGCATATATATTTATGACATATACTTAATTTTGCTAATCGCCAGACAAAATTCCTTGATTACATTATATCTTTATACTGCGAACAATAATTAGTGAAATATAATTATTTATTGTTAAGTATTTAAAATTAGTATTTCGTACCGAATGATTGTTACTTCCTTTATTACAATATGTTACATAAATTGTTTATATATAAACTATTGAATTTTTAGGACACGTATAGTAAACAGGTTAACACGCAGAAATAATTGAAGTAGACGATGGGCAACCTCGGTGCTGCCAAATTCTCGCCTTTACCGTTACCAGAACATGCGGAGCCAAGTCATATTAGCAATAACCGATCGACGGTAATCCTGCGGTGAGTATCTATTAGTCAAACCAACTTTGCGCAAAACCTTAATTTAGTTTGAGGTAGCCACAGCAGCGGTGACGGCGCACACCAATTCTTTACGTGGATTCTGTAGGTTCGTGGTTGCAGATGAGACTGCGACCTCAGACGCAACTGCCGTGCGATCTGTACATGGAAAATCCATGCCGCGAGGGTGACTCACTCGGTTTGCGCGGTTTAGCTCTGGAATTCGATTTTCGGTTTAATGCTCTTCATTGTTTCATTTCCTCATACACTTCAACATTTAGTCATTAAATCAACATTTCCACAAATTATATACAATTATCAAACTCGTTTTTAACGTTTTTCTCATAAAATACAATATGTATGTACTGATAGAACTTTTTCAAAGACAGGTATCTATTTTTTTTAATTGCACAGAGGATAATGATTTATTAAAAATTACTATATATTTTTTAGTAATGGAAAATATATTAATTTTTGCTACAAGTCTTTTAATTTTACTAAAAAAGTACATAAGGAAATAAATTTTATAAAATGTATTTAAAGGTTTTGGATAAATATTGTAGTACCAGTACGGTAATAATTCTAAAATAACTCTCATCTAGGAAAAATGACTATCCGATATGGTAAAAATATCAGATTCTGAATTTTTATATAAAATTCTGGACAAAAATTAGAGAAACAAGCGAATGTTTGAGTAAATTTTATTCAACACTTCTCTCCGTGTATACTAATAATATCGTTTCTAATCGTCTGTACCTTTACATCAAATAATGCAATAATTTTTAAGGGTAGAGTATGGTCTAAAATTTAAAAAAAAATCAATTTTTTTTTATTTTAGAAACAAGTTTTAAATGTTACGTAGAATATGCGTAAATAACGTTTAATATTATAAAGCTTATGTGCTTACATAATTTCAGCATTAAATAATCTTCAGTTAATGCAATAAGTCATGTATCTTTAACTTTAAAGCTAAATAATTCAAAAACTATTTTTTATACCTTTAAAACATTCCTTGCAGGACAATTTTTGTTGTAGCCACCTGAATTTTGCACACATCTTGAGGTATGTATGAATTATAAAGTTACACAGCCTTTTTTGTTTAAAATTAAATGTGACATTTTTATTACTATTTTTTTTAATGAAAAATCTGATATTTTTTAGGCAATTATATAAACAAATTAGGTTTATCGAGCGAGAAATTGCATTTTTATAGATAAACCTTATTCGCCGTGTAAAGTTGTAGCTCTTATATGTATAAGTTTAAAATTTTTTTACCGGAGTCCTTTGATAACTTTTACCCTGCAAGGAGTTTTTGAATTTGCAACTGTTTTAGGCCTATTTTGTTAAATATTTTAATATTTTACGTGATTTGGGATGTTAGTAATCATCAATAAACAATATTTTTTATAATATATTTGATAAACATGACATTTCACATAATATTTTATAAAAATTACAAAAATTTTTTTCTGACTATACTCTACCCTTAATGAAACATTATTTTCAGTGTACGACCCTCTAACCTTTCCCAGAATCTTTATTAATTTTTTGTTAAATGAATGAAACCATAAATTATCCATCCTACCCACCTTAATTGAAGGATGTAGATAGTTTAAATATGTATATACATATAATGCAATATCACGAAATTACAAGTAGTATTATAATACTTCATTAAGCATGCGTAGTTGAATGATCACGCACAATACCGTATAGTTGAGCATGGAACAATGTGGCATGTTTAGATTTTTGTGGTCTCTCACGTATGGGTGGACGGTATAGAATAATTGCGCGATCGTAATTACGGTTCACTGAGCATTTTTCAATAGCATCTTTTATTACAGACACATGGAAAGTTGTGTCGTTCGTGATCGGCGCTAGACCGGAAATCGAATGAATCGCGCGCGCCCGCACCGCAATTCCGATGCATAACGATAGTCAATTCAATTTGAATCACGGCCAAACTAGACGGGGACAGTTAATTCCGCTTGAATGACGGCGCGCTACTTCGTTCTACCGCACCACAACTACTATACTACCCGATCCTTAATACTCCAAGTTACCCGGTTATGTGTTGCTGATAATGTGTTGTTTGGATTTCGGTGACCTCTTCTCCCTAATGAATTTTACTTTCACTTATATCTATCAATGGTTTTCGATCGCTTTGTGCATGCGAATCAAAAGATCCAACTTCCTCGATTGAGGTGTCGATCAATTAACGATCAATTACGTAATTACATTACATTCTTCGCTTTTCCATTCGCTCTAACAACTTGGTAACATCTTATACAGAAGTAGTTTTAGTTATTAGTCAAACATATTTTGTAGTTGTATTATTTATAAACGTTAACTTGATATAATCCATTCAGAGCGGTTCGTTCGTTAAAAAACTGGATAAGAAATAAACAGTTTTTTTTAAAGTATAAATTAATCAATCCATAAGGCCTGACAAATACTCCATTCTCAGTCCTGTGTAGTAGTCCTACTATGGGTGACTCAATCCTATCCCTTAGATAATTTAGAATCTCTAAGATCCAGGAACATATTAAGAAAAAGTTAAATGAATGTGATATATTAATAAAATTGTGTGTTTCGACCCAGTACTGCCTGGTGGCAATCAGGAAGACGCAGGCAGACCTTCTTCGACACACTTTCTTTGAAAACACACGGACGGTTTTCAACTACAGATTAAAATTTGCGGTGCTATTTATCTTACATTAATATCAATTAATTTATTTCATTTTTATTTATTTATTATACCAGCGGTGGTTAGAAAAGTTACACTAAACCATTGGGCTAATACGCTTTCAAATCGCATTGGAAAATTTGTAGTCTAAAATTCTTTCGAATACAATAAAACACGAAATTCCAATTTTACGTAAATCAAACACTGCACTTGTGAAGTATTTAAAATTAAACACACAACAAATAAACGTAGGATAAAGTTATCATTACGGTTAAACAAAGCTGTAACTTGTATCAAAAGTATTCGTACAGTCGTATATAATTCGAGATAAAATGAATAATTTACAGTCGAAATTACTGGTTGAAACTGATAAAGGCTTATACCCCTATACGAAAGAGGAACAACATAGTCATTGCGCAATTGGGTTGACCGACAGCGAGTCTCTCAACGTTGTCACCGGAAGAGAGAATACAATGCAAACCAGTATCTATATAGACTTGAATGATTACATGAATGGACAGCACATTGTAAGGAGCAGATGCGAAAGTGCAAGCATTAAGGACAAAATCGTAATTTAATCCTATTTGCAGCACGGAATGGACAAACAATTAATTAAACTCCATTATGTCATTTTATTGTTCATTACAATGACGGATGGAAGAAAACATTCAAGAAATGTAAGTTAAGTAGTATTGTGAAACGTGAGAAATTAAAACATTTATGTATACGTATAATAAAGTAATATATTAAATGCATGTATTAAATGTTTAACTTAAAGCTTTAATTTTTAGCATAGTTTTACCGTAGTAGAAAATAAGAACAGAGGGTACAACTTAAAAAGTAGGTGCAGATTTTGTTACTCACTTTAATAAAAAACAAAAATACAACGAAAAAGGAAGCAAGCAACTGTAAGGTGGTGAAAGAGGGCCGGGTAAGTAAGAGAAAGTAAAAGAGATATAAGGTAAGGAAAGAAAGAAAAAGATAGAGAAATAAGAAGTAAAGCGTAGATAGACTAACTGAAACGTTCGTTAATTGCTTTAGTTCGAGATTGCCCCCCTTATGTTTTTCGATTTTTAGGAAACTTCCATTACGAGACTAGCTTTCGCTTGAGTCGTTTCAGGATAGTACAAAAAATGCATTGCGTTGAACTCGAAACGAAACAAAATTGTATTGTTATTAAGTATATCAATTTCGACATTTTCTCTTTTCGAAATAACGATTCACATATTAAACTGGTGAATCAAAAAGTAAAATAGAAATTAATTTAGTCGAACGTACCGTGATAATTTTATTTTTTTTTTATCAATAATAAACATGACTGTTAAGTGCAGCGATTTAAATCGCCGTTAGATTAATCGGCGCAATTGTTTAATGAAAGCAATACGGATCGGTAAGTATCATGATTATTATTCGCGCGTTTACTACGATGTATATATATATGTCTTCCTTGTTTGTTATAACAAGGGCTCAGAAATTATCCCTTTGTAATGCACTTGATCAGTTTGGTTACGGTGATATGCTTATGCATACTCCAATCTCAGAATTGGCCATTTGCAAGGATTCCGCACACCTTGATTCAAAGCGATCCTGCTTCGCAGATCTCCATAAATTAGATGCATATATGCGAGAGAATAGAGGAGACCGGGTCAATTTGAAACTCAGAGCTAAGTCTCCTGATTATATTTTAACCGTGTCATTTTGTTTCGGAACAAATTAAACTAATTTTCCTCGGTGCCGTTCAACTAACGATCAGATGTTACTAATTATGATAATTATACGAAATTCTCCAAGTTTCAATTGTTTAAAAATTAATCAAACTATTTTATTAAAATTAACTATTAACAAATCTAAATGCACAAACTCGTGCACGGCGTTACGGAGATAATTTTGTCTTCATCTTCAGGTAATAAAAACTTTAATAATAATCATCAATAATATAGGTATACATAATCATCAATAACACAGGATTTTTACCTGATAGTTATCGTATTGCATTAATAAATTTATTAATATTGAAAAGTGTCAAATTGTATCTATAATAATTATTAACATTATAATTATTTAATTGACATAGCAACAAGGTCAAATAAATCAATGACAGAATACTCACAGAAGTTAAAAACAAATCAAAATCATATTTTTTCTTTTTTTTTCATTTTGTCAAAGAATATTTTGTTATACTTTTGTACACGGACCTCGTGTCTGTTGATTTATAATAAATATATAAATAAATTAAAAAATATGATTAATTTAAACTTAGTATCTTCGTTTACAAATACTCCTTATGGTTAAATAAGAAAGTGCATTGAGAAACGACAATTTGTAACAAATTTAATATACTCTCACAGGGTTGTTTAGATGCTGTAGATTTCTTAATGAATAATATTTGTTCGCCATTTTTTTCTCTTATGGTGTTTGCAGAATTAGAAGAAGAGTGCATTAAAAGATTAACATTTAAACCGTCCTATCAATAAATATCGTGGGTCAAAAAATTTGTCTTAATAGCTAGAGCAAGTACTTGAAGTTGCCATAGTCCCAAGTATAAATTAATTCATTTCGATAAGAAAAAAAAATAAATAAAAAAAAAGTTCAAAAATGCCCCAGTCTCCCCTATAGTTTTTAATTTTACTTTAAGAACTTACAATTCACCTATGAAGTTATAATTTTCTTGAAATTAAAATAATGAAAATGAATAGTATGATAAATCAATTTCTCTGATATAATTTGAAATTATACTTATCTAAATATCCAATTTCAGAAAAAATAGCTATGATGTATACATTTAAGTTGATAAAGCTATTCTTCTTTCTGTTAAAAAATTTCATAATAAACATCTAAAATTAGTTAAATTAACTATATTATTAGAAAATAATTATCTTCTTAAATTTATAAATTATATAATGTGCATAAACTTATTCAAATTAAACATAATATACAGATAAAAATTATCCAAAAACACATATTGTCATTAATATGAAAAGAAAACAATAGGAGTAATTTTACCATTAACCTCATGTACGAAAGATGTTTGCAGATGTTTCTAAAAAAGTTAAAATGTTTAATTACCATAATTCCAAAAATTATTAATTCGGTCAATGCTTATATAAGTAGATGAAAAGATAGAACTAACAAAACTGAACAATCTGGTGTAGATAAATTAATTGTTGTGATTGCGAAGCATCTTATATTGGAAACATTAAAGGATTAATTCATTATTAATTTGAAGTAAAAATGTAGATTTTGTTAGTTGACAAATGTACTTAATATTGGTTAGCAGATTTCTATTCTAATTACGCGATTACACGCCTCGTAACGGCTGATTTATAAATTCTTAAAATTATAATAATCTTTAAAATTATTAAAAATTTTTTATATAACAAGAAGACTAATGTTTATAAAGTAATTTAGCTCAGGTTTGATCGAAATTACTTCTAAAACTTACCGCAATGATTGTGTAAAAGTCGAATTTTTATCATTTTTAAAATTTTGACAATTTCTTTAGCTAATAAAAAAGTATTTTAGAAAGAAAGCTGTAAAAATATTTAAGTCGTAGAATTGTTCAAAAAATATGAAACTTGAAATACATTTTGAAAATGTTTAAATTTTTTATTTGTTGTTAAGTTTATTAATAATTAATTATTTTATCATAAGTGAACATTCTGCCTTAAAAATCGAAATTGTTGATAAAAAGTACATAAAAAAAAACTTGGGTAGAATCGTGGACATCGGTTACGAAAACGTAGTTTGCTATCGGACTGATTCTTGATAGAGAAAATAATTGGAGAAAAAGAATTGCACCGGACTCTACATATTAATTCGCAAAAAGAACCTATCAATACAAAGACAATGTTAGTAAACTACAATCAGTATATATACAACGTTTGTACATAAGTTTAAAAATAAGAAATAAAATATTAATCACATTTTTAAAAATGGAAAATTAGTAAATCAAGTATATGTAGTTTCAAGATTTAAATTCCCTCGTATATTACAGTCTTTTGAATTGTCTATTATTCTTAGTCATAATTTCTAGAATTGTGTCTATTTTCATAGATCGTGACCCGTCAGTATACTTTCGTTCCAATCACATTATTATTTGTTTATGTATTTCTTTGATTGCGATTATTTTTATAATTATTTATTTACTATATTTAATTTATTTGATATATATTTAATTTTTTGAATGAAAAAGAGGCAAACATTTTTATGATGTATTATTTAAATCAATATGTTAATATTTATTATCATTAAACTTTACCACTTGAAGATGAAGATAAAGTCGTTGCCGAAGCGTTGCGGATTTAGATCTTTTTAATGGACTTGTTAAAGCATTCGTAATAGAAGTCATTTACAGATCCACGAGTTTTTTTATTAAATCAGATTAATGTTATTAAGGTTATTATGCCGTACATTAGTATTATTACTGTTATCTATTATATATTTTGTATGACTTCAACTAAAGTTAAACATTGAATCATCAGTTAATACCTCTAATGTTGTAATTGCGAAGCTCTTATGTTGGAAAATTAAGGGAACAATCATTATTAATTTGAAGTAAAAATGTAGATTTTGTTAGTTGACAAATGTTCAGCAGATTTCGCCCCGTAACGGCTGATTTATAAATTCTTAAAATTATAATAATCCTTAAATTATTAAAATTTTTTATATAACAAGAAGACTAATGTTTATAAGTAATTTAGCGCAGGTTTGATCGAAATTACTTCTAAAACTTACCGCAATGATTGTGTAAAAGTCGAATTTTTATCATTTTTAAAATTTTGACAATTTCTTTCGCTAATAAAAAAGTATTTTAGAAAGAAAGTTGTAAAAATATTTAAGTCATAGAATTTTTCAAAAAATATGAAAATTGAAATACATTTTAAAATGATTAACGGGGTGCCATAGTCAATATTTATCCTCCCTACCTTACCGGCAATCGTGATTATTAGTAATAAATTTGTGAATAAAACAGTATGTGAAAAAATAAGAGAAGAGGCACCTTCGTTTATTAATAATCTAACTGTGTGCTGAATTTCATATGAAAATTATATTGCGTTTTTGAGAAAGTCTTACCAAAAATGTGAACCTAACCTCAACGAGGTGAAAAGATTTGATATTTTTGGTAAGACTTATCTCGAAAAACGCAATAATATTTTAATCTACAATTCAGTACACACTTAGATTGTCAATAAACGAAGGCGCCTCTTCTCTTATTTTTTCACATACTGTTCTACTTTATATTAATTAATCCTCAAAAATTGAGTATGGAACCCCCTTAAATTTTTTATTTGTTGTTAAATTTATTAATAATTAATTATTTTATCATAAGTGAACATTCTGCCTTAAAAAATCGAAATTGTTGATAAAAAGTACATAAAAAAAACTTGGGTAGAATCGTGGACATCAATCGGCTACGAAAACGTAGTTTGCTATTGGACTGATTCTTGATAGAGAAAGTAATTGGAGAAAAAGAATTGCACCGGACTCTACATATTAATTCGCAAAAACAACCTATCAATACAAAGAGAATGTTAGTAAACTACAATCAGTATATATACAACGTTTGTACATAAGTTTAAGAATAAGAAATATAATATTATAATCGATTTACCAATATAACATTTTTAAAAATGGAAAATTAGTAAATCAAGTATATGTAGTTTAAAGATTTAAATTCCCTCGTATATTACAGTCTTTTGAATTGTCTATTATTCTCTAGTCATAATTTCTAGAATTGTGTCTATTTTCAATATTGTATTCGTGACCCGTCAGTATACTTTCTTTCCAATCACAATTTTATTATTTGTTTATGTATTTCTTTGATTGCGATTTTTTTTTTAATTTATTTATTTACTATATTTAATTTATTTGATATATATTCAATTTTTTGAATGAAAAAGAGGCCAACATTTTTATTGATGTATTATTTAATTTATTTGTTAATATTTATTATCATTAAACTTTACCACTTGAAGATGAAGATAAAGTCGTTGCCGAAGCGTTGCGGATTTAGATCTTTTTAATGGACTTGTTAAAGCATTCGTTAATAGAAGTCATTTACAGATCCACGAGTTTTTTTATTAAATCAGATTAAATGTTTATTAAGGTTATTATGCCGTACATTAGTATTTATTACTGTTATCTATTATATATTTTGTATGACTTCAACTAAAGTTAAACATTGAATCATCAGTTAATTACCTCTATTTTGCAACACAATGTAATTATTTGAACCGTGGATTTCAAAATACACATCCATCGTGCAATTATTGTCAAGTTAAATTATTGTTCCGAGTGATAATGACTATTAAGCCAAGGTATAGAATGTCAGAAGCACTTTTGCTATCATTTAATATTAACAGCCGAGGAGCATCCGAAAAGGTAGGTGGCATTAGGTTACGAGACTGCAAGAGCAATTACCGACTATCAAATGCATTTCCGGTTCCAGTCAGACTATAGTCTCGAGAAGCCTTGTCACTCGGGCTTCCTTTCCCTGGCAATCGCATCTCCTCCATTCTGATACGTAACGTCAGTTTTGTGTATCTCAAGACTCCCGCCGCCGGTGCTACAATTCGCGGGTAACGCGCATACGTTTCAATTAATTTCTCCTCGAAAACCGTCTATTTTATTCCCTCGGTTGGAATTGCACGAGTCCTTCGTTGTTTCAATTCCCTATACTCGCACTTAACTTCTAACTCGCGTGGTGCACGCCTTTACATTTCCTTACTCGGCGAGATTGCGCATTCTCCTTTTAAGCTTTTAAAGCGTCGGGACGCTGAGATTTCGTAACTTGCGTAATTGGGTAAACCCATTGACGTAATTGATTCTTATTTTATTGAAACGAACGTACACTTAACGTCTTTCACACTTTGTACAAAAGTGTTTGGGTTTTACGGAGTGTCCTAGTCCAAATTAGAGAGTGGACTAAGTGCTCGTTCCACCAGATGCAGAAGCTTCGGCAACTGTTTGACGACAATCCCTTTCCTAGTTTCCGCGATAGTTATACCCGAACAGATGGTTCTATTAAATAAACGCCGGTTGCGATCAGCTCACCGCTATTAAAAGTTTCTTCGTGATCGCAATTGTCAACTCAAATGCTTTCGTCAAATTGGTCTAACTTTTACTGCGGCTGTTCATTCTAATCTTTTAATTAATATATTCTATATACATATCAATTCTTTTGATTATTAAACACATTCATGAGATTGCACAACTAATCGTTTCAAACAATTACTCATAAATTCAGCGAATTTTAAAATCTTTTGCAAATTGTATGTAGTTACTAAGCAACGCTGCAAAATCACTACGTTATTCTTTAGCTCCTCGAAAGCTAGAAGTGACTGTTCTATCCTTTGGAGTGAATATTCGCTCTAACGAAATACTTGTCACACCCTGGGAATTAGAGAGTAGACTTGACAAGTATGATGAAAATTTCTATGTTATACAGTAAAATTATACGTATTAAAATTTCCAATAAAACGTGGTAATTTTTATGATTCGTCAAGTCTGACTCTCAATTACTCAATAAAGTAGTCATTTTTATTCAAACATCCCTTTTCTTTGTCCAGATGTTATGAAATGTAACAAATTTTACAAATTAATCAGTTTTTATTAATCACTTGAGTGATAATGCAATTCTTAAAATAATTATCGATAATTCTTCTGATAGCAACAGGCTTAATTGGTATACATAGCTACATTTAAACTGTATATTATTATTTTGGATGTTCAATGCAAAATTTAAGAGCATGGCATACCTGATTTTACTGACTTAGCGAAAATTGTTAATTATTACATTCACCCAACGGCATACAGTATTTAATGCAAAACGAAATTACAGAAGCACTAAATTATTCAATAATTTATCACTCTATACGAAGTTCTAAATGAATATTTCATCTACACCGCATTAAAGATATTTTTACCAAAATTAAGGTGTTTTATTTATAGAAGTGCAATTATTCAATTATCCAGTGCTTCTGTATTTGTTCTTTCCGTTAAATAAAAATTATAGTTCGGTGGTAACAATAAGGTACGCAACCTTTTTATCAAATATTGGAAAATACGTCGCAATAAAGTATTATCAGAGAATGTTAATAATATCCATCGGGTACATCAATTTTTCTCGTTAAAACGGAGAATCCTTTAATGAAATATAAAATGCGGTAGTCATTTCAGCTTTCCGTTAATCAGAGTTACATTGACAACGCTATACCTTTCTATAAAATTCTTGCGGGTTCACTTAGATTACGCTTCTGATAGCAACAGGCTTAATTGGTATACATAGCTACATTTAAACTGTATATTATTATTTTGGATGTTCAATGCAAAATTTAAGAGCATGGCATACCTGATTTTACTGACTTAGCGAAAATTGTTAATTATTACATTCACCCAACGGCATACAGTATTTAATGCAAAACGAAATTACAGAAGCACTAAATTATTCAATAATTTATCACTCTATACGAAGTTCTAAATAATATTTCATCTACACCGCATTAAAGATATTTTTAACCAAAATTAAGGTGTTTTATTTATAGAAGGGCATTATTCAATTATCCAGTGCTTCTGTATTTGTTTCTTTCCGTTAAATAAAAAATTATAGTTCGGTGGTAACAATAAGGTACGCAACCTTTTTTATCAAATATTGGAAAATACGTCGCAATAAAGTATTATCAGAGAATGTTAATAATATCCATCGGGTACATCAATTTTTCTCGTTAAAACGGAGAATCCTTTAATGAAATAGAAAATGCGGTAGTCATTTCAGCTTTCCGTTAATCAGAGTTACATTGACAACGCTATACCTTTCTATAAAATTCTTGCGGGTTCACTTAGATTACGCGTATGATAGCAACGGGATCGCGTACTACTGCAGTTGAAGATTGTATCGAAGATTTAGAAAAAAACATCTTAAAAAATGACTATTCATCATAAAATTGAAGAGGAAAAATACGTGAAAATTGGGTTGGTGACCGATCCGCTACATACCGTTGATACAGTTAACCCGCAATGCATCTCGCAGGTATACACATACCGCAAGAGATAACACGACCTCGCGATTCACTTACACACGTACGCGTCACCAACCAGCCGTTCAAGGGCGAGGTTCCCGCGACGGTGTTTCAGGAGTTTCGTGATCAGACCAACAGACCTATCTCTCCCTCTATCTCTCTCTCTCACTCCTTCTCCTCTGTACAGGTCAATTTCCTATCTTGTACTGTTTACTCGGATATGTTCCACCTTCGCTTCGATAAATCGCTGGTGACGCTAGCAATCGCCTCTAGGAATCTACGAGACAATCTTCACCAGAGAATCGCAAACAGTGAGAAATAACAGTGTGTTGCGACTATTAACACTGGAAGAAGACAATCTTATACTGGTGTGAAACGTGTAATATACATACCCACCGGCTCTTCAAAAGGATCTGATTATTTCTCGCGAGCGATGATTCTAGATACAAAATTGTTAATTATTTATTACTGATTATTTAAACATTTCGAACAATAAATACTAATGTTCTTCTAAATAACTTTTTAAACGTTATACTTATGTATCATAAGTTTCTAATTTTTAAACATGATCATTACACAGGAGTTTTCTATATTTTCAGCTTTACAGAATGTGTGATACATTAAAAATCGACATAAGTATGTCAACGTACAAACAAAAATTATGTGTCTAAAAATGGCACTACTATTACTTAATACTTATGCCAAAATTCAGCCAATTTTTTATCGACCTGAAATTTCTAGGGTATTCCTCTTACAATATGACGAGAATATACGGTCATATGTCCAGCTATATCGCTAAAAACTTATTCAATATATTTAACTTTAATATTTGATTAAAATTTTGTTAATATTATTTTGTAGATTATTTTGAAATTTATCGTTCCTATTCAAAAATATACGAAATATACGTTTTAAAAAAACTAACCTATCACTAAAAAAGTAATTCTTTAGGAAAAAAATCTTCCTTAATTGTTAAAAAATGTGGATTCAAATAAGGCGAAAGGCACATGACTTAATAATAATTTTCTATGACTTGATTTGGCAAGTGCACATTATATTTAAATTCTTTGTAGTTAAGACGCGAATCATTTTCAAGTAAGAATCGTAATTTTGATACGAGTTCAGTGAATTAATCAGTTTTCGCAATTGACATGTATTAAATATGATTATATTAACGGGATGTCGGACCCAAGTTACAGGGATTTACACCTTTCAACATATGAATTATGTAGGGAATATGTTGAACTAAAAATCTAAAAAAATTCATATGGATAGTTTAAAACCAAAAAATCATTTTTTAAATAATAAATGAATAAACAATTTTTGGTCGGTAATTAATGCATTGAAAAGACATGAATTTTCAACGCAAAAGTCAGAATTAAATTACGGATTTAAAAATCTGGAAAAAATTGAGTATGCTATTTAAAGCATGCCTAAGGGCATGGTGTCCTGGTAGTTTTCCAAAATTTACTCTTTTATTATATTTTTCGCTATTTTATTATAAAAAAATATTAAAAATGACCATTCTCTGAGTCCGACATCCCCTTAAAGAAAATTAATAAAAATAAATAAATTGAGATTTAATTTTCACATATATCTGTAAATAATAAATTATTTGTGTTATAATTAATATCAAATAAGAGTTTTCCTTGCAATTCTAAATTTTCTAAAAATAATTATATTCTTCAAATCACATTCTCTAACTATTAAGAATTATGTACAAGATAATGAATATTTTTCTTTTACTAAAAAATGTTGGAACATTTCTTAACTATTAAGAAATCAACATTTGCTACAAATAAAATAAAATTTTACGCTACGAAATTCATAGTTTCTTTGAATGAAAGAATCGTTTTTCTCAGTGTATTATTCATATATTTGACTTTAATATTTGATTAAAATTTTGTTAATATTATTTTGTAGATTATTTGAAATTTATCGTTCCTATGCAAAAATATACGAAATATACGTTTTAAAAAAACTAACCTATCACTAAAAAGTAATTCTTTAGGAAAAAAATTTCCTTAATTGTTAAAAAATGTGGATTGAAATAAGGCGAAAGGCACATGACTTAATAATAATTTTCTATGACTTGATTTGGCAAGTGCACATTATATTTAAATTCTTTGTAGTTAAGACGCGAATCATTTTCAAGTAAGAATCGTAATTTTGATACGAGTTCAGTGAATTAATCAGTTTTCGCAATTGACATGTATTAAATATGATTATATTAACGGGATGTCGGACCCAAGTTACAGGGATTTATACCTTTCAACATATGAATTATGTAGGAAATGTTGAACTAAAAATTTTAAAAATTCATATGGATAGTTTAAAACCAAAAAATCATTTTTTAAATAATAAATGAATAAACAATTTTTGGTCGGTAATTAATGCTCTGAAAAGACATGAATTTTCAACCCAAAAGTCAGAATTAAATTACAGATTTACAAATCTGAAAAAAAATTGAGTATGCTATTTAAAGCATGCCTAAGGGCATGGCGTTCTATATTTTTATTATATATCTGTAAATAATAAATTATTTGTGTTATAATTAATATCAAATAAGAGTTTTCCTTGCAATTCTAAATTTTCTAAAAATAATTATATTCTTCAAATCACCTTCTCTATAACTATTAAGAAATCAACATTTGCTACAAATGAAATAAAATTTTACGCTACGAAATTCATAGTTTCTTTGAATGAAAGAATCGTTTTTCTCAGTGTATTATGCACATTTTGATTGTCATATTTTTGGAAGATAGACATACAAATGTAATGAAAATAATGAAAAATCCACAAAAAGCGCGTTTTTTCACAAAAAATTTAAATGTAGTACTTTTACATAAAAAACCTACATTTATAATATGTTTGTTTATGTTAGATTACAAAACACTTTTCTATTATCAGAATAGTTTGTTTAAAGGTAAATAGATAGAAAGATGCGTCCAACTTGTGATGCTCAATATTCCATTAAAACATTAAAGAATAAATTTACATTTAAAAATACTGTAATATCCAACTAACCAGAGATTTTATTACAACTTAAACATTTTTCAAAACTTGTATTATTATTTAATATCATTGTATCGATCATGCCTAAAATATAGAAGCTTATATAGCTTTCACGTATACAAATAATTTGTTTTACATTAATTTAATGATACTATCTTATACACGGAGAAAATTTTTTATAAAAAGTATCTAAATATTTTGAGTATATTATAATGCCAGTTGCTAGTATGGGAAAAATTCTAAAACAAACACGTGCTTGAGATGCCTTGAAAAAGTAACTATCTCTCATGTGGTAAAATTTTAATGTGATTTGAATTTTTATATAAAAGTTATAAACAAAAATTATAAAAACAAGTTACATCAGCATTTTACCCAGAACGATTGGGTAATTTTTATTCAACCTTTTTCCTCCGTATAGAATACAGTCGAGGACGATAGTATACGAAGATCCATATATGTATATTTTTTTGATATGGATAAAATAAAAAAGATTTTCAAAATAATTTATATTAATAATTTGTTTAATATTACGTTAAATAATAATATTTAATTCGATAGTAAATCATCTATAGTCAACCATAAAAAGAAATTTAGCTTAAAGAAACCGATAAAATTTGTAGTGTTCGTCTCAAAACAATTGAATACTGAAATAGAATTAACGTATACGCCTATATAAAATATTTCTACAATATTATACAAATTTTACTATATGTAGTATACATTTCACTATATAGGATGCAAGAACATTTGTGAACTTGATAGTAATATTGTAACTTTATTTTATAAATTCTACTATAGTACAATTTTTACTATCGAATATAGCAATTTTTGTTAAGTGTTACATAGTTATATTTGATAAGTTATTTGGATACATTGCTATACCTATAGTAATATTTAGTATAAATGTAACAAAATCCTTTATAATTTGAATATGTCATACTTTTCCTACACAATATAGTAATTTTTACTAGTGATAATTTAAATATACATTACCCTACCCTGCTGGAAATGTGAACTAAAAATTAAGAATAAAGTAGTCAGTTAATAGGTTAAATGAAACGCTTTTTCCCACTGCGTTCGTCCATTTAATAGATTGCCGTAACCTCCAAATATTTTCACTTCATCTTCTGGCCATACATGTACTTAAAACTCCAAATTTTTAATCAAATTGGATCGTTTACTCGAATACTAATACTAATTTACTCTTAATTCTGCATTTAAACCAGTCATTTTAAAGTATCATTCAGATTTACAATATTTCCAATTTATTTTCCAAATCTATTTAAAGTGTCATTTAAATAGTTAGGAAATAGGCATAGTTTCGGTGTCCATTTTATCAAATAATCCGATCTTTTATGGGTTGAAACAAGGACTTAAATGAACATATCGTAATCTTTAGCTGTTTTGAATCTAAGAAATGGGCGAATTAAAGAGGAAAAAGCGTTTCATTTAACAGTGGTAACAAGCTAGCAGAAGTAGCTATAAAATACGTTTATTTAGTTAATAACCTATTATTTGCCGATTTTTAATTTTCTGATTTCTAGTAGGGTAGTAGAAATTTAAAATTAAGAATTAGGAATTAAAAATTGGCAGTAAATACCGTGTGATGAAACGCTTTTTCTCATTTTATTAGCACTTAATAGAATGACCACAACCTCAAAACATTCAAATAATGTGTCCACCTTTCCGCGAACAGTAAACTTCAAAATTTCTATAGATTCGGATGGCCTTTAGGTTCTTTACAGTAATAATTAGTTATTAGTTTATTAAACCTATTATGGAGATTTTTTAAGATAATTTATATGTATTTAACATAGATACAAATGGTTTTAAATTTTTTTTCAGGATTTTTTTTGTACAATTTAAGTGAATGTATTGATTATATCTGTAATTATTTGCATATAAACTTTCCAAATATTTCTTTTGTATAAATACATTTATAAAAAAATTAATAGAACAGACCATTTTATTTGATAAATGTGTGCTTCAAAGTGTCAATATAATATAAACATTTTACACAATATTTTACATCATTATTGCAAAAAAAAGGTTCTTGTATTATTCAATTTTTAACCCTTCATGTTCGTATATTGAATTTGCACTAGCATTACGAAATTCCTTATGATTTTTATTACTGGCTGTATAATGAGGTTACATAAATCTAAAAATTCAAGCGTGTCTTCAAGTGTTACCTAACATAATTTAATACAAATTTTACTTTAATAAGTATGCAGTTTTGTTTATTTTTTACATTTTTAAAATCGTCATATGTGTCAGAAATAAGAAAGAGCTCAAATACTCTATCTTAGATTTGGTTGAACTCTACCTATAGAGTTATTTTAATTTAACTCTAACTAGAGTTAATTTCTCAACTCTAATAGAGTTAAAATAATTAACTCAAACCTTAGAGTTTATTTTACTCTATTAGAGTTAAAATTAACTCTTTCAGTTTAAGCGTGATAGTACTTTTACATAAAAAAACCTACATTTATAATATATTTGTTTATGTTAGATTACAAAACACTTTTCTATTATCGGAATAGTTTGTAAGATGCGTCCAACTTGTGATGCTCAATATTCCATTAAAACATTAAAGAATAAATTTACATTTAAAAATACTGTAATATCCAACTAACCAGAGATTTTATTACAACTTAAACATTTTTCAAAACTTGTATTATTATTTAATATCATTGTATCGATCATGCCTAAAATATAGAAGCTTATATAGCTTTGCGTATACAAATAATTTGTTTTACATTAATTTAATGATACTATCTTATACACGGAGAAAATTTTTTATAAAAAGTATCTAAATATTTTGAGTATATTATAATGCCAGTTGCTAGTATGGGAAAAATTCTAAAACAAAACACGTGCTTGAGATGCCTTGAAAAAGTAACTATCTCTCATGTGGTAAAAATTTTAATGTGATTTTGAATTTTTATATAAAAGTTATAAACAAAAATTATAAAAACAAGTTAACATCAGCATTTTACCCAGAACGATTGGGTAATTTTTATTCAACCTTTTTCTCCGTATAGAATACAGTCGAGGACGATAGTATACGATATCCATATATGTATATTTTTTTGATATGGATAAAATAAAAAGATGTTTCAAAATAATTTATATTAATAAATTTGTTTAATATTACGTTAAATAATAATATTTAATTCGATAGTAAATCATCTATAGTCAACCATAAAAAGAAATTTAGCTTAAAGAAACCGATAAAATTTGTAGTGTTCGTCTCAAAACAATTGAATACTGAAATAGAAATTAACGTATACGCCTATATAAAATATTTCTACAATATTATACAAATTTTACTATATGTAGTATACATTTCACTATATAGGATGCAAGAACATTTGTGAACTTGATAGTAAATATTGTAACTTTATTTTATAAATTCTACTATAGTACAATTTTTACTATCGAATATAGCAATTTTTGTTAGTAATATTTATAGTAATATTTAGTATAAATGTAACAAAATCCTTTATAATTTGAATATGTCATACTTTTCCTACACAATATAGTAATTTTTACTAGTGATAATTTAAATATACATTACCCTAGTAGAAATTTAAAATTAAGAATTAGGAATTAAAAATTGGCAGTAAATACCGTGTGATGAAACGCTTTTTCTCCCATTTTATTAGCACTTAATAGAATGACCACAACCTCAAAACATTCAAATAATGTGTCCACCTTTCCGCGAACAGTAAACTTCAAAATTTCTATAGATTCGGATGGCCTTTTATCGTTTCCGTCTGATTAACAACTATTTTCTGTAATATTTCCAGTATTTACGAAGATAAACGCTATTTTATTAGATTTTTCACTTGTTCATTTTCAATACACATTCAATAGCACATAACTAGATTCAACTGTTATCTATATTTACAAGCTCAAAATTGGAGAAAAATAGGATTTTACATTAATAGATGGTCATAAAATGTGAGAAAAAGCGTTTCATCGATAGGAGAAATATTGTCACATTTTTCTGAATGTACGGACAGTTTAAAATATAAGAAAGGGCTGATGTCTTACTTTTTTAAAGAAAATATCATTTTTTAAATAATAATTGAGTAAACAATATTTGATCGGCAATTATTAGTCAAAAAAGGCATCAACTTTTAACTCAAACATCATAATTCGTAATAAAATTATGGATTTAAAAATTTGGAAAAACGAGGGTATATTATTTAAAACATGCCTACAAAGGTCTGACGTTCTATGTTTTTCTAAACAGTTTATATATTTGTTTATAAAATAATAAGTAAAAAAACTACCATGTTCTTAATCCGACATCCCCACTCTAGTAGAAATCGTATTCCATTAAATAGATAATAAATAGATATTCTAAATGGAATGGTAAATATATTATGTCACTGTTGTGGGAGATGGTTTTTTACCTTTCTCGAGGTTGTTCGCGCGAGCAAAGCGAGTGAAAACATCGAGAAAGGTAAAAAAACATCTTCTACAATAGTTTCATACGATATTTTATAACATTAGAACCTCAAAATCTGAAATAAAAGTGGGATTTTGATGTTAAAATGTTATAAATATAAATTATATTCTGTTTGAGCTAATGTTTAGCTTATAAACATGGATCAAATTTGAGTCTAGTTATGTGCTATTAAATGTCTATTAAAAATGAACAAGCGAAAAGTATAATAAAATCGCATTTATCATTCGTAAATACTGGAAATATAACAGAAATTGGTTGTAAATCAGACGAAAACGTTAAAAGCCCATCCGAAACTATGGGAATTTTGAAGTTTACCATTATCGGAAAGCTGGAAACATTATTCGAATGTTTTGAGGTTATGGTCATTCTATTAAGTGTTTAAAAAATGGGTGAAAAACGTTTCATCACAAGATATTTAATACCAATGTTTAATTCCTATTTCTTAGATTCAAATTTCTACTAGGGCAAAATTAGTTATGATTTTCGTAAAAACGATTGTTACGATCTGCGGCTCTGCACTGAGAAAAAGAAATACTTGTAGTAAATGAATATCACTAACTGTTAGTGAACGTGGATTCAATTTAGAGTGAAATGAATATTCACTAACAGTTAGTAAATCATGTATTTACAAAGAAACCTTTGTGTTAAATGAGTAGGTTAGCAACAGTTAATAACCGATTCATTTCTACAAAGTAAAAATTCATATACTGTTAAATTATATAGTTTTCTCGCATGAATTGTAAAAAATGATTATAAAAAATTCGTAGAACATATATTCTTAGAATTAAATATAATAAAAAATAAAAAACGAATACAATATATCTCAAGTATCAACAAATTAATTTATTATTTAATATACAGTTAAAATTATGTACACAGACTCTCATTTCTCTACAGGAAATAACATATCTTCCTTCAGCGGAATAGTGTCCTTTAAATGGACGACTATATTGGTTTTTATTAAACTTTAACATTTTTTCTTTATATTAATCGATGGTAAATAAATATGATAACATTTTGTCTGTTCAATGAACCCAATAGTGTAACATTCTCTATAGACAAAATAAAAAGTGTTTTTATTCGTTTTCAAAATATTATCAATAATTGCAAAACATGGTAAATTATCTTCTAATGAAGGCAGCAAAAAAAGAAAGCTTTTTCTGTAAGTTGTACCATTGAATTTTAAAAATCCTATGGAGGCAGAACGTAGAGTACGTTTGCCTACATTCTTCAGGAAATAATTCGACGATTTTATCTGCTAATACCTCAAAATCAATATTTGCTAGTTTACTAAAAATGATGATACATTTTATTAAAATATTAAATAATAATTCATAAGTTAATGAAGTACACTATCACTTACTAATCTATTCTTAAAAAATGTGTTACAATTATATCAGATAAATATGATTGTGAAATAGAATCCAACTCTTGTTTGCTATTGTAAATTAATAATAAAGCATGACCTATAGGATGATCTTCCAGAATCTTTTTCAAATTTATATCATCCACAGTATTATATCGTCTCTTTTTTACTTGTGGTTCTGCTGTTTCTGGACAATTGTCGACATTTTTTTCTTAAACGTTTAATATCAAATCATCGTCTAATTCATTTGATGATTCAGCAAAAGAGTTCGATGCAGAGATTGTTTCTTTTTTATAAGAATAAGAAAAATTTGCTTCATCCAAACAGTCGACTTCATTAATTATATTTTTGTTTAATTCCTTCTAAAAAGTTATTTTTTATTTAAACATTGTTTTATACAATTATATATTTACAAAAATATGAAAGATATGAATTAAAGATAAACAAACGCGTACTTGTTCTTTTAGCTTTTTTTCAACTTCATGTGCACACCTGCACTAGGTATTACGCTGATAGCATCAGATTCATTTTCCAATAATAATTCGTTCAAACAATCTAATGTACTAATATCATTCTCTAAAATAATTAAGAACAAAAAATTGTACGTGTTATTTACAAAGTTTATTTTCAATGTAACCTACAAATAGGTTATATTCTTTTACATTTTTAAATTTGTATGTAACGTACTTCAATATACTAATAATTAATATACTCATCATTTTTAAAAGATTCCAATAATTCCAAAAATCCCCAAGCTTCCAAAATTTTATCCATTATACATAAAGACAGTACGTTATGTGTCAATAAGTATACGAATGTTGACGATCGTTGATTACGCGGCTTGCTCGAAAGCACATAATTAACTGTCTATGTATATATTTCAACATTGTACGGCACACTTCACAAAATTCAAATTTACTAACTATTAGAAAATTATTACTTATTGCAACTTTATAAGTATTTTATAGTAAGATCAAAATTTTTTATATTTCAGGTACGTAAAAGTAACATGTAAGATTCCTAATTTTTGCTGCAAGGTTTTTAGAATTTCATGCCATAAGTGAATCGAGTACTAATAATAATTGATTCTTTTTCTCAGTGTGGCTTTTTTTATATTTTTATATTAGAAAATATATCCTACAAGCTGGGTATGATTCCCAAACGTACGATGGTTTCCTTGTAAGTTGAAACCTGAAATAGAAGAAAAGTTGTATATTAATCTAAAATTAAAGAAATTTAATATATGTGAAAAGGAGCTGCGAGAGCCTCTCGGAGAAGCAGCCAGGCCGTGAGGTCCTGCGGGTTGTAAGGTTGTAAGTGAAACGGCGGACGGCCGTGTGCATACCTAGATAGAAAGACAAGTGGTGGCGAGGCGAGGCGAGGCGAGGCGCGCCGCGAAATTTCGCACGAACCGGTGCGGCGATACCTGGTACACTACGGGTATAGAGCTACGGCTCCTACGCCATTGCCGTGAGCGTGGCACGCTATTGGCCGTAGGTTTGGCGCGCCGGTGCGGCCGATTGGCCGGCGCACGGAGGTGCGCTCGATAGCCCGGCGCCGCTCGCTCCTTCTCTCTTGCCGCCTCTTCTCTCGCTCTCACTAGGACGAACCCCCGGACGCTCTTGGGTTTTCAGTACCCGGCAGGGCTTCGCGTGCACGAGACTGCGCTTCGTCTCTCGCACCTCGCACCTGCTACGCGCGCGCGCCCGCGTCCCTACCGCTAATTATCGTGCCGGTCTTCCTATATATACCTTTATTATATACATACGTACACACACCTTGTACACATTCGTATTACGTACTAGTGCAGATTTATTATTCGGGAAAACGATTACTCGGACCCTCGTGTGTGCAGTGTGCGAGCTTGACTGGTGTTTCGATCTATATATATATATATTTATATATATGTAGCATTTTTTCATTACGGTGCGGTTATGGTTTTTTGGTTTTTGTGTCGGTTAATTGTGTTATAAGCAGCTCCCGTGCTTGGGAACAGTGTTGGTTTGGTTTTTATTTCGGTGATTGGCTCAAGTATACGCAATAAAGTAGTGGATCGTATATATATGCTTATTTATCGTGGGAGCGACGTTTAACACCGGGACAACGAAAAAGGTGCGTGACGCTTTTCTCTTTCCTTCAATTATCCGATTAGTATTTTGGTTTATTCACTTGAGCTATGATAATTTATGGTTTTTCTTGGTTAAGCAATTAATCATCATGTCCTGGTGCTAATTGAAATATGATTCGCAAACATAACTGATAATTACAGATGATTAAATGTGAATAAAATTAAACACGTAAACAAGAATGCACTTTACAGTATCTCAATTTATAAAGATTATGCTGTAAATACTTAATGAAGAGTACTCGAATAATTATACAGCTTCATTAAATCTTTATAACAAAGAATGAATGTAAAGTATGTGTGTCTATATATACATCTTTGAATGCATGTATTATGAAAAACATTAAAATTACATATACACACACACACGCATACACAGATAGATTTGTGTGCATGTATGTATGTTTGTCATCATAATTTTAATATTTTCATAATACATGCACTCAAAGATTATGTTGTTAAATTAAGTTCATGTCCTAGTGAGCGTAAATTTTAATTAAAATTTGCAATAGAATGTACTTAATTATCATAAGTTTAATTAGAGATGTATATTATCCGCATCACCCCGTTAAAAAAAAAATAATAATTATATTCGCTATCGATTAAAATACTTTAAATAGTTTAATATACGGATAATACACATATTTTAGTTAATAATCTTAAAATTGTGATATACTCACATAAGTTCCTAATACGTTCGTATATAAATCTAATTAGTATGTCTATTAAATGTTCATCTTAATCCTTTTGAATCTATCATCCGATATGTAAACTGTTAGGTCTTTCTTCGTGTCATTCTTCGTGTAACGCTATACGGGAAAATCTTCCAAAAAGACGCAGTCCATCATCGTCACCTATATAGCAAGTGAACCCGTGTCACTCGCAGGTGACAGCTACAATAACCTCCAAAACAATCGCCAGGGTTGCGTGTGTGTGTGAGTGTGCGCGTGTCGGTGTGGGTGTGCTGGCGACGCCAATGTGATCGATTTGGCGATAGCCACTCGAAGTCAGGTGCCAGGTTAAATAAACTTTCGGGGCACCGGGTGCAGAGAACAAACTACAGAGAAAGAGAGACGGAGAATTTGAGAAGTAAAACTCCTTTTTCACCATTCTCTTACCTAAGCGAATTTAAATAAATGAAATTTCGTCACGGTGTCCGTAGATTGATTGTTCTTGAATTTTTAAGGGAAGTTTGAAGAAATTTGTGAGTGTAATGGTTTCGTCGTTAAATTTTAATAAAGTATAATTATGGTGACTGATATTTTTTTTTGTTTATTAATATTATATTACATTGTATGACAAGGGCGTAAAGTGAACTTTTTTAGGCCGAGTAATGCAAACACACGAAGTAAAAAAGCTCACTTCAGTTCTTTGTGCGCACCATACGTTTCGAGACAAATGCTTGAATGCTCGCCTTTCAGACTTAAAATCTGTAAACTATATGCAATTATTCTGCTGTAATCAACGAAACGTCGCTTGATAAAAGCAGAATTTTTTTGGAAAATTTCATCATTTTTCGTTTTATTGACCTCCTTTAGATCGACATAGAAGTTAACATTCAATAAAAATGCAAACCTTACAACGAACGTAAAATTGTATATATAAATTATACACCCGCTAATCTTTCGGAGTGGGCGCAAAAGAACTACTTTAGTCCCTATTTTGAGGGCGTATTATACAAAAAATACTAATTATTTGTATAGTTTGTATTTTATTATAAATTTCACTACGTCATAATATATGTAATAAAATTTTGAGCTAAATAAAATCATTATTTTACTATAATCCTGGATGAATTTTTAACCTTGTATAATACATTTTTCGAATAACAAATTTTAAAATGTATTATGTGGAATTATTGGCATAATTCACGACTCACAAGAGAAACGATAGTAAATTAATGTCAGTGCACACTAAGTTTAAAAGGTTGACAATGGTCGAGTACGCGCAGGTATGCATCGATCAGGTGGAAAAAGAGATACGTTTTCCCGACTTCCAGCTCGATCGCGAAATGACACAACGACTTTCACGGTCGCCGAAGCTGATAAATTCCAAACGCAAACAGAGAAGCGCCAAAGGACTCGTTCGACGAGGTTCTCTCTCGAGAGAGCGGAAGTGGCACTTTTTGTAATTCCGGTTCGTCGAGGCTTCGGTCTAACAGTATCGGGTACCTCCTCTCCAGTATAGATATACACACACCACTTACACACACCCACATATACATATATACACATTTAAATGTCCACGTATATATTATAAAGAGATACGCGTAGAGAGGAGGAGTCCTGTAGGACTAGCAATTAACTTTGGAGTGGCGAGCTCGCCTTTTATCAACGCTTTACCTGGTACCTGAGACCTTTATTCCGACTTTTTTTCCCTTTCTTTTACCATATATACTGTTTTTCCTTCACTCTGCTCTCTATTTTCGGTTTAGCGCGCGGTGTAATTGCGCACCAGGCCACTGCACTGCGGTCGCGGCATCATCTTTGCCTCGCGGGACTTTTGCGGTTTGGTTAGGTGCTCGCAGTTGTAACTTCCCTTATACATATACATGCACTTTTTCTTCTATCTGCTTTTTTTTATTTACTTCGCTTTTCTCTTTCGCTGTACTCGCGTATATATATATATATACCTATACGTTTAATCAAGTAATTAGATTATCGGAGCATGGACTATGTATATACATCGAACGGTTTATCCAGTTTTTCTGTAATTGGTGTTTTCATATTTTCCGAGAATGCAAATAGAGGGATTGTGTTGTTTGAATAAACTGCATACCCTACATTTTATGAAATAGTTGATTACGCCTTTATTACAGTTTTATTATTCGTTTTAGAGAATAATGCTGTATAAAACGTACTATAGGTAGGATTAACTGACAGTAATAACACTGAATTGTTTGTACAAAATATCCTAAAAAGTTTTAGTATTATAATATTCATTTAACGCCAATTTTTATACTAACGAAAGGAAAAGATTATATTGTGTCATGTATAATATATGTTGAATTTTGGTCAATGTATAATAATAATATTGTTCATATGAATAGATATAAAGATTACACAAATGAAAATTGGAAAACTTGAATTTAAACTTTAAAAGCACGTTGAGATTATATACGGGGATATAAATTATTCGACGACGAAAAATAAAACTTTCACAATGTAATGTAAATGCATTCTTCGCGAGGTAGTAAAAAAATAGGAGTAGGTAATAAACAACCATTAGGAAATCTACCCACATGAGCATGAAGAACGACTAAATTTTCTGTTTACAATTAGACGATTAATCTATTGGTACAAGAAGGTTTTTTTATCTATTTTTAGTTGTACAACCTTACTATATAATGAATTACTTTTTGCATATTTGTGTACACAATTTTAAAATTGAATAAAACGTATGTGATTGCGTATCAATGGCACACATTTAAACCTTCACTTATGCAAAATACGTGGAAAAGTAATTAACGTAAAAGAAGTGTACCAAGCGATGCTTCCATCCGGTAAAGAAGTTTACCATACTAGAACTACTATTTTCTTGCAGCTCAAGAAATCGTGCATTTTATTGCATTTTACTGCTTCAACTTGCCACTTACAGTTGAGAATTGGCGTTGTTCGTTTTAACGTTTACGATTGCGAACCATTAATTTACGTTAAATAAACACCGAGTCAATAATACGCAAAAAATACATCCTGAATCTAATTTGAACGGTCAGTACGTGTCCAATTTTTTTCTCCAAAAAAAACTTAAGCTTACTATCATTATATTGTACACTTACAGAGAATCTAAGTTCTTCTTCGAATGTAGTTTAGCTATTATTATTCGCAATTTTCTGAATTGCAGTGTAGATGCAAAATATGTATGCTTGTAATTCGAAAGTACATTATCTTTAGTATTATATAGACGTTTAGTTTATGCGATGATAACTACAGGACGTCTATATTTTTCACGGTGATGTACAATAATTCACGTAAAAAACAAATATTTAGAGATAAAGAGCGAGTGCGCGTGTATAAGTCAAGTGCAATGTACACATCGCGATGCAAACTAAAAGGGTTAAAGGTCATAACTCTGGGAATAATCCACCTTGAATCTTTCACCGATGCGCAGTGAACAAACTTAGTTAATCTTATCAAAGTACTAGCAACCCGTATCAGTCTACGAACTGAATATGAATTAACGCTCCCTAAACAAAAAGCCATATAGCTATAATATTTCTTCTTCCTACTCTCTCATCATTGCAAAATGCAAAATTATTTCGAGGTAGAGGATCGGGGCTCCCGCTCCCATTCTCAGGCAGGCGCGAGTCTCGCCTAATTCTCATTAAAGCTACCCTCCTCCTTTCGACCCTCCCTCCCCTCCTCCCCCTCCACCCCTCATCCTCCTCCACCCTTAACAAGCCCGAGGGCGCAAATTACACCTTATAAATCACCATCGCGCATCGCACCCACACGCGGCGTTGGTGCGCGAAAGCAAGCATATATACCCATTACAATAAAGTCGAGGCTCGGCTCACCTTCACTATCTCGCGAGAGAAGCCGTATATACCAGTGGAGAGGCTGGATAGAGCCTCGTGTACGCTGCTACGAGATGGAGGTCAATGAGGAAACGAGACGCTCTCGATGTGTGTGAGTGAGTGTGTGTATATATCTATATGTACACGAGAGAGGCAGAGAGTATACACAGTCGTTCGGTTCGTTGAACTCAGGACCGAGCTGAGTTGACCGATTCCTTTGCTTCCTATCTCTCTTCGGTTTCTTTTCCTTCCTTCTCGTGCACGCGCGCGCACTTTGCCATTTAAATGCAGGATATCAGCCTGATTCAATTTCGTTCGATTTTATTCGCATGGTTATATATAGGTATACCTATATTATATATTTTCTTATATTTCCTGCTTAACTTTTATTTCGAAGATTAATGCAGATTTCCTTTTTTTTTTTATATTTCTCGTCGCTCTTTCTGTACGTGGGTTTTCTTTATGATACCAGTGTGTCCCGACTCGAGTTTTCTTGTTTGCATTTTCGATCCTCGTACTTTTACTTATTCTCTATTGTTTCGCGAATATTTTAATACGTAGCGTATATACATCGACTTTAAAACGTAGTTATATATACGATGATATTGTAATGTAACGTTTAATTAGTACATTATTATTCGTTTTGAAAATACATTCTACCATAAATAATAAGGTTTGTATAAAAAAATGCAAGATAAAAATATTATTAAAAAAAAAATTTAATTTTTACCTATATTTTCAATTCAAATAATCGATGAAGAATTGTTTTACGGTTTAATGTACTTACATTTATATTCATAACCTCGATGTTGGTTAATCCACTACTACGAGAAAGATAATATTTGGTACAAATTTTAATTAAAACTTTTGCAGATAGATAATATTGTCTGTTACAACGTTCGTTTATTATCTTCTATTAAAATGTAATAATATAATAATACTAAGGGAAACGATTACATTGACTGCGGCAACATCTACATTAATATTTACTGAGTAAGTAAATTTGTTACAAAATATCTGGTACAATAACGGTATTGGCTATCGAGAATTCCGTAATGCGCCTTAGTTAATTACTTTGGTTTACATCAAAGTACGCTGTAATTAATTAAACAATTAATAATACAATGGATTGATCTATGAAGTAGCTAATAATTAATTATTTTAAGAAATATAACGTTTAATCAAATACATTCATTCGTAGTGCATTGATTATATATATATAAAGTTTTTTAAAATGAAATGTTAATTTCAATCGATTAATACAAGTACTCGATCACCAGGCAAATGCGTCAAGTGAAGTGAATTCACATAATTTAACAGATATCATCATGAATCTATAGGTTGCGCCCTCCTATAGTATTTCGCGAATGCTGATTAATTAAAAAAATTTTTTTTTATTAATTATCCGGTTTTAATCAAAGTGAAAGTCAGTCGCATCGCAGAAAAAAAAGTAAGAACGGAAGATGAAGAAAAAAGGATGAAATAAAAAGGAAACTCATCCAGTGGCGATTAAATTCTTCCCTTTGCGCTTCTTTCGCTCATTTAAAATGCTCAAACAGAAGCGAGGAAATTGACTCTCTCGTCTGATCTTCTCCTCTTCTTTCCCTTCATTAGCGGTCATCTCGGATCAAGCCCTTTTGCACGCACGATCCCCAAAAAGCAAATCCAATCGCAAGTCGCGCTCCGGCAATTAAAACCCAGAGAGGAGTTTCGTTCATTCTCTTTAAAGTTTCGACCTCGAGCCACAGTTTGATTCTCGATGCTTTGGCTGCTGCCGGTATCCTTTTTAAAAGAGGCTTTTCCCAAGTTTGCGTGCTGAATAAAACGAAAGGATAGAACGCTTCCATCCTTTTGCTCCTCCCTTTCGCAGTAGGTATTCTTCGATGCTCTTTAGATAATTTCTTTCTGCCTTACTTACTTTTAACCCCTTAACGGTTGCCCTCCCTGTCTCTCTCTCTCTCTCTCTGCATTTCCTTTTAAGCCTTTTATTTCTCGCATCTTCGGTTTATCGATTATCGTTACCTTCGAATAAACTTTTCCAAGATTCGTTATCGCCTCTTTATTATAATTCGTATAACTTGCCGGCTTCTTTATCAAATGTTTTGTTCATGGAGTGCGAATCTTTTCATTACGGTTAGCACTACTCATTTGTTGATTTTACACTTTCCTTTCAATTTATTATAAAAGTAGAATTTTATTTTGACTTCATACAGATCGTTCCACTATTCATTACTTTTCGAAATGGAGATAAGAGTGAATCAAAATAATTTGATTCATTGATCGACATATATGGGAATATATGTTGTCAAAGAGATTCATCCGACTGTAAAAGCTGATAAGTAATACGTTATCCGAATTAAATGTAAATTTATTGTTTGTAACATCGTTCATTGATAATGTAACATTATTCCGGTAGACGACTTTTATGAAATTGTACCCTAATGGAAATTTAAATAATATTAGTATTACTTTATGCATTATGTTTATGCAATATATTTTTTAATAATATATATTTAAACGAGTTACTGTTTATTATTTCGTAAACAATTTGTTATTCATTCGTATTATCGCAGTCAAAATTTCTATTTACAATAATAAAATTTTAAGAGTAATTAAACACCGTATTATTACTATTTTTGAAAAATAGTGAGAATATCGAGAAGTTAACAGTTAAAAGATATTAAATGTAACGTGAGGATATCAAACAGAATGTGATGTTGAAATCTATAAGACCTTTGGCATTCGCTTCATATAAAAGTAATTTTAAGGTATTTACAACTTGACTTATTTCATTTCATTTATATATAAAATTCCATAACCTTTAGCTGGTTTTCATTTCACTCGAAATCCTCTTACGTAGAAAGACGAATGTACTCGTTCAATATACATGGATTCCCCATCTACTTCACTTCGAAGAATAGCTGATATTCTAGTATTGCAATAAAACATCCTTTTCTATAATTTAATTATATCCTATCCCCTATGTCAAATGAATTTTCCACCGTAATCCCAAGTATATCCTTATCCTTGTGGCCACCTCGCGTACTCGTGCGAAAAGAAATTGGAATAAAATCTTTCAATCGATTGGGTGTGGCATGGAGAATCGTCACCTCTTCTTTTCTCAAATATAAGATTGATGCGAACTCGGCTAGACAGTTATCAGTTACTTGAATATCGCACAACAACATTTTCATGTTTCAAGATAGATATTAAAATGCATACGCATTTCGATAGCAGTTCAGAATTTCCTGAATATTGAGAAACTTCAACCCTTGGAAAAGATACTCCGTGATGAAAACTATCTATTCATCGTCAAGTGCCAGTCTTATACTCACTCTACTACTGCTAATTAATTTGAAAAGTAAAATGAGCAACTTTTTCAAACAAAATATTTTTGTATAACGTAAAGAAATTTTCCATAAAATAATAATTATTTTGGTATACAAAATAGAAACAAAGTTGTTTTACGATTTGTTAAAAAATTTATAGGAGAATGATTAATTTTGATTCGGTCCATAGACACATAAAAAGTATTAATTCTCTGTTGTGTAGTTAACGATTTAATTAAAAAAAACTAAATATAGTCCGTAAAAGATTTAATTTCGTTGTATTTACATAGTTTTCTCATGCGTAGATATTGTTCAAATAAGTAAACTATTGATTAATTCGTAAAAGTTATAAAATCCTTCATAACCGTTAGCACATTGCAACAGTATTCGATACAGATTGAAAGCATACATTAGATACACCTTCGATGAAATATACTAAAAAAAATAATAATAAAGATAAAAGATTAATAACAAATATAATATCAATATTTGCGCATAAAATGTAACGTAATGTTCCATATATTGCGAAATAGAAGGTAGAAAGAAAGAACAACATTAAAAAAGTTGCTTACTCAAATTTTAGAACTAATCAAAAGCTATAAAGCGAGAGATTTGAATATCAAAGTTGAAATTACATTTAGCGGGTAATGTTAATACTCATTTATCATCGAGTATTAACTTTTTCAAAGGTATAACATCGAGGATTCGCAAAATGTATAAAACTGTGAACCAGATTATTATGCGTACACAAAGGAAGAACATTTTTTTGCAGGAGGCAAGTTGAAGAAAAGAAAAAAGGGACTATTCTAATGGAACTCGAAGAAGAAAGTAGGCCGCAGTATGATGTGAGAGAGCAGCGAGCAACCAAGGGATCAGAAAGGTATAGTGAACTCACCAAAGGGAGATAGAGATGGATGTAAACGTGAGGGTGGATGATATAGTTGGCAAGAGAGGGAAATGAATCGAGAAAGACCGGAGAGAAATATACGTATTATATGTGAGCGAGTGGTAGGGAGCGGTAAATGGATAAATAGATATAGAAAAAAAAGAGAGAGGTATATTTGTATATGTATATGGGTAGAAAGACATAAGGGAGGGAAAAATAAATAATCAGCTGCGTTTGGAAAGGGAAACGCTTTTTTCTTCATTGTGCAAGGATACACGGGGTTAAAATAATAAATTACTGCTTTTGTTGTTATAATGTATTATTCTGCGCGAGGCAAACCGTTTTGCTCTCGGCGTATGTTTAATTTTACGAAGATAAGAAATTAAACGTACACACAATTTGCATCGTTGGAATTCAACGAATATTGTGAGCGTTTGTTAAATATATAAGAATATGTTTATCACAGTAGGTTTTTACAGTGTGTTATTTTATATATACATATATACCTTAATTAATACTCGAAAAAATGTAATAAAGTTCTATTTTTTTTATTATCGTTATAACATTTATGTTTTTTCTAATTAGTACTCAATCTGTTAAAATATATATTAAATATTTGATAGTCACGAATTGTATTGTTACTACCGCATGATTATTACACTGTACTCTTTAGTTAGATTTATTTTTAATTTAGCAAATAAATTCTCTTATCGCAATAATTCCTGAAAAATGAGGAGTATTTGCGTAAAAAAAATAAAAAGGAAGAGTTTCATTTAAAACTATTTTTATTGGTGATATTCGATCTAAAATAGGTCTATCGAGTTTCTTGAATCTATATGGCATAAAATATACGAACTTCTTGAAAGTATAAAAAAAATGGTAATAGATCGAAGCAGCAAAGAAAAGATCGGATGCAGTAAAGGTAGAAAGAGCACGACATCTAAGATAGGGTATAACGATGACAAGAGATGCAGACCGAGGTTGCAAGGAGAAATGAATGGAGGCTCACTTGTTACCGCTATTTGTTACATTCTCCCATCCTTACAGACACATAATACTAGATAGGTATACAAACCCCCGTACGGATATATGAATCTACGCGTATAGGTTCTCTACGTCCCTCTTTTATCATCGTTTTTACGATCTTATTATACTCTACGCCAAGTTCGATACGATATGCTCGCGTTCCAGAAAGACCGAACCATACCGAGTATAGGCTGTAAGTCACGTTGATGATCCAGATGCAATTGGAAAAAATCCATATTATTTATTCCGGCATGTATATGCAATTTCGCATTTTTATCAAATAACGTCTACCGTGTATAATTGCAAAGGTACTATAAATGGAAAGTTATAAATGGATTACAAAGAGTAAGCTGGTTCGTCAAACTAATTTGAGATTTTATAGGTATATAAGTCGATGTTGGGTTTCGCGCACCATATCTATTTACCATAATTGAGTTATAACGAGTTTCAAACGTAGAAAAGATTTACGTTTGTTGGAGTTTCCAAACTGTACGATATCCGATGATAACGGTGTGCTATAATCCATTGCCTTGTGGATTAAACTGTCTATGACGAGCTACTCCATTTGTTTTCCAGTTACGCTATAATATAATTAGAATTAAGATCACTTTATTTTTCATTATCATAGGAAAAGAGTTTTCAATTTGACCGGTGTTTCACGTCCAGTAATTTTAACAAATTTCTCTAGCAATTACAAAGGTATAAGTTAAAAGTACCTCGAAACTAGAAAAAGGAAGAATCATTTCATTGTCTTTCTAACAGTTCGAATTTCGTGCGCAGCAGTTCGTGCCTGGGCAAACTTCGTTTCTGCTTCGATTCTCCGCCAAAGTCATAGTTAGCTCTAACGACCTCATGGTCGATATCTCGCCCGGGGCATCGGTTCGCTTCTCACAGTTTTCTCCTTTCTCAACTTCATAACAGGTAATCTTCAAGCCCGGTATGTATACCTTTTTTTCCGTTGCGGGACCCACGGCTCGCCGCTCCTCCTCCTCGCCTCTCCCACCCTCGCTCGCTCTCTCTCTCTCTCTCTCTCTCTCGTGTGTATTCCTCGTTGTCGAGCAAGGTGCGGCATCCAAATGGAAATTGCTCAGGAACCGAACGTAGCGTTCGTTGCGTTGTTTTTGTTGTTATATGGTTCGTTTGAACAAAAAAGTACGAGCAGACGAGTCGCGGGTAGAAAGGGAGAGATTTTAGTGCGCGCTGGATTTTACAACCGAATCGCGTGATGGGATTTCGATGTCGTCCCAGTAGAGCTGTTATGGATTTTGTTGCCGAAATTGCGTTTAATTACGAGGTTTATCGCTTCGCGTGACGCAAAAGAATCATTTATTTACCCGGGCCGTACGGAAAAGAGCTAAATATTGTCAATTTTTAGCTCGCTATTTCGCAAATTAGCACTCGCCGTGTGCACGCGGAATTTCCATGCTTTGGAAAAATTAATAGAATTAAAATTGTTTTAACGGAATGCACTTGCACGAGCAAATACAGCCTACAAACACGATTTTTAAAGCTCGTTAAAAATATGTAAATATGCTACTGGGGGAATAAGCGAAAATTATTTAAATTGTTATATTTTCAACGTAAATTACCATACAGTTTAAAATTATTAATTCTATTCCATTAGGAGGTGCGGGCGTGTACACGGTTATTTGTCAATAAAATTAAACGAATCGTTATGGTTAGTCGGCGGGGTGTACAATAAATAAATCACCTGGTGCAGAAGGAAAAGGGAGAAAAATATCCGCGTAACCAATTTTTCGCGAGAACAGAGGGTTGAAGCTGTTGCGCTACATTAAGCTAATTAGTTATACAATGTTAATAATGAGAGCCGAGAGAATGAAGTGTCTGGCACCCGCGCATCCACCGGTGAAACTACGAATTTCCGCGTATTCGCCTAAATTTTGGCCAAACAAGCCTCTCGTGCACACGCAAACTTGAAATGCCCGCGATATTTGCGAGTGCACTTGTGCACGGACGCACGTTGCTCTTTATAATGAAAAATAATGGCAATCAAAACAGAAAAATGCGATAGAGCGTAAAGAGCGAGAGAGAAAGAGAGAGAAAGAGAGGGGTGAGGGAGAGAGAGATTTGCAATTAGGCCGCGGAATATGCGAAATCACATACACTCGGTAAAACGTTGTGTGCTCGTAGGTCCTGGGTTAGAACGGTGGTTCACAAAGTTTAGAGAGTCGATTTCACGTATGTGCATGTGTGCGTCTCTATATACATCGCATTCGTGTGCGCGCGCGTGTAAGTGGGTGTATATGTACCCGCGTAAAAATCTGAAAGTTTGGGCCAAACTTCGCCCAAGTTTATGTTTGTATAAACTTGGGGCAAATTTAGGCAATGAGACTATGCCAAACTTGACAACTCACGCATTCCAAGTTTGGGGAGAAGTTTGCAAAAGTTATGCCAAACTTCCTATAAAGTTTTTAAATTATGTTGTTATTGGCTGAAATATGGGACAAATTTGTCCAAAGTATAGCGCAAGTGTAGGATTACTTTTGCTACACTTTATTTTTAAGTTATATTAATTATAATATTTGAAAAGAAAAGAAATTAAAAATAATTTAACATTACTCGATTTACACCTGAAAGAAAAAACATACATGTATTTCCAAAAGATTTGAAGGTCCTCGGTGAATTTCATCCTCTTCATGAAACTCGTCGCAGCACGTCATTTCAAGTCGACGTTGAGGGTTAGACTGATGCATCGACGTCAAGAAAAATTTCTTAGTGACCAGTAACAAGAAGTCATTTGATTGCTCGTTACTTAGGAACGTTTGTGAAATTTGCTTGACGACCAGCAAACAAATGACTTCTTGTTTACTGGTCACTAAGAAATTTTTGTTGACGCCGATGCATCAGTCTAACCCTCAACATCGACTTGAAATGACGTGGCTGCGACGACTTAGATGAAGAGGATGAAATTAACCGAGGACCTTCAAATCTTTGGAAATACATGTATGTTTTTTCTTTCAGGTGTAAATCGAGTAATGTTAAATTATTTTTAATTTCTTTTCTTTTCAAATATTATAATTAATATAACTTAAAATAAAGTGTAGCAAAAGTAATCCTACACTTGCGCTATACTTTGGACAAATTTGTCCCATATTTCAGCCAATAACAACATAATTTATAAGAACTTTATAGGAAGTTTGGCATAACTTTTGCAAACTTCTCCCAAACTTGGAATGCGTGAGTTGTCAAGTTTGGCATAGTCTCATTGCCTAAATTGCCCCAAGTTTATACAAACATAAACTTGGGCGAAGTTGGCCCAAACTTTCGGATTTTTACGCGGGTATATACTTAATAGAGAGGATGCAGGAAATGAGATAGAGAGGGTATGAAATAGAGGATGAAATAGTGACTGTAGATTAAAGGAAATTAATGCGACGCTCTGTCGTTTGGATTATCTGATTTTGTGCCACCGTCGCATTTCTATTCAGTGATGTGCACGGACTTAATGCGATACAATATAACGATGATTTCGATTAGTCGGTATAAGCTTTTTTTCTAACGATGTTGCGGGCTTCGAAGTCGCATATGGGTTATTTCACATGGTTTTGATAATAGAGAGATTTACTTAGCAATTTCCTGTATCCATACGGTGCATTAGTGATTCTTTTAATCGCTATAACGATTTACGCTAACAGTTATTATTATTAACAGATGGATTAATACAGTGTGTAATCCTCAGCTTTCCAATAATCGAAACGCTGAAATATTTTACTGCTTTCGCACCTTTTTTTGTAGTTATATGAAACACTTTATTCTATGTAGTATACAATATTATTATCGCGATTAATACTTACGAAGATAATATTTACTTTTATTCTTAATAACACAATTAAACATCCATCTTAGGGGATTGGTTGGTACACCGCGGTGACAATTAAGAGAAACTACGAATTTCCGCGTATTCGCCTAAATTTTGGCCAAACAAGCCTCTCGTGCACACGCAAACTTGAAATGCCCGCGATATTTGCGAGTGCACTTGTGCACGGACGCACGTTGCTCTTTATAATGAAAAATAATGGCAATCAAAACAGAAAAATGCGATAGAGCGTAAAGAGCGAGAGAGAAAGAGAGAGAAAGAGAGGGGTGAGGGAGAGAGAGATTTGCAATTAGGCCGCGGAATATGCGAAATCACATACACTCGGTAAAACGTTGTGTGCTCGTAGGTCCTGGGTTAGAACGGTGGTTCACAAAGTTTAGAGAGTCGATTTCACGTATGTGCATGTGTGCGTCTCTATATACATCGCATTCGTGTGCGCGCGCGTGTAAGTGGGTGTATATGTACCCGCGTAAAAATCTGAAAGTTTGGGCCAAACTTCGCCCAAGTTTATGTTTGTATAAACTTGGGGCAAATTTAGGCAATGAGACTATGCCAAACTTGACAACTCACGCATTCCAAGTTTGGGAGAAGTTTGCAAAAGTTATGCCAAACTCCTATAAAGTTTTTTAAATTATGTTGTTATTGGCTGAAATAGGGACAAATTTGTCCAAAGTATAGCGCAAGTGTAGGATTACTTTTGCTACACTTTATTTTTAAGTTATATTAATTATAATATTTGAAAAGAAAAGAAATTAAAAATAATTTAACATTACTCGATTTACACCTGAAAGAAAAAACATACATGTATTTCCAAAAGATTTGAAGGTCCTCGGTGAATTTCATCCTCTTCATGAAACTCGTCGCAGCACGTCATTTCAAGTCGACGTTGAGGGTTAGACTGATGCATCGACGTCAAGAAAAATTTCTTAGTGACCAGTAAACAAGAAGTCATTTGATTGCTCGTTACTTAGGAACGTTTGTGAAATTTGCTTGACGACCAGCAAACAAATGACTTCTTGTTTACTGGTCACTAAGAATTTTTGTTGACGCCGATGCATCAGTCTAACCCTCAACATCGACTTGAAATGACGTGCTGCGACGACTTAGATGAAGAGGATGAAATTAACCGAGGACCTTCAAATCTTTTGGAAATACATGTATGTTTTTTCTTTCAGGTGTAAATCGAGTAATGTTAAATTATTTTTAATTTCTTTTCTTTTCAAATATTATAATTAATATAACTTAAAATAAAGTGTAGCAAAAGTAATCCTACACTTGCGCTATACTTTGGACAAATTTGTCCCATATTTCAGCCAATAACAACATAATTTATAAGAACTTTATAGGAAGTTTGGCATAACTTTTGCAAACTTCTCCCAAACTTGGAATGCGTGAGTTGTCAAGTTTGGCATAGTCTCATTGCCTAAATTTGCCCCAAGTTTATACAAACATAAACTTGGGCGAAGTTTGGCCCAAACTTTCGGATTTTTACGCGGGTATATACTTAATAGAGAGGATGCAGGAAATGAGATAGAGAGGGTATGAAATAGAGGATGAAATAGTGACTGTAGATTAAAGGAAATTAATGCGACGCTCTGTCGTTTGGATTATCTGATTTTGTGCCACCGTCGCATTTCTATTCAGTGATGTGCACGGACTTAATGCGATACAATATAACGATGATTTCGATTAGTCGGTATAGCTTTTTTTTTCTAACGATGTTGCGGGCTTCGAAGTCGCATATGGGTTATTTCACATGGTTTTGATAATAGAGAGATTTACTTAGCAATTTCCTGTATCCATACGGTGCATTAGTGATTCTTTTAATCGCTATAACGATTTACGCTAACAGTTATTATTATTAACAGATGGATTAATACAGTGTGTAATCCTCAGCTTTCCAATAATCGAAACGCTGAAATATTTTACTGCTTTCGCACCTTTTTTTGTAGTTATATGAAACACTTTATTCTATGTAGTATACAATATTTTATCGCGATTAATACTTACGAAGATAATATTTACTTTTATTCTTAATAACACAATTAAACATCCATCTTAGGGGATTGGTTGGTACACCGCGGTGACAATTAAGAGAAAGTAAGGAAGCATTATGTTCCAAAGCGTAAATCCAATAAATCCATAAATCAAAGTTGACGATTGACCGAGCGAGGTATATGGGTGAAAGGAATCCAGAGCGAGAGACTTGGAGAGGGACTGGTGCAACGTACTAAGAGAGAGAGAGAGTAATTAAGACACACCGTATGAAGAGGAGTACAACGAGAGAACCAGATACTGGAAGAGGAAGAGGGAGGGTGGAATCGGATTCACCGATACACAAGGATCGAGGGGGACAAGGTGGCAGTCCCCGGTACACGACTCTCGGAAGCTTCGGAGGAGAGAGAGAGAAGAGAGAGAAAGAGAGGGGTGAGGGAGAGAGAGATTTGCAATTAGGCCGCGGAATATGCGAAATCACATACACTCGGTAAAACGTTGTGTGCTCGTAGGTCCTGGGTTAGAACGGTGGTTCACAAAGTTTAGAGAGTCGATTTCACGTATGTGCATGTGTGCGTCTCTATATACATCGCATTCGTGTGCGCGCGCGTGTAAGTGGGTGTATATGTACCCGCGTAAAAATCTGAAAGTTTGGGCCAAACTTCGCCCAAGTTTATGTTTGTATAAACTTGGGGCAAATTTAGGCAATGAGACTATGCCAAACTTGACAACTCACGCATTCCAAGTTTGGGAGAAGTTTGCAAAAGTTATGCCAAACTCCTATAAAGTTTTTTAAATTATGTTGTTATTGGCTGAAATAGGGACAAATTTGTCCAAAGTATAGCGCAAGTGTAGGATTACTTTTGCTACACTTTATTTTTAAGTTATATTAATTATAATATTTGAAAAGAAAAGAAATTAAAAATAATTTAACATTACTCGATTTACACCTGAAAGAAAAAACATACATGTATTTCCAAAAGATTTGAAGGTCCTCGGTGAATTTCATCCTCTTCATGAAACTCGTCGCAGCACGTCATTTCAAGTCGACGTTGAGGGTTAGACTGATGCATCGACGTCAAGAAAAATTTCTTAGTGACCAGTAAACAAGAAGTCATTTGATTGCTCGTTACTTAGGAACGTTTGTGAAATTTGCTTGACGACCAGCAAACAAATGACTTCTTGTTTACTGGTCACTAAGAATTTTTGTTGACGCCGATGCATCAGTCTAACCCTCAACATCGACTTGAAATGACGTGCTGCGACGACTTAGATGAAGAGGATGAAATTAACCGAGGACCTTCAAATCTTTTGGAAATACATGTATGTTTTTTCTTTCAGGTGTAAATCGAGTAATGTTAAATTATTTTTAATTTCTTTTCTTTTCAAATATTATAATTAATATAACTTAAAATAAAGTGTAGCAAAAGTAATCCTACACTTGCGCTATACTTTGGACAAATTTGTCCCATATTTCAGCCAATAACAACATAATTTATAAGAACTTTATAGGAAGTTTGGCATAACTTTTGCAAACTTCTCCCAAACTTGGAATGCGTGAGTTGTCAAGTTTGGCATAGTCTCATTGCCTAAATTTGCCCCAAGTTTATACAAACATAAACTTGGGCGAAGTTTGGCCCAAACTTTCGGATTTTTACGCGGGTATATACTTAATAGAGAGGATGCAGGAAATGAGATAGAGAGGGTATGAAATAGAGGATGAAATAGTGACTGTAGATTAAAGGAAATTAATGCGACGCTCTGTCGTTTGGATTATCTGATTTTGTGCCACCGTCGCATTTCTATTCAGTGATGTGCACGGACTTAATGCGATACAATATAACGATGATTTCGATTAGTCGGTATAGCTTTTTTTTTCTAACGATGTTGCGGGCTTCGAAGTCGCATATGGGTTATTTCACATGGTTTTGATAATAGAGAGATTTACTTAGCAATTTCCTGTATCCATACGGTGCATTAGTGATTCTTTTAATCGCTATAACGATTTACGCTAACAGTTATTATTATTAACAGATGGATTAATACAGTGTGTAATCCTCAGCTTTCCAATAATCGAAACGCTGAAATATTTTACTGCTTTCGCACCTTTTTTTGTAGTTATATAAAACACTTTATTCTGTGTAGTGTACAATATTATTTATCGCAATTAATACTTACGAAGATAATATTTACTTTTATTCTTATTAACACAATTAAACATCCATCTTAGAAGATTGGTTGGTACACCGCGGTGACAATTAAGAGAAAGTAAGGAAGCATTATGTTCCAAAGCGTAAATCCAATAAATCCATAAATCAAAGTTGACGATTGACCGAGCGAGGTATATGGGTGAAAGGAATCCAGAGCGAGAGACTTGGAGAGGGACTGGTGCAACGTACTAAGAGAGAGAGAGAGAGAGAGAGAGAGAGAGAGTAATTAAGACACACCGTATGAAGAGGAGTACAACGAGAGAACCAGATACTGGAAGAGGAAGAGGGAGGGTGGAATCGGATTCACCGATACACAAGGATCGAGGGGGACAAGGTGGCAGTCCCCGGTACACGACTCTCGGAAGCTTCGGAGGAGAGAGAGGGAGAGAGAGAGAGGAGTGCACCCAAAGTGCCGTGCCAAGGGAAACCTAATTCGAGGACGTAGCCTATGCGTACGGAGGTTCATGCATATTCAACGTATTTGCGGGAGGGTCTGCCTAGCCACCACCGCGCGACTACAATGAGTAAGCGCGGGGGTGGCAGTCCGAGGAAATCGTCCCCGGACATGAATATGGTTCGTGCCTCGGGCTTGTTTTGCGATGTATCTCTGGCCCTCTCGCGCTTACAACCAACCAACCGACTCGGAAGTTTCGAGGACGAGGAACTTTGGTTACCGAGGATGGCTCGGGGCCTCTCTCCGAACCGTTATTTATTACTTACCGGATGTATATATGCATGCGTTCGATTGGGAATATCATTAATTTCGAGCGATGACGTAACTTTGGCACTATCCACCTTCGAACTAACCCTTTTCCGTTACCTACCACCGAGGTATTAGATCCACTTGCTGTTTCCGACTTCCGAGAGCCTTGTTACTTTAGACTTTGCCTGTCGGGCAAGGGCTTCGATCCTTCGTTGATTTATTATTATACTCGTCAACGGATTCTGCGACCATTTTTTTAAGAAGTTGTCCCCTCATTTTTATTTCACAGTAATACGAAGCCTCAATTACAAATCTCTTGTAAGAAAAATTTAAAAAAAATTTTAAATCTTGAGATAACGATATAGATTTATTCGAAAAAATCCTCGTTTGTATAAGATTTTTTAAAAGTAAGGAGATAATTTATATATGTAACAATTCGAATTATGTACTTAATTTATTTAAAAAATTTGCTTTATTTTATTTATTTATTTCACATTTTTACATAAAATTGTTATACTTTTTAAATACTATATATTGTGACGCTGCACTGGGGATCAGGGTGCAGGTCAATTAGAGTCAACTATTTATTATAAATAAAACAAATATTTATTCTAATAAATAACTAAGTGAAAAGGTGGGCGCCAGCCGCGTTAACACGCGACGAATAACGATAACACGCGGGTTATCTTAACCGGACACTATATACAGAGCAGTACTCTCGCCGCACCGGGTTATGCTGTAAGGAGGGGAAGGGGAAGGAGGGGACCAGGATCTCGCACACACTAGTACGGGTACTCGGCGGTACCGTACGCAGCTAGAGTGAATAATTCACCAACCTTTATTGGAGGAATCGGCACTCGTCCCTCAATGGCGATGTCACTCTCTCTATCTCTCTCGCTAGCTACTTGTTAACCTTGTCGGTATTATCCGTTTAGGACGGCGGACCGTAGAGCTCTGACTCTCGGCGTGCTCGAGAGTCCCGTGTTCATACCGCGCGCCTGCGCAGTACGTACCCGTGCGCGGCACCTCGATCTCGCGTCGTGCGAGCGTGTCGAGTGCCGCAGTGTTCAGGCTGTATCGGTACGAATCGGCTGTATGGTTTTTGTTGACCTGGTGCAGTGTACCTCTCGGCGATGCTGTAGGACTTCCTCCTGGGTAATTATTACGTCGTTCCGTCTTGCTTATCTCAACTAATTGGTACGGCGTGAGTTTCAGGTACGAAGCTCACCCGCCGCTGCATTGCTGCCCGACGCCGCCTCGATCATCTCTCCACGACGACGACGTACCAGAACGACCGGTCCCAGGTCTTCAACTACTCCAGGTAATTCCTTCAGTGTTGGGGTCACGCTAGTGTGCGTGTTCAGGTGTTTAGTATTTTGCAAGGTCTGCTGTACACGTTGTTTGTGTACAGCAACCTAACCTCTTTGTCCTATACTGTTCCTTGTACAGCTGTAGTAATTATATACAGCTGTACATATCTTCCCTTGTCTTGTGTCTTCTTGGCTATGGCAATTTATCCTCTTCCTTGCTCCTTACCCTATTGCTGTGTTTTTGTTCTTATAAACATCTCTTTTACAGCTGTATCTTGCTTGGCGTTGGAGGTTCTTCGGCTTCCTGCCTGGGTACCATCTCATCGCCCTGACTGCTGCACTGTAGAGCTGAGGAGTGTCCTCTAGGCTCATTCCTCGACAGCCTCCCTTGATCCATCTATGCTGTTGAGTTAGACCCGAAGGAGCCCTCCTGATTTCTATGCTCGCTCAGGACTTCCTCGCCAGGATCACCTAGTGCTTCGGCTGCATGTGTGTGTTGCGCTTGGGGTGGGGTTATTAGGCTGTGAGGGTAGGTAGGACGTAGTTAATGTGCGGGTAGGTAATTAGGAAATAGTATGTGGGTAGGTAGTATAGCTAGGGACTCGTTTAGCTTATCCGGGTAGGTAGGTGTTTGTCATGGGTTCAGTCGCTCGCTCTTGACATGTGCAAAGCACATTGTCACAACTCCCCCCCACCAAACCGAAATTACGCGGAAGTCGTAATTTCAATAAAATGCTAACAATAATGCTAAGCTAAAAAAAAAATATAACCAATGCTGCTAATTATTATTTTACTTCAAATTTCCTATGCTTATATGATGCTAAAGTTGGTGGGGGTAATTACGCTTGCTCACTTAATAAATATCCAAATAGCCGGTGCTATTGGTACGGGGTATAAGTGTATAGTCTCCTTGACTAGCTGCTTGGCTGGAAATCTGTGTATGTATACGCGCTGTATGGTGTATAACTTTTAGCTGCTTTTAAATAATTTAAAATTACTTAATATATAACGACGACTGGCCCCAATACATAAAATATACATAATAATATATAATATTCGCATTTGTTTGAGAGCTCTATCCCTGCTCGCGATACTCTCATACCTCATACTTACATGATAGCAGTCATACTCATACTGTTATACAAATTAATATATATATAAATTCTGGGAATAATCAAAATTAACAAAATAATGAATCATGAAATAATATAAAATATAAACAGAAAATTAATAAGGTGTGGTGAATTATTACCTTCTGCTGCTTGTGAGTTCCTTGTTTTAACTCTTTCTTTTACCGATTCATTTAATCATTACATATAATTTAAATTATTTGCTCTGCTTTCCTCACCACCCTTATTGTTTGGGAAAATTGCAAAAGTGGGTTCATAACACTTAAACTTTGACTTAACAATGTAACGGGGAAAAGGGAAAAAGAAAGAGAAAAAAAAATTTATTTGATCTTTCTGGGTCTACCTCGTTTTCGAAGAGGGTTATTGCTACTCGGGTGGTTTTGCTGTATATTTTGTGCTATTGGACGCTGCGAAGGGGGAGAATGCATTTTAGGTGGGATAACGTTTCTAGGAGGGATATAACGCTTAAGATCATTTACATAGACTTTGACCCTCCGCTTAGTATCTTCGTCTTCAACAATATAATAGTTTGCCGAAACTACTTCTACTACTCTTGCGGGGCCTATGTTTATTGGTGCCATTTTTGCTGTAAAATGATTATCTTTTGAGGACAATACCCTATTGCGTCGACATACTCGATCGCCAACATGGTATTGTACTAATCTGCGTCCTTTATTGTAGTGTCTAGCTTGTCTAGCCACTGCTGTGTCTATATGTCTTCTAACAAGATCATATATTGCTGGAAGTCTATGTAATCTTTCGATCCATGCTGCTGTATTTGGTGCTGGAGGGGGGTCTGAGGACTCTAGATGCTTTCGTATAAGGGCTGTTGGGATAGGGTTTCTGCCGAAATTTAAAAATGCTGGGCTGTATTTAGTTGTAGAGTGGACGACTGTATTGAGAGCGAAGCAGAACTCTCCTAAATGTCGATCCCACTCCCGATGATCTTCCTCAATGAAGCTGTTTATCATCGGTTTCAGGTTTCTATTTACCCTTTCTACAGGGTTAGCTTGTGCGAAATAGGGCGGAATTAATGACTGTATAATTCCGTAATGCTGTAATTTCTCTGCAACTTGGCGATTTGCGAATTCTGTCCCATTGTCCGAAATTAGGTATTTGGGACAACCCCATCGGTTAATGACTAACTCATCGAACGCTTGGAGTACGCTTTTTGCGTCGGCTCGTCTCAATGCTTTCATTTCGACATAACGGGTAAATAAGTCCTCAAAGACTATTATGTACCTGAAACCTTGCTTTGATGGAGGTTTCGGTCCCATTATGTCGACTGCTACTACTGTCCAAGGTCCATCTATGTTCCTGCCTTCCATTATTCCTGCTGGGGCCTGCTGATTGCTCTTGTGAGCTTGACACTCTTGACAAGCTCTCACATAATTGCAGGTATCATAGTATATCCCTGGCCAGTAGTAGTAGGTGGCTAACCTTGCATAGGTTTTGTCATTTCCCAAATGACCGGCTTGCGGGGTGTAGTGCGCTTCATAGAGAGCTTTCTCTCTATCAGCTGCTGGCAGTATTAACTTCCAAGCATCTAGGTCGGGGACTAATGGGTCTACAAGGGGATTGGGACGGTGTGCGTATAAAAGGTTGTCTTTTATACATAAATCCGGGTATTTTTGGGGAGATTTTATTACTGCTTGGATCTTCATTTGGTACCAAGGATCGCTTGTATTAATTGTGGCTGTAGCTGCTAATGCTGTATCTTCATATGCTCTTGAAAGTGCGTCAGGTACCTTATGGTATGCTCCTTTCCTGTGCACAAATTTAAATTTATAATTTTGCAGGATTGTGTTCCATCGAGCCAATCTGCCTGTCGGATCCTTGATGTTGTGAAGCCAGAGAAGGCTGTGGTGGTCTGTTACCACGGTAAATTCTTCACCTTGAAGGTAACCTTTTAGTCTTTCAATCGACCACAATACTGCCAAACACTCCTTCTCTGTCACCGTATAATTACGTTCCGCTTTACTCAGTGTACGGCTAACGTAATATATAGGGTGTTCTTCACCATCTATTTCCTGGGTAAGCACACCGGCTATAGCGTAGTCGCTAGCATCGGTTTGGAGGGTAAAGGGGAGGGAAAAATCGGGGCGGGCTAAAACAGGGGCTTGGGTTAGGGCTAGCTTCATTTTCTCGAATGCATCCTGCTGTTCCTGATGCCATTGCCATCTGACATCCTTTCGCGTTAAATAGTTTAACGGTGCTCTGTATTCAGCTAATTTCCCAATAAACCTTGAATACCAACCAATTAAGCCAGTAAAGCGTCTGAGTTGCTTTAAATTGGTTGGGGCTGGATACTCTAGTATCGGTCGTATCTTATCTACATTTGTTTTGAGGCCATCCTCATTAACAATGTATCCTAGATAAGTTACTTCCGCGCAGCAGAATTCGGACTTGTCTCTGTTTATTTGTAAGTTTACCTTTTTGAGGGCGGTTAGCACTATTCTTAACCATTTTAGGTGCTCCTCAAAGGTTTTGGCTGTAATTATAATATCGTCCAGATATGCGAATACGTTTGGTTCCCATTCTGGCTTTATAAGCTTGTCCATCATTTTCTGGAAAATCGCAGGTGCATTCGATAGGCCGTAGGGGACTCGGGTAAACTGAAATAATCCTTTACCGGGAAGTGAAAAGGCTGTAATTTCGCGGCTTTCTGGTGCTAGAGGGACTTGGTGGTAAGCTTGTGACAAATCAAGCTTACTTATGTAACGACTTTCTCTCAGCTGATCGAGAATGTCGTCCATATTCCGCATAGGGTATGCTATTTTCTTGGTTACAGCATTAACCTGCCGAAAATCTATGCAGAAGCGGTATTTTCCGTTTGCTTTCGGGACTATAATTGGGCAGCTGCACCACGGGCTTTCTGAAGGTTCTATTATGCCTTCTTTTAGCATTCTGTCAATTTCCTCGTATCCAGCCTGCAGCATCCTTGGCGAATAACGACGGTTTCGTTGACGAATAGGTTCGGCACCCTGTACATCGATTTTGTGGGAATCTAGGTTAGTTACACCTAGCGTTTTTGGTGTTGGGGGAATCATGTCATTTAGTAGCTGCTGTAATCTCCTTTCTTGTTCTGCTGTAGCTCGTTTCAATCCTCCTATGCTTGCTAGGGCAGATAAGCAACTCGGATCTTTGCCATATGGATAAAAATGATGAATGATACCTTTATCAGTCCACCACGTATCGTTTTCATAGCATATATTCATGTTCGCTTTACGTTTAAAGTCGATACCTAATATGCAGTCGTAATGCAAGCCGTCTGCTACCTGAAACGGCATTATAATAGTTTCACCATCTATTTCCATGGTTACATCTATTATACCTTGTATTGGTACTGCTGTACCATCTGCTACTTTAACGGCTGAATTGCTGGATTGTCTCAATTTATGCTGTAACATTCTACTCATTCCTCGCCCAATGAATGAGTGTACCGACCCATCGTCAAGTAAAGCTGTAAGTTTCTGTCCATTTAATTCTATGTTAAAGAAGTGACGGGGATCGATTCCGGGTATTTGCTGTATTAGGGAATTATTTGCTGCTACGTGGGAGGGTATTGACCCTTTTGGGTTTTTGGGTGAGGAAATACGGGTCTCTATTTCCTCTGGCTGTAGTTTCCCTGGCTTCTGCTCTTATTACAGCTGCAGTTAGCGTAATTTGTGCCTTGTGCACCGCAATTACGACAGGTTGCAGGTTCTGGACATTCTGCTATCCAATGCCCAAGTTTTCCGCATCTAAAACAAGGCTCTTTAAATTTCCTTGGATTTATAGGCCTTTGTTCTTCGTGGTTAGGCGTGCTAAATTTATTTGGCTTGAATTCCTGCTTTTTGGGTGATTCAGCCCTTTGCTTAGTTTCCTGCGCTCGTTGCCAATAGCTGCTATTTTTTTTATTATTCTTTACAGCTTCGCTGTACTGCTGCTTCGACTCTTGCTTGGGAGGTGCTGTATATTTTCTTGCTGCTTGGGGGCTGTTCTGCTTCAAAGAGTATGGTTGCTGTATCTTCTTTTGTGGGTGGGTGGCTATGGGTGCTATGGACTTTGGGGGTACTACAATATCTTCTGTTTGACCTGAGGAGACTGCTGCTAATTTACGGCTTTTTGTTTGCATAGGGTCGATGTATGCATATTTCGCTAAGCCGTAATTTTGGATTACTGGTGGAGGTCTGTACGTTTCGTCCATTAAGCGTCTTGCTTCCTCCTTTTTACCTAGTCTCTGCAGCTGTGTAAAACTATCGAAATGATGTCTTTCGATTCTAGTTCTATAACTAGGGTGCAGGTTGCGGTATGCTCTATCCAGCTGCTCGGTTTGAGGCATTTGCGGCTTGATTTGATCCAACATACCTCGTAGCTTAGTGAGGTATGTGGAGATATCCTCATTCGGTCCCTGTGTCCGATTTTCAATAGCTTGTTTCAGCTGGCTCTGCGTTTCCTCAGTCCCATATTGTAGTCTCAGCGCATCTACAAAATCTAGGTAATCTTTCCAGCTACTTTTCTCACGTCTAAACCACTCCCACGCGTCATCATCTAACACTGATGGCAACGCTTTAAATATATCCTGAGTTGAGAGACCATAACTTTCTCTACATTCCTCAAGATTCGATAAGAATGCCTCCGGGTCATTCTTTTTAGCTCCTTTGAATTGGATATGGTGACGCGAGAATATCTGTGCTGTCCTTTTCTCCCGTATAAAGGTAGCATCTTCTAAGCAGGTTTCGTACGAACGGCTGTATCTGAATGCTGGGTTAAACGTACTTTGCTGTGGCTGTATGTGTGGGTTAGCTGGGATTGAGTACGTTTCGTTGTTCTCCTTATGCACTGGCGATCTGCTATTCTGTCTATGTTGCTGTTGGTTACTTTGCTGACTGCTATTTTGTTCTATCAGTTTGCTGAATAACTGCTGCATTTGCTGTATTTGCTGCTCCAATCGTCTGAATTGTTGATCGTATTTATTTTCGAGCTCTTTTTCATTATTTTGTGTCTTTTCGTTTGGGACGTTGGGTTCAATAACTCCATCGTCCTCCCAATGGACACTCTGTACATTCCTATGTACATTGCTCAAGTGTGTGCTGCTTGTGGGGTTATGTTTGTTTCCGCGTGCCTGATTGACTCTTGACTCCTGGGTCGCTAATTCGGGTTCTATATTGTTGTGCTGTGGCGTATTTGCTCGGCTTACTGTTCTAGGTACGAGTGCTATAGGGGAAAAGGGGCTTGTGCTTACTGGACGAAAAGCTGAGGGTTGGATAGTTTGGGTTGATCTAGGTCGGGTATCTGTATAAATGTTGGTACTGTATGTGGTAACTGGAGCTGTATATTGGGTAAATGGATTATCTATGAGGTCTGGGTTTGTGGGAGATGAAGGGGCTAATGTGTGGATGGGGTAATAGGAAGTCGAATTTATGCTCAACTGCGTCGTTGTTAAGCTTGGGACTGTATGCGTTAATTCCATCATCGAATTATCGCATACTGGTGACGGTAGGCTCAATCTATATGCTGTAGATTGTGCTTGAGGACGTATTTCTGCGCTGCTTATCCTTAAATTTTCAATATTTAACCGCTGCATATTTTCTCTCGCGTTGCTGTTCTCCCTTACAGCCGATTGCATTTCCGTTCCATTTTCCATATCTGGTAATGATAATAAATTCTCATTACTTATGGAAATTGGATCTTGATACTGTCCTCTCGATTGTCCGGTTGGCAATTGAATGTACAGCATCCGTCTTGTGTTACAACTTCTTGCTGGGGCTGTATCTATAGTGATAGTGGGGATATTTCCTCTTTCCGATTGCGTAAGGGATAAATCTGTATCAATAATCGGGTTAGCCTCGTCTACTGCTGCATTCCAGTCAGCAGACGATGGTCCGAAATTACGCCTAATTTCGTACCTAGCTAACCTATCTCTAATAATTTTGCTATCTGCGTCTATGTTTATTCCGACTTTGCTCGCGTATACCGAGATTCTACCATCACTGGTATTATTAATGCTGCGTCTTATTACACCGGCACCTACTGCTGGTTGTAATACCGATAAATCTTCTCCCAAAATCAAATCCAGGTCATCACCGTTGTGAGACATTTTGATTAATTTATGCAGCTTATTTGTATTAAATACTTAAATAATTATTTTATTTATAGCTCTCTTTAGCTCGATTGCCGTGACATATCTTAGCTCTTGTTTAATTATCGTAACTTAAATTAAACATGCCAAGCAAAAGTCCAAAAAAAAAATAAAATACCAATGAAAGAAAGAAAAAATAATTTTCACGCTAAGCTAATTAAATTAAATTCACTTCCACTAAGCAATCCACAACAGCAAAAAAAAAATTAAACAAGCTTGCTTTATTATCGGCTGGGCAGTATAGCAAATAAATACAGCGGGAAATATGTATATATATGGGTTCAATTATTATTTTGTATCTTATACAGCTTATTATTCTGGGAAATTAATATATACAGCTTTTACTACACACTAAAATATTCCTTAAATATTTAATATTAATAATATTACAAGCAATCAGTATTGGGGTAAATGTGCAAGGGACGTGCAAATTATACTTATATAAATAAAATATACACTGGGTTAGGCAGGCAGCAATTAACAATAAACAAAAATTATGCAATATTATTTTTGTGACTATTATTATGGGGAGCAGTGAGGGAGAAATCAAATTTTTGTTGCAATGGTATAGCAGGTCAAGCAAATTTAATTATTATTATTTATTCAGCTAACAATAAATAACTAGCAGAATGTGTGATTTAATTCACTAAGCATTAATTGTATATAAACAACAGAAAACCAATTTAATCAAACGTGATAATAGCAGTAGGGATATTAAATAGCATTAATATATTAATATGTGTCACCAAGCAAATTATAATACTTAAAAAAAAATTTTAATATTGCTCAAAGCAGCTTAAATTATTATTATTATTACAAAATGCAAATGTAATTTTAAAAGAAAATTAATAAAATATTATTTCCTTATTGAAGCACTTACAAAAAAAATGAATACTCGGTTAATATAGCTGTATGGGTTAATATTGCTGTATGGGTTAAGAGGAGAGGGAAAATGAATTATCTATATTTTTATTAACCAGCGTACCCACAAAAAAAAACAACTATACATAACCAAGTATGAAAAGCAGTGCAAATAATATTTTAAGAGAAAGAAAAACAAAATTATTATTTCAGTGCACGTGCTCAATTAATATAATATTCAAAATGGCCGTCAAAATGGCCGACCGGCTTCTTCCGGTGTGTGTGCGAGCTTTTCTTAAAGGAATGGAAGGGCAATATGGCCGCTTATTTGCGTCGCGCTTCGACGCTCACAATAATTTTATACGCTCGATTAACTGCTAAGGAAACAATAAAACCAATAATGCTTTACGCCACTTTTATTATTTAATTAAATAGATCCCTTAAAACAAGCCACGTTGGGCGCCAATGTGACGCTGCACTGGGGATCAGGGTGCAGGTCAATTAGAGTCAACTATTTATTATAAATAAAACAAATATTTATTCTAATAAATAACTAAGTGAAAAGGTGGGCGCCAGCCGCGTTAACACGCGACGAATAACGATAACACGCGGGTTATCTTAACCGGACACTATATACAGAGCAGTACTCTCGCCGCACCGGGTTATGCTGTAAGGAGGGGAAGGGGAAGGAGGGGACCAGGATCTCGCACACACTAGTACGGGTACTCGGCGGTACCGTACGCAGCTAGAGTGAATAATTCACCAACCTTTATTGGAGGAATCGGCACTCGTCCCTCAATGGCGATGTCACTCTCTCTATCTCTCTCGCTAGCTACTTGTTAACCTTGTCGGTATTATCCGTTTAGGACGGCGGACCGTAGAGCTCTGACTCTCGGCGTGCTCGAGAGTCCCGTGTTCATACCGCGCGCCTGCGCAGTACGTACCCGTGCGCGGCACCTCGATCTTGCGTCGTGCGAGCGTGTCGAGTGCCGCAGTGTTCAGGCTGTATCGGTACGAATCGGCTGTATGGTTTTTGTTGACCTGGTGCAGTGTACCTCTCGGCGATGCTGTAGGACTTCCTCCTGGGTAATTATTACGTCGTTCCGTCTTGCTTATCTCAACTAATTGGTACGGCGTGAGTTTCAGGTACGAAGCTCACCCGCCGCTGCATTGCTGCCCGACGCCGCCTCGATCATCTCTCCACGACGACGACGTACCAGAACGACCGGTCCCAGGTCTTCAACTACTCCAGGTAATTCCTTCAGTGTTGGGGTCACGCTAGTGTGCGTGTTCAGGTGTTTAGTATTTTGCAAGGTCTGCTGTACACGTTGTTTGTGTACAGCAACCTAACCTCTTTGTCCTATACTGTTCCTTGTACAGCTGTAGTAATTATATACAGCTGTACATATCTTCCCTTGTCTTGTGTCTTCTTGGCTATGGCAATTTATCCTCTTCCTTGCTCCTTACCCTATTGCTGTGTTTTTGTTCTTATAAACATCTCTTTTACAGCTGTATCTTGCTTGGCGTTGGAGGTTCTTCGGCTTCCTGCCTGGGTACCATCTCATCGCCCTGACTGCTGCACTGTAGAGCTGAGGAGTGTCCTCTAGGCTCATTCCTCGACAGCCTCCCTTGATCCATCTATGCTGTTGAGTTAGACCCGAAGGAGCCCTCCTGATTTCTATGCTCGCTCAGGACTTCCTCGCCAGGATCACCTAGTGCTTCGGCTGCATGTGTGTGTTGCGCTTGGGGTGGGGTTATTAGGCTGTGAGGGTAGGTAGGACGTAGTTAATGTGCGGGTAGGTAATTAGGAAATAGTATGTGGGTAGGTAGTATAGCTAGGGACTCGTTTAGCTTATCCGGGTAGGTAGGTGTTTGTCATGGGTTCAGTCGCTCGCTCTTGACATGTGCAAAGCACATTGTCACAATATATATATATATATATCAATAGGTATTTTATTAATCAATTCAAAGAGACTGCAAAATATACAAAATATGAAATAGCTATTCATAGTTAGCTAATACATATATAAATTACGACGAGTATAAAATTAATTGATGACTATAAATGCAGAATCGATGAAAATTCCACAAATTTAAAATAAATTTTTGAAATACTTAAGTAAATTATGTCTGGTTAATAATTCTCATTTATATATTTTTCGCATAACTGATTTTACTTAATATTTTAATATTTTTTTATATTAGTAATAAAGTACAACAATTATGTAAACAAATAATAATAATTAATTTTATAGAAATATAACAAGTTTATAAATAAAAAAGAAAAGATTTCTAAATGTGCACACATCGCAGTAGTGTAAGATGCGCGTAAGGAAAGCAATAATAAAGAAGAGTATTGACACGCACCGATAACATTGATAAAAGCAAACACGAAAATTGAAACGTTTGACAAGAGAAAATCTCGAGACGTGTCCAAAACAATCGAGTGAAACGGACACCGGACATATCGAGTGTACATCAAGAACGTCAGTTGGTCCTGCGCGTCTTCCGCGCTTGACTGCGTCAATCTCATCGGAATGGATGGTTCCGAATTCCGGCGCTCACTCGGACGTACAAAAGCCCCGGAGAATCCGCGAAATCTCGCGCGGTAGCCGCGTCAATCCGTGTCATGGGCCGACTGGGTTGACGCGTCGATGTCTCCGTTCTTGAATGTCCCAGGGCCAAATTTACGTCCGCACCGAAATCTTCGGTGGCGCGAAGCCGCCGGAGAATCATCCGGTCTCGAGTTGTCGACATTCCAGAGCGAAGGAGCCGTACGTTCACGTGACTCCCTGCGGTTATATTGCTCGGGGTGAAACGCGAGGCTCGTCAATGTCTTGGAGTGCCGCACGAGCTTGTAATTTGAATTTAGCCCTTTACCAGTTCCCGTACTATCTATTTCAATATATAGTTATGGACTCGCTATGGTTTTTCGATTTGAGAACTCTTGACGTATCTCTCACCTTTTTATCGATACGTGTAGTAATTTCTTCATATACGAAAGTGGAAACTGAATCGAGTGCGCATTTTGTGATAGATGTCCATGTTACATTCGATAATTGTTATACACATTCATAAAAATACCAATTCACCGCCGCGGAATAGCGCAAAGGCCGAAAAGCTACACACTTTGCACGATTTTGCACCATTGACAAATAATAGAAAACAATTTACTTAACGTAATTGCAATAACATTAATAACTGAAAATTTAATTAATTTCACATGAATTTATATATATCTTTATCTTGTTTTGAGGAACGTAATAACGTTTATGTAGATATATCCGCGTATTATTTAGATTCAAAATAATAATATTAAACGCGCATTTATGATAATCCATTTGAAAGTGTGCAAGTATATATATATCATACATTTCGACTATTCATAAAACACAGAGACGAATTTAATTACAAATTTAATCTATAAAAGCCGATAATCCAAAGTATTAGACTATATAATGAATGAGATACGAAAAAAATGTTGAACGCACCGATGTAAATGTATACCTCGGTGGAATTACAAAACAGATATATATATACACTCGAAGTATATACGGACACATGGTAAGCGTAACAAACTTGAGAGTGAGTTTCTTTCTGGCTCGGGCACATAACTCGGTCTGTAAGATGCGAGCGTGCGCGCGCTCTTCGTTAATGCGGGTCTAATCGATACGAAGGCGCGCTGTTTCGCGCAGTCACGCCGCATGAAAAGTTCCAGAAAAGGGCCCGTGAGCGGGTTTCGGTGCGTGACTCTGCGAGCTTTGAATAACTTTGCTCTTCTTCCGTGTGGCAGCCATTCTCATAATAAAAGACTTCTTTCAGACCGCTCTGTATATTATTACCAAGAGGCACAATGAAAAAGTGTGTTACTTTCAATTGTACTTTTAAAATGTTTTAATCTAATATTTCGAAATAGCACGTCTTATTTTTTCTTTTTATTTCGCCTCGTTTCCTTCCTTTAGCGTGCAGGTTGTTAATATGCTTAACACTTATTACTTTCATTTTCTCTTTATTTGTGTTATTTAATTATTAAATAATATTTAGTAATACATATGTACATATGTGTGCGTTACACTATTCAGTTGAAAAAGTAATACTTTACAGGTATATATATTCGGTAACAGAAAAACAATTTACCATATCATATTTTTGAGAAAATTGAAAAATGTTAATAGAATCGTGGCTACAAATAAGTATAATATTTATAAATAACCTTTCTAGCAGGGCAAAGTTGACGAAGACTGTGTAACGCAAAGTTCGAAAAAAAAGGAAATTATACTCGTCGAATAAAGTACTTTAGAGGTAACTTCAAAGTCCACATAAATGAAAGTAAAAATTGAAGTAAAAAGTTTCAATAAAGAATTTTTCAATCCTAAAAATAGCAATCCAGCAACACTATCCACCTTGTAATCACGGAGCACTTGACCGCGCGCCGCGCGCTGCTCCCGCCTCTGATCAACCGGATTATATCGGAGCTCGCGCTCGCGCACGATTAATCTCGTATAACAATCTCATCCTCTCTATCACGATCAATCTCTTCTTGGTCGTATTTTCTCTTGACTCGTTCGGTTATTTTTTGTTTTATCAGCGCGGCCAGCAAAATTCACAGGACCGAATGTAAAATTGAAAATCCCCAGATTGAATTTTTACGCGGTAGTGAGAGCGAGAGAAAAAAAGATAGAGTTCGACATTTCTCTCTGGGTAGAGGAGACACGGCGAGAGGAGAGTATACGATAAGTTGCTCGTAGCTCGCGCACGCCATAACAGCATTTACGATCGGTGGTGAACTCGGTAGGAAGAGAGAATCCAGGGCGTGTCTGGCTCATCTCCATACCTGATGGTACGTCAACACGCCATGGACGGATTCAGAGGGATCCCGGGGTGGTAGAGGGTGGCGGAACTCGTGTGCAAAGAGAGACGGAGAGTGAAAGAGAGAAACTCCTACCGGAGGGATGATAATAAGAACGGGACGAGACAAAAATTTTGAGGACATTGTTCGTGATAAGCGCCTCTCGTTCGTAGATTACGACAGACCTACAATTTCGACAGTGCTAATGTCGAGTGCGGAATAATGATTAAATTTTACTAAGGAAATTATTCGGTTAAAGCGATCTTACTTTTAATCAAACCGGTTAAATCGTTTAATTAGTTTTAATTTCCCTTATTAGAATCGACCAAGGATTATTATTTTATTTTATTTTCACAAGATTAAAATTATAATTTTTATTATTTATCGTGATTGAGCTCGAAAATTAATTTTACAAAAAGTAGAGAAAATGAATTTATATAAAAAAAATGCGTGGTTGATGACCATTGACGTTAAAACTCTTTAAAAGATAAAACGAAGAATAAAATTTTGACAAGTATTTTTAGTACGATTTCTCTTTCTATTCGTTTTTGTTTTATACTGACAGATAACATTTATTGTAAAACAGACATTTGGATTTTTAAAAATTTAACATTTTAGCTTCAGTTTAGTGGTTGGTGAACAAAATGACACGCTTGGCATCTCTTGGTTTCCGCACTCTCTCTCTCTCTCTCTCTCTTCTTCGTTCTCTTTCTCTTCTACGCTCTTTGGGATCGTAAAATCCTTTAGCGACACACAAGGGTGCGCGAATTCTATCCTATGATTCGTTTCACTATTATTATTATAGAGGAAATTTTCGCATTTTCTGGACGTTTTATATCCACCGTAAAAGTTCACGTGGAAATGACCGCCTCTTATTTGTTAATTAAAAATTCCGGAAGTTTTATGTGTTTTGACGTATATATACATATTTTTCAAATCCGTGTTATAAAAGCATGTATGAAATTCATTCATACGCGAGAAAAATTTTAAATATTACATTTATTTTAATTTTAGAGAAAACTGTGGGGTATAAAAGAATTTTTCGTGTATTGTTGTTTTGATTTCGTTGTGATTCTCTACATTACACTGGCATAGTTGAAAACAAATTGTATTCGGTATTATTATACTTACTTAATTGCTAAGTGTATGAATTAGCATGCAAAAAAAACTAAAAGCTTTTCATCTAATTTTGAAACTGTTAGAAATATTCTGTTTCGATAAGAATTTAATATATTACCAACAAAAATATTGAAAATAATATATACAATGTTATTGTAAGTATTAAAAGTGAATTTATAATATGATATTCTACATACGAGAAACATGCAGTATGGAAAAAGAAATTATTTTTAATGGAAAAAGAAAATTCTTCGAATTTCAAAAAATTAACCCTTATTGCGCGCGGTTTAATCTTTCGCCTGAGATCTCACTACGAATATATAATCATACACTGATAAGATTCCAGCGATTTTCATTTGAAATAACTCAACGAATCAAAATAAGTAACGTATCTCCCATAAAAGAGAAAAATAAAAATATGTTTTTGAAATATATCCACATATATAAGACATAACGTATGATTAAAGAAGTAATATTTTATCGTAATAATCGATAAGAAAAAAACGTCATCAGGATAAACGGAAGGAAAAAGGCATATGTGCATTTTTCATAATCGACCCTTGAAATCTTAGGTAAAATTACTTTTAAGACTGGACTGGTTGTATACCTCGTGTGCATACATAAATTTGTTCCAAGCCCTCGGAGAAAATAATTAGAATATAAATCCTCTAGTCCGAGGAGTCGTGAGCACGTCATTAAGGAAATGTCGGGTGATAGCCCTACCAGCTCTGTGTATATATAGATATATAGGGTAGAGAGTACACCACGTCGACGGGACACTCTGAACGGCTCTCGGAAATCTTACCGTGCGGCACTTGGGCGAATTGCAAAACTACCTTCCTCGAGCTGTTGCTGCTGCCGCTGCTTACCTACAATCTCTCGATTTACTTACTGCGCGCGATTACATTTACGCGCTTGCATTTTTCTTTTATATCTATCGGAATGTCATGACAGTGTTTCTACTCCGCCTATATATGTTTATCAGTCTGCGTGTTGTTTTTTGTCTATTCTATCACACATAATATACGTGGATACTTTCTCAACGAAATTGTTGAAAATTATTCGTCCTTTTTTATATACGGTATAGGTGATTATTAACCGTTGGCAATAAATGTAATACTCGAGTAAGAATCATAAAAAGTTAATAAATTTTCGTTGAACGTGAGCGTAACCTATTTTTCTAGAAGATAATTTTAAAATAGCCCGCAGTGCGGCTTGACGTAAGTTGCTCCCTACGGTGCGAGCAGATAAAAAAAAATACATTTCAAAACTATAATTAACGCAGTTCTGTATAAAAAGGATTAAATCGTAATAACGTGTACAGAATCACAATGCTCTTTTGTCGTGTTTTAAAATGAGATCAAACTAAAAATAACGTTTTCCGTTTGAAATATTTATTTATGTATTATCGAATTTAATACTATATTGTTAATAACCTAAAATATTCATTAACATTCCATCAGTAATAATCGTACGAAAATAACCTGGAAAGTATTTAATAATTAATATATATATATATATATATATATATATATATATATATATAGGGTAGAGAGTACACCACGTCGACGGGACACTCTGAACGGCTCTCGGAAATCTTACCGTGCGGCACTTGGGCGAATTGCAAAACTACCTTCCTCGAGCTGTTGCTGCTGCCGCTGCTTACCTACAATCTCTCGATTTACTTACTGCGCGCGATTACATTTACGCGCTTGCATTTTTCTTTTATATCTATCGGAATGTCATGACAGTGTTTCTACTCCGCCTATATATGTTTATCAGTCTGCGTGTTGTTTTTTGTCTATTCTATCACATAATATACGTGGATACTTTCTCAACGAAATTGTTGAAAATTATTCGTCCTTTTTATATACGGTATAGGTGATTATTAACCGTTGGCAATAAATGTAATACTCGAGTAAGAATCATAAAAAGTTAATAAATTTTCGTTGAACGCGAGCGTAACCTATTTTTCTAGAAGATAATTTTAAAATAGCCCGCAGTGCGGCTTGACGTAAGTTGCTCCCTACGGTGCGAGCAGATAAAAAAAATACATTTCAAAACTATAATTAACGCAGTTCTGTATAAAAAGGATTAAATCGTAATAACGTGTACAGAATCACAATGCTCTTTTGTCGTGTTTTAAAATGAGATCAAACTAAAAATAACGTTTCCGTTTGAAATATTTATTTATGTATTATCGAATTTAATACTATATTGTTAATAACCTAAAATATTCATTAACATTCCATCAGTAATAATCGTACGAAAATAACCTGGAAAGTATTTAATAATTAATATATATATATATACATTTTCATATATTATTTCAATATTGCATAATTCAATGATATTATGCTGATTTATTGTGGATCAATGATCCGCTATGTTAAAATCCGCATTTTTTATTAAAGTAAATAGAATGTTAACCTATTAAAGCGTTCCCGTCTATCATCATTAAAATATTAGATATATATAATGCCGTGAAAATTGCTTTATATATACATATATATGTATTATATATATATATATACATATATATATATACCCGTATATACACAACAATTCTAAAAAGAGTTTTTATTATTTTTTATTGTTGCAGATTCTTAGCGGCCATTAATTTTATTTTGAGTCGGTAAAAGTAAACTTTATAGATATTTTAAAAGTTTATGTTATAGACGCATAAACCTGGAAAAATAAAATTATTTTTTTATAAAAATTTAAAGTGTCTTTTACAGAACGAAATAATTAATAAAATCTCTGAAGACCTAATTGAATAATCATCAAATATACGATTACGATATACGCGATGGGCCACTTTAATCTTACCACCAGGGTTGCCAGATGGCAATTTTTTCTCCTTGTTGCTCTTGCTTAATAAACATCATATACGTAAGAGAGAAAAGGAAAAACAATCGCCAATGGTCACTCTTCTTACCACTCGAATTTCTGAGTTCTTATATGCATGGTACAGAAAAGTAGTATAGTGTCACGTACACAGCTAATTCTATCTAGAATTTATTTTCTGTGTTAGAATTCTAATCTCAAGGTCAATGTTACAAAACTACATGTCAATATAACTTGAAAAAAGTGCAAGTGCGCCACCTTTGATTTTTTCATCCAAAAGTCTGAAAGAAAGCTTGGAGCAATGCTTTCAAATGGTCTGTAGCATTTTTATGGCTCCCATTCTGTAAAAAGTTATGACAATTTAAAGAAAGACAAAACTATTCACAAAATTAACATGGTAATTCCCATTATATTTTTAAAAAATTCGGTGTTATTTAAATTGTCATAACTTTTTACAGAATTGGAGGCCATAAAATGCTACAGACCATTTTGATAGGCATTGCTCCAAGCAGAAGAATAAACACTGGTCTGTAGCACGATATAATGTATGGCAACGAATGTAATATGAGTTCTATAGTAAAAGTTGATAGATTTTGAGTTATATAGCGATAAACCCAGCTGGTGTTGAAAAAACTATGGAAAAGTTCACTTTTTGAGGTTAGATATAACTTTTTTTGAGGCAAATAGATTCGCAGTACCTAAAACTATTTTTTTCTGTATTCTGAAGAAAACATTGAAAGTGTACCCAAAATTTGGTGCATTTAAAGATTTTGATCGGATCACTTCACGTGAATACCCCATATCCATATCACATATATACATTGTTATATATATCATTAATTACGTATAGCACTATTTATAAAACAGGAATTGAAAATTAATTATCAAAAACGTTGAATTTTGTTTTAAAGATACTTGATCAATAGGTTATCGAGGAATCATTAATAAAATCTATCTATCTACGTATAGATATACATACAAATAAAGGCAAAAAGCTCACCCGATTATTAATTATAATCCAAAGCAGACGCTCTTATGAACATGAATTCACGATTCCTGGCAGCCGACAGGTTCGGTTGGGTTCCTAGCCATATCTATATGCTCTATTCTCGGCCGGTTGGCTGGTACGGGGCGCGAATTTTAGGGTAAGAGAGAGAATACCAAGGGGTGGATATAATACGTATATATATATATATACATATATATGTATTATATATATATATATATATATATGTAGGGAAGAGCGCCGTCACTTGGCTCTCAAGTGACGTCGCTCTCACAGGGATTTGCATACCAATGGTAAATGTTTATTGATGGCTCATTTCGATGCATCGCGAGTAAAAGCGAGCTGGGCACTTGGCTACGATACACGTCCAAAACACACTGCTTTTATAACGTTACCTACGATTTTCCTTTGATTTCTCGTTCTAATTTCTTTTTCAATCTTATTTTCATGTATATACCAATTGCTCTTTTATTGATTCCTTTTTCTTTATACAAAATAATACGACTTTTTATTCTATTTAAATAACTTAACGTACGAGAATAGAGCTTTTGTACAATTTTTTTAATATATAGATTTTATCAATTTTTAATAATTGCATATATATAGCTAACCAAGAATATAAATTTTTCTTTTCGAAAATATCCAATTATATTACAGACATTTTCAAAATTTTGAAGATTCTTAATCAGTGATCCTAAGAATCCCTGATTATAACTTTTCAACTTTGAGTCGTTTGGAGTAACTTCCTGTAACTTTCATTCATTAAATAGAAAAGTTAAATTATCTAAAAGTATAAAGTAAAAATAAGTTTCCTATGTTAATAATATCTTTACTTTTCTAAATTTGTTTTTATAAATTATTCGTTAAAATTGTATTATATTGCATTATACCTGAACTCGAGTAAGGATTTTAGATAATAATGATTTTATTATATATATATATATATATACACACATACATACATAGAGGGAAGTTATGTTTATCTAGATTTTGGTTTAATAAGCTCACAGTGCATTGAGTTTCAGTGAATATTCTACATAAGCAAGGTAGTCGTTAACAAGAAAACCTATTTATTTATTATAAGTAAAAATAAATTCCATCCTTTAAAAACCAACCGAAAAACCAGCAAATGTAAACGTGTATTATTAATAATATTTAAACCGTGACGATTCTAAATAACTTATAACAACTGATATACGTATAGTAGATGTTTACAAGTTGTAATGCCTACAATTACGAAAGGGATATTAATTTTAACCAGACACGTGTATATATACCAGAGCAAATGCAAAATACTAAACAAATAAAAAATAAAGATATTAAAAAATATAAAGCAATGCTTTCGTGCATTTGACGTGGATTTAAATTTCATTTTGATGAGAAAATGAAAACTCGTTAAACGTATAGAACTCGTATATTTAAAAACGAAACTTTCATGTGTCAGAAACAAACCAAGAATTTGAATGATTATTCACACACAGCCTAGGATGTAACATCGGATGTTCTCACGAGCGAACCGATAATCATTTATATATTTTATATTAACCAGCCGTGTATAATACTAAAATCCAATTAAACGTGCATGTATATGGGTTTTTGGGAGAATTGAGTAGCGAAGGAAGAGAAAAAGAGAATGTGTTAGTAATCAATCGATCCTATATATATAGTACTAAATTCCACTCACGATCTACCTTCACATTTCTTTATATTTATTTAGGGATTTCCAATATTAATGCCCTTCAAATTTAACCATCGAATGTTAATAAAATTTAATTAAAACATAAATTAGAATAAACCGTGAAAATTTATCAATTTATTATTAAACTTTATTCGTATACATATATATATATATATATTCCCGTATATACACAACAATTCTAAAAAGAGTTTTTATTATTTTTTATTGTTGCAGATTCTTAGCGGCCATTAATTTTATTTTGAGTCGGTAAAAGTAAACTTTATAGATATTTTAAAAGTTTATGTTATAGACGCATAAACCTGGAAAAATAAAATTATTTTTTTATAAAAATTTAAAGTGTCTTTTACAGAACGAAATAATTAATAAAATCTCTGAAGACCTAATTGAATAATCATCAAATATACGATTACGATATACGCGATGGGCCACTTTAATCTTACCACCAGGGTTGCCAGATGGCAATTTTTTCTCCTTGTTGCTCTTGCTTAATAAACATCAATATACGTAAGAGAGAAAAGGAAAAACAATCGCCAACTGGTCACTCTTCTTACCACTCGAATTTCTGAGTTCTTATATGCATGGTACAGAAAAGTAGTATAGTGTCACGTACACAGCCGCAACTATAGTTGTCAGTTTAATATTTTTCCGTGTTTTCGCTCACACGCGTAGCACAGATAAAAGTTGTTCAGGGCGAAGGAGTAATCTTTCTGTCAAATTAGTTTTGACCTTGGAATTTCATTTTCAAGGTCATTTGCAGGTTACAGCGTTTTTGAAATCGGAAGCCCTATTTTCAATCCCGAAATCGGAATAGAGCGGGAAGAAATTTTCGGTAAGCGAAGATAACGTCGCCTCCGAATAAAAACATTCTAACTCAGAAATCGCTTGGAAAATACGTTAACTCAGAATTCGCTTGGAGAACACGTTAACTCAGAAATCGCTTGGAGAACACGTTAACTCAGAATTCGCTTGGAGAACACGTCAATTCAAAAATCGCTTGGAAAACACGTTAACTCAGAATTCGCTTGGAGAACACGTTAACTCAGAAATCGCTTGGATAACATGTTAACTCAGAAATCGCTTGGAAAACACGTTAACTCAAAATTCGCTTGGACAACACGTTAACTCAAAAATCGCTGGAGAAGACTTTAACTCAAAAGTTGCTTGGAGAACACGTTAATTCAGAGGATGATTTTTGGCGCCTCGATTTAAGTTGGCACCACTGCAAAAATTTTTAACAGTTCAAGAATAAATAAAAAACTTTCATATATTATACACGTATTTTTTTTTAATTCTCTAAGCGTTCTTATTATACACTAATGCGTTCTCCTAAAAAAGGTGGAAAATTCTTTAAATACTTTAAGAAAATCGTAGAAATTAGTGTTTTCGATCACTTTATGAAATCGATATTTATACGGGCTCTCCATAAATGTGTAAAAGTACATAAATTTATTTCTACTATAAAACGTAGATAAATATTTGAAAGAATTGACATTGTGATGTGTTGGTACTTTATTTTTATGAAATTGCATTATTGTCATCATTGTATTGTTTTTAATAAATACTTTTGTATGGGAGAAAGTTCAACTTTATTCCCCCTTACGACGAAAAGTATAACACGAAAAGTATTTATATAAAAAGTATATGAAAATTATACATACATACATGATAAATAAGATATATATATATATATATATATATATATATATATATATATATATATATATATATATATAACAACAAATATCAAAGAACCGAAAAAATTCTTTAATATTTATTACAAATTTTTTAATATTTAAATAATATTAAAAACAATACAATTATGAAATAATGCAATTTCATAAAATAAAGTACCACACATCACAATGTCAATTCTTTCAAATATTTATTCTACGTTTTATAGTAGAAATAAATTTATGTACTTTTACACATTTATGGAGAGCCCGTATAAATATCGATTTCATAAAGTGATCGAAAACACTAATTTCTACGATTTTCTTAAATATTTAAAGAATTTTCCACCTTTTTTAGGAGAACGCATTAGTGTATAATAAGAACGCTTAGAGAAATTAAAAAAAAAAATACGTGTATAAATATATGAAAGTTTTTTTATTTATTCTTGAACTGTTAAAAATTTTTGGCAGTGGTGCCAACTTAAATCGAGGCGCCAAAAATCATCCTCTGAATTAACGTGTTCTCCAAGCAACTTTGAGTTAAAGTCTTCTCCAAGCGATTTTTGAGTTAACGTGTTGTCCAAGCGAATTTTGAGTTAACGTGTTTCCAAGCGATTTCTGAGTTAACATGTTATCCAAGCGATTTCTGAGTTAACGTGTTCTCCAAGCGAATTCTGAGTTAACGTGTTTTCCAAGCGATTTTTGAATTGACGTGTTCTCCAAGCGAATTCTGAGTTAACGTGTTCTCCAAGCGATTTCTGAGTTAACGTGTTCTCCAAGCGAATTCTGAGTTAACGTATTTTCCAAGCGATTTCTGAGTTAGAATGTTTTTATTCGGAGGCGACGATAATATCATGAGAATGGTCGACTTCAATTGTGAAAATGGTCATGCTGATGAATACACTGAGAGAAAGAAATATTTATGAGAAAGTAATCGTGCATTTGTTGCTATAAATTGACATTGACTTGTCATAAAATGATATTTCTTAAGTATTAACGCTCAGTTCTTAACTGTTAAGATTTTACGTTAATATAAACGAATGAAAGTTTAACTGTTAAAAACCAACCGAAAAACCAGCAAATGTAAACGTGTATTATTAATAATATTTAAACCGTGACGATTCTAAATAACTTATAATAACTGATATACGTATATAGATGTTTACAAGTTGTAATGCCTACAATTACGAAAGAGATATTAATTTTAACCAAACACGTGTATATATACCAGAGCAAATGCAAAATACTAAACAAATAAAAATAAGATATTAAAAAATATAAAGCAATGCTTTCGTGCATTTGACGTGGATTTAAATTTCATTTGATGAGAAAATGAAAACTCGTTAAACGTATAGAACTCGTATATTAAAAACGAAACTTTCATGTGTCAGAAACAAAACCAAGAATTTGAATGATTATTATTCACACAGCCTAGGATGTAACATCGGATGTTCTCACGAGCGAACCGATAATCATTTATATATTTTATATTAACCAGCCGTGTATAATACTAAAATCCAATTAAACGTGCATGTATATGGGTTTTTGGGAGAATTGAGTAGCGAGGAAGAGAAAAAGAGAATGTGTTAGTAATCAATCGATCCTATATATATAGTACTAAATTCCACTCACGATCTACCTTCAACATTTCTTTATATTTATTTAGGATTTCCAATATTAATGCCCTTCAAATTTAACCATCGAATGTTAATAAAATTTAATTAAAACATAAATTAGAATAAGCCGTGAAAATTTATCAATTTATTATTAAACTTTATTCGTATATATATATATATATATATATTCCCGTATATACACAACAATTCTAAAAGCGTTTTTTATTATTTTTTATTGTTGCAGATTCTTAGCGGCCATTAATTTTATTTTGAGTCGGTAAAAGTAAACTTTATAGATATTTTATGTTATAGAGTTATGTTATAGACGCATAAACCTGGAAAAATAAAATTATTTTTTTATAAAAATTAAAGTGTCTTTTACAGAACGAAATAATTAATAAAATCTCTGAAGACCTAATTGAATAATCATCAAATATACGATACGATATACGCGATGGGCCACTTTAATCTTACCACCAGGGTTGCCAGATGGCAATTTTTTCTCCTTGTTGCTCTTGCTTAATAAACATCAATATACGTAAGAGAGAAAAGGAAAAACAATCGCCAACTGGTCACTCTTCTTACCACTCGAATTTCTCAGTTCTTATATGCATGGTATAGAAAAGTAGTATAGTGTCACGTACACAGCCGCAACTATAGTTGTCAGTTTAATATTTTTCCGTGATTTCGCTCACACGCGTAGCACGGATAAAAGTTGTTCAGGGCGAAGGAGTAATCTTTCTGTCAAATTAGTTTTGACCTTGGAATTTCATTTTCAAGGTCATTTGCAGGTTACAGCGTTTTTGAAATCGGAAGCCCTATTTTCAATCCCGTAATCGGAATAGAGCGGGAAGAAATTTTCGGTAAGCGAAGATAATATCATGAGAATGGTCGACTTCAATTGTGAAAATGGTCATGCTGATGAATACACTGAGAGAAAGAAATATTTATGAGAAAGTAATCGTGCATTTGTTGCTATAAATTGACATTGACTTGTCATAAAATGATATTTCTTAAGTATTAACGCTCAGTTCTTAACTGTTAAGATTTTACGTTAATAGAAACGAATGAAAGTTTAACTGTTAAGAACTGATTGAAATAATACTTAACTGTAAAGAAATATTCATTTGCCCATATTTAAGTCATCAGATCTTAACAGTTAAGAAACGTCATTTGTCTCAAGCATTCCTTTCTCTCAGTGTAGACTTACCAGAAATAATATCAAATATCTAAAAATTCAAATAAATTAAAAAAATAATTATCTGAAACACTCTTGTCAAAACTAATTTGAGAGAACGATGGTCCCCTTCCGAAAAATTTGGCCCACCGTGATATACGAATTTTCAATTATAACATTTAAAATCATTGAATTATTTGTTTATTAAACTAATAAATTGAAGTGAACGATTAATTTGTAATTTCAAATGGAATTTCCGTCATGTTCTGCTTGTGAAGTTGGGAATTGTCAGTTTTGCACACATTTGTCTAAAGAGAAGAATCCCATATCGAAGGAATCGTCTATCCATCAGTTTCAAAGCCAGAACGTTGAATCGATTTGCCGAAAGCTCGCGGTTAAGTTAGACCGGGCTGTTATCATATTGTTTGCGAAAAGTAGATGTGAGGGTGATGAGTCTCACAGCCGCAGAAGTTCTAGACGTGGATTTGCGGCAATGAGGCGGGTTTGCATATTGCAGTCACGTCTAGTCGACGCGCGCGCTTGCTCGAGTTCATCTGATTTCAGATTCCTTGGGTGATGCGTCCTCTATTTTTTGTCTCTACTTTCTCAACTCTATCTCCCGTCCTTCTTTCTTCTTGTCTGTCTCTCACTTGCGGTCAAACTAACCTATAGACAAGGAAATGCCCGGTGCTTCTTCTTTGCGACTTTGCTAAAAGTATACTACGTATTTTCTTCTGTCGGGGACGTTCAAAGGGTGAACCGGAATTTTCGCCGAGTCCTTTCAACGTTGGTCTTTTTATACTTTCCAGGGACTATCGCATAGAAAATTGTTCTACTATTTTTATCTAACATTTTCAATATTATCTTTTACACTAGTTGTAGAAACTTTTGTGCTCGATCGAAATTGGAGGTGTATATATATATATATATTTTAATCTAAATTGTAAATGAAAAAAGTAATATTTCAAACTGCGATAAACTTGAATTTCATCTTTCTATCAAGAAAGTGTTTTTGTAAAAAAAATGTTGATCATAAAGTTTGAATATACAGACAAGATTAAATATTTAATTGTACAATTAAATTAATAATAATTTTTTCAATATATTAAAAATTAAAGCTTTAAATATTTCTGCGCCAAAAATGTATATTTTTCGGTTCAATATGTTTTAGGGTTTCCTTGTAGAATGCTTCTGTATTTGGAGTTTGCATAAAATATAATAAAATATTTAAAATATCATAAATGTTTTTTAAATAAATGTATTATATATATATATATATTTTTACTCGGTCGGCAAACCAACGCCTATGCCACCTCCTTAATTCGTTCATTTTTAACAGAGTTGATAAGATTAAGAGTACAAGCTTATGGGTTAAAATTGGAAAAAAGATATTTAATTTTAACAATTAATTATTTTTTTATAACAATTTGAAAATATTTCTTAATTTCCGGCTGATTGATACAAACACCACTGGGGAATGTATTTTTAACAAATGTTTTCTAACAAAGACATTGTATGACTTCCGTCGCTGATTAGTACCGATTTGGGAACATAATAAGAACGACGTTAAATTAAAACAAATAAAATAAGAAAATAGTTGTTCTTCTAATTATGGTTTTTATTCATTAATAAATAGAGTTAAGCGTTATTAAAATACGTTACTATCTAATTAATTATTAACACTTATATATCTGATCCATTAATATAAAAATAACGTTCGAAGATCTCGAAAATTGAAACTCGATTTCGAAATTAAGTGAATATCTCAATCTCAATGGACGAAATAGAAATGAGTGAATGTTGTTCTATTTGTTATAAAGTCAGGGAATGAAAAAATGCAAACATCGACGCGCGTAGCGCGCCCTGATCATCTGGTCTTACATTTAAATAAACAACTCACCCAATTTCGATTAGATATTAATTGTTTGCGCCAACAATAAATAAATAAATATTCCAAATAAATTAACGTTGAAAGACATTTATAGAAAATTCTAAATTTGTTTTATTGTCTCTTATTTAATAGATATTCTATTTTTTTGCAAACTATCAATTGCCTCTGTGAATGATTTATACATCCAACTTTGGAACAATAATACCGAATACTGACTATTGACGTAGACAGTTACCACGAAGCACATACACTAAACCAACATTCTTGATTGTGCAAACCATTCAATACGACAAATAGCTAATTTCTGTTTACAAGCGAATCATATTGATCGTCTTATATTTCAGATACGGTCTACGAATCGTATTGATGATTCAAATTAAAAAAAAAATTCCCAGACATTTCGAAATGAATATTTTATCACCGCAGTTTGAAGTTTGCAGATGTTAATATATTTATACAATAACACGATCTATCATTTTCTTATTATTCTTTCAAACAGAATTTGCGCAAAGAATACCGTAACCGATTTTATTATTTACTCATTTAGATCATAAATTTTTACATCTCCAAACGTCGTATTTGCTAATAAAATATTCACCGTTTACATAAAAGATTCAAAACAGAGAGAATACCCATACTTTCTGTTTACTCTTAACCTAGGTTCTTTTCACTCGTCTGCTAATTTTCGTTTGTTCCTCTTTTACCGAGCGTTCCAATCTATAGCTGGTATTTATATTGTTACGGATTAAAAAAGGCGAGGAGCGAAAAAAGGCGGACGACGGGATTCGAACACACGGACCTTGAATTACGAATCTCGTACTCTGACCATCGAGCTAACGTCCGCGCTGCAATGCAACGCTTACATTAGTCGAGACACCTTATCGCTCTCTCTATCCTTCTCATACACCTAAGTCGCGCGGAGACGCCCGTGACAATATATATCTTAATTATCAACAATAAATCCATGATGATTGTTAACCTCACTTGGAATGGCAAACGTTATTTCTCACTCTCCTCGTAAACAATACGAACTTTTCTTTCGCGAGAAACTATATCATCTTCATCACAGCTCCTTGTGGAACAATCAACTAGGCACATCTTTCCTTTTTTCCAACGATAACTCGATTTCTTCTCTTCCGTTTCTTCCATTGCATTAACCGCATCCTTCTCCTATTTATTCCCAACTCTTCTGCGTTCTCGATCTCGGGGATGTATTGTTCAAGTACACGACAACGCCGAACGTCACATTTACACATAACCAGGCTGCATGGAGTCGAGCCTCCCAGACTGTATGCTCGAGTACGCCCCCTCACGCGTGCATTAAGTCTCTCTCTCTCTCTCTCTCTCTCTCTCTCTCGTGTGTGGAATATTCGCTCGAAGCAAGGCACTTTGCGTGATTGAGGGAGGCCCGCGTGACGCACGATAGGCCTCGCGTTTTGATTTTACCATCTCCTACCCTCTCGCCCATTACTTCGTGCTGCCTTCTTTCCCCGTTTTTTTTTCGTTCAGCCTGGCTTTCTCATTATATCGTGCACCTTTTCGCTTTGTCTTACCTTTCGACTCCCTCGTTTTCTTCTGTCCGTGCACCATTTTCTATACGACACCTTCTTTCTAAATAAAGAAAAGCCTAGCTTTTGTCCGATATCTAACTTTCCTTTTGTTAATACAAAATTATTATGCGAGAATCAATGAGATTACGTACATGTTTTATATACATATCGTTTTATATATATAAACCGTTGATTTAGATGATTTTCATTACAGATATACATGTTCACAATTAATTTAACATTGTACACTATCGTACACATATTTCGATTAAAACTTGCAACGCATATAGTCATACATTTTTCGAAGGATTTTCTCAGGACCCAACGAATATTTTTTACGAAGGTACATAATCCCGTTGTACTGTAATCATACTTACATACGTTTTTTCATTGTTCTTGTCTCGTCTCGATTGCATTGAACCCCTCCGGTCGTCTCATCGAATGTAATTTCTTTCTCCTCCTCCGCTTATGGTATTTTGTCGTCATTAAAGTACTTTTTTTCTTCGGTTTTTTTTTCTGGGACGTCTTGGCTCTCACCAAACGCAATTGCGGGTTTTGCGTAACAAGTGTGTCAGAAAGAGAGCGAAAGGGTCCGGAGCACACGTTTCCGGCGCGCATTTATAATACCCAAGAAATTTACTTCCTGCGATGAGAACCGTGAGAGATGATCCACATCAGTCGTATACTTGTTGTTGTTGTTGTTCGAGTACATCAAAGTCCCGTTTACAAATTTACTTTGTGTTTTTTCGTATCATTTTTCGTACTGTAGAATGGGCAATTGTTTCGAATGAGAAAAAAGAATACGTACATTTCATTACTATTATTTTTTTTGTCAATTAGAATTACACTGCGATTCTAAGTTTTGAACTACATACACGCGTATTCGTACGATGTTATTGTCATAGAAATTATGCATCTGCGAATGTATTTTTATTACGCTCCAAATATTCAATATTCTATTTAAAAGACTTTGTATAAGCTTCACAATAATACATATACGAATAAATTATAAATGTGTACGAAGAATACAGAGAGAGAGAGAGAGAGAGAGAGAGAGAGAGAGAGAGACTTGGAAATTTAACTGTACTTTCCTCAAGTTGGGTGAAAGGCTGGAAAAATAAAGAAAATTGCTATATACTCTATTACAAATTTCTCCATCTAAATTATACATTGTATATATGTGCATATCGTTTGAAAAGTTTTGATCGACTGCGTAATTAACAGTTGCAATTGTTGAACATTTAAACGCTTAGTTTATATCCATTAATTACGATAAATATACAACAAATTTGTATACTCTCTTTAGTTTACAATGATTTAGTAAACCACGAGCAGAATTAAATTATAAGCGCCGATAGAATTGAAATAAATAATTTCTAATATTGAAAAATAGTTTGTTAGGCGAAAATATAATAAGTACGTTTGTTTTGTTATACATTGCTCTATAATTCCAAGAAAGTCGGTATATCTCGTACCTATGGTAAATGGTATGTGGGTGGTGTTATATGTACGCGCAACACGACGGTAGTTCAATTCGATCAAGCTCAACGTGTTCTAAATTGAAACTCGCAAGTATTTCGATGAAGTTAGACACAGAGAATGAGGCGCGAGCGTATATATATACACACTCGCACACGCACGCACACACGGAGGAGACACGCGGGAACGTTGTCGCGCTGCGATGTATACTTAATAATAATCGTAGCTCCTCTCGTGATTAAGTAACTCGAATTATTAAGTTATCTCAACGATTTTAACTTGATTTGCTACGCCTATTTTCGTGCGATAACCTGATAAAATTTAACAAAATTCAACGTAAACTGCATCCATTTGGTAGGATATGTGCACAGGTTTACAAGTTGCAAATGTATATACGTGTGTGTTTGTGTGTGTGTGTATACCTATAGGAGTGCTCGTCCGATGAGCCAAAAACCGGGTTCGAAATGAAACAAAAAAAAGTCGTAATAGCTCTTCCCGACTTGGTGGCAAAAAGTAACGCGCTTACGAACTGTATGGTAGCAAGAACCTCGAAACCCGACAAAACTCGAGAAACCTTGCAAAGAGCATTCGTGAGGTATAAAAAGAGAGGATGGTTTGCGAAAAAGGGCGGGACTCAATCAAATGCTTATATTCTCTTTACTCTCTGTTATACCTTTATGTATATGTTGATGGCCACGATATTTTTCACCTACACCGTCTTTCAAATAAAATTTACAATTAATTATATATACGATATCAAGAGGATGCCGGACTCAAAAATGATCATTTTCAATATTTTTTTTATAAACAAAAGAAAAACTTTTTGAAAAATCCTGAGCGCCATGCCCTTATAGGCATGTTTTAAACAGTATACTCAAGTTTTTTCAGATTTTTAAATTTGTAATTTAATTCTGATTTTTCCGTTGAAAATTCATGTCTTTTTAGACCAATAATTGCCGACTGAAAATTGTTTATTTAATCATTAATAACACATTTATTTCTTAATCTCCTAAATCCCTCGCTTTGTTTTGTTGTTTGTTTTTGTAAACTATCCATGTGAATTTTTTTAGATTTTTAATTCAATATTTCCAAGATAATTCTTACGTTGGAAAGTGCAGATCCCTGTAACTTGGTTCCGACATCCCGTTAAAATGTTTACAATTAGTAAATAATATACCATTATCGAATGAATTAAATAAATTAATAAAAATTCGAATGAGCATAATACATATTGCGTAAATTAATTTTTCTTCGAAAACGTATAGGTCCGGGCACCGGTGTGTCCGAAATACATATTCACGTAGACCATTTCGTATTTGCGATTACGTATGCTACAGGCTACGTTTGTATTGCACCGTAATGTTAATGTACATTGATTCGCTGCGTGCGTGGGTGTCCGCGTGCACTCAATGTATTTGCCGGGTATGTGATGGGTTCCTACGTGTCCTTATCAAATTTAATACAAGGGTGAGTATATTTTGTACCCGAGTGCGGACTATTAAAGGAAACACGAGAGAACTCCTGGGAATGTATCGACTTCGGTTGAGAAAGTTGTCAAGTTTGAAAGAAACAACTTTACCGCGCGAAGCGCGGACGAAATGCATACAAAAGGGGAAAAAAAGTCGATCGTTAAGCGCCACTTAAGCGGTGTTAAAGTCTACCCGAGGTTTCACGGGCTTCGAGATGTACTACTTCGAGGCGCCGGGTATACTGATGGTAAGACACGGAGAAATTACGCCTTGACTCGCGTTCTCTTTTGTGCGCTGTATATATATACGCGCGCTCGTTGTTGTCGGTTCGGGTGAGTGTCTTTTTCCTTCGAATCGTTATCTTGAATTATATTGCCGCGTTAACTTGGCGTATTTATACGATCGCGGTGAAGAAAAAAACTTTATAACCTATGGCGTTGAGGTATGTGCGGACTTTAGCTTGTAGATAAAAGTAATTCAGTAAGATCATTCTATCAAACTTTTCTTTTTTGAAAGAAAAAAAAAACATTAAATTAGGTTTTTGCACAAGCTATTGATTTTTGGTACCCATACGCGCTTAACATTTTAGTTTATCGAGAAAAATAGATTAAATCTATATCTATTACAAGTTTGCATTAAATTATTAACCGTATTTACTGCACACATATTTCATATATACGTGATCGATTTATGTAATATTACAGCTAATTATTATTTTTAAATCGTTAATTATCCTATTTTAGTTTCGGTTTTGTTGCACCTCTTTGTTAATTATTTAACTATACTTTAGGCATTAGGGTCAATATTGATTGCTATAATAATTCATATCATTACTAGAATTGCGGTACACGGAATTTTCATAGCAGAATTACGCAGAATTATTTATATCGTCTAGTTTATGTATGTTATACCAAATATAGAACGGTAAAGCTATGTTAACTGGAAAATTCTTCGCATACGTATTATTCACTTTAACCATTGAGCGATTGTTTTACGTTTGTAATGTATAAAAACTTAAAAATTTTCGAATTTTCCTCGATTTTAATGTAATTGTCTCGGTTGAATGTTTCTCTACAAATAACACGAGGTAATAAGTCATTATTTTATACACTAAGAGCATTTGTTGCTGTATATCAAATATACCAGCGCTCATATAATTTAACGAATAAAAACGTTAAGGAACATCATTTTCTAAACTATTAAATCTTATACACGACTCACATAAATTAAGCGACTGACTGTACAGTTGTAACCTACCACCTAATTGTTTGTGCTAATAAATCGATATAAGCACTATTCTCAAAGGTAAATAGACATAAATGTACATTAATTAAGGCTATTTACGGGTACATTAATTGTCATCTTCGCTACACCCAATTCCCTGTCGTATCAATTATTTAAATCGAATCTACAGTCATGATTCGTGTTAAGTTTCAATTATCATCCTGATCCACTTATCTAATTGTAGATAAAACAATGGCGTAAAAAAAAGTAGTTTATGAATTAAGTGATGAAAAAAAACATAGCGATATAACGAACAAACCATGAATCAAAGTTAGCCTACGATACGAAAACGTTTTACAAAAATGTCCGCGGTACCGTGATTATCCAACGCTTTGCGGAATAGCGTCGTTGGCAGAGGACAGTCACGGTAAAAAGAGTCATGCGCCACGGCATAAATCACATTTAAGCACCGACCAGTATATCCCCCCTCCCCCCTCCCCCCGTTTCACCCCCTTCGGCGTATCACCACCACGGAATTTTCGTTGTCGCGCTGGAAACTCGAGGGAGCGATAAAAAAAGAATCCATAAAACGAAAATTACAAGCAGCACGGCTATGGCAATTATGTAACAGTCTCCCTAACGAAGGAAGATAGAACGAGCGAGATGCGTTTTCGATCAGCGTAATTCGATAATAAAGACTTCCTCGGTTTCCTCCTATTTCACTTTGGTTGCTATACCACCTCGCTCTGCTTTATAATGCGCCACGCTTTTGCTTCGATAAACTGATCAATTCTACGCGTCAGCGGGTGACGACGTTTTTCCTGTAAATCGAGTATATAGCGAGGCAAAAGCGGAAGCAGAAAATGAAAAGGATACAGACTGGTAAGAGGTACTGCAAAGGAATTTATCGTTTTACTACCAGTGTACATGTGTATATATACATATATATACACCATCTGTACAAGAATTGCTATTTCTTTGCATCTCAAGAATTGGGTACTTTATTTGTCCTCTTTTCTTATATTATTATATTTCGTTCAATCGTTTCATATTTTTCTTTCGCAAAAGTAAATTTCGAATTTCATCGGTATACTATTTTTTCCCGATATACTTGCCTACTATCGTATTGATGACGATGCTGAACTGTCAAATGTCTCGACATTCACAATGTAAAAGGCGTTGAAAATCACTGTTACACAATGATTGTAAAAGAAATTGAGACAGTAAGAATTATGGTGGTTACATTTAATTTGTCGATTTCGGTCAGCTTTAATGGTAATAAAACTACGCACACTCCTTAGATTTAATTTACTTTTTGTTTATAAAAATTTATTTATTTAATTTAGAAATATGTATTTTATACACGTAATATAATTATATAAAATATTGAATCCTTAAGTGCTAAAGGTTATCTACTTGTTATTTACGTGGATATTATTGTGAAAAAATCTAAAGTGATATGGTAATCAAGTGGATCTTGGAACTTGGCCAAAAATCAAAAGCGATGCGATGTAAATGGATTCATAAATTCCTTTCAATATGGAAGTAATAATGAACTTAAATATGATCTTATTTACTTTCCATTATACACTTTTATTAATTAAATAATACTATTGCGTCAAATTATTGAAATTGTTCAATATATAGCTCATAAATATTATTAATTATATATAATTTGTTCACGACACGTAACTGTTTCCCTTAAGGGGATGGCATTATTCCCGGTGGGTTACCGGCCGAGCAGAAAATGATAATTATTACATTTAATTAAAAAATATGCAATTTTATGCAAAACCCGAATACAGAAGCACTAGATAAATTAAATAACAATTTATTTTAGAAATTGCGAAGTCAATATAACAAGCCCAAGTGAAAAAAATGAATACAGAATGTATACAAAATGTATCCAAAAATGATTATATACAATTTGATAAAAATTGTATACAAAGAGTATAAAAATTTCTTTTTTTCTTATTTTTGTACAAATAGAAAGTCTCGCATATTAAAAATAAAAAATAAATTGGGCGTTTGGAAACAGCTTTCGCACTGCCCTGGTGAACGTGAAAAATATTAGAGGTTATGGACATCAAAACCATCGATGATGAGAAGATCAACGCGGCAAAGAATTGCTGCTGCCACTGACGCCAACAATTTTGATAAAACTGCCAACAGCTTCTCCATAATCGCGATTTGACGGAAACGTCCGTTCCTCATTTCGTTGCATCCAACGGACTCTTCAGAATCGACTTGTTCATCCTGAAGGTTAGACAGGGTCGGACCGAATGTTTTGTTCTTTGGTTGTCAAGTGAATGTTCAATTTTCTTTTTCGGTTGCTAATAAAAAAGTTGAAAATTGACTTGACAACCAAAGACCAAAACATTCGGTCAGGCCCTGTCTAACCTTCATGATGAGCAAGTCGATGTTGCTAACGCCGCATGCAACGAAATGACGTTCGGACGTTTTCGTCGAATTGCGATTATGGAGAAGCTGTTGACAGCTTTATCAAAATGGTTGGTGTCAGTGGCAGCAGCAATTCTTTGTCGCGTTGATCTTCTCATCATCGATGGTTTTGATGTCCATAACCTCTAATATTTTTCTCATTTACCAGAGCAGTGCGAAAGCTGAGTCCAAACGCCCAATTTATTTTCTATTTTTAATATGCGAGACTTTTTATTTGTACAAAAATAAGAAAAAAAGAAATTTTTATACTCTTTGTATACATTCTGTATTCATTTTTTTCACTTGGGAGGGCAACAAAAAAAAATTTTCAACACCGAAAATGTACGATTTTTCCTGACTTTTCGGTGCACAAATTTGTTAGAGTGTTTTGTCGTATTGACCTGCGGAACTTTGTAGAATAACTTATTATTTAATTATCTTGTGCACTTCTGTATTTGGATTGTGAATAAAACTGCATATTTTTTAAAATAAATCTAATAATTATCTTTTTTTGCTAGGTCAGTAACCCACCTTCTTAAGTTCCAAACTTATCTTTTATCCTCCTCACCCTACCAGCCGAGTTAAACAAGAGATTATAATAATAATTAATAATATATGATAATATTTGAAAAAGTAGAAGAAGACATGTCTTTGTTTACAAACAATTGACTTCGTAGCAAAAAATGAGATTTAATTTCGAGAACCACCCCTTGCCAAGAAGAGTTGATTACTGATTATTTATACTTTATGGTGAGAGATTTCTGGAAATGCGATCGAATTTTAATCTCAAGTTTTTTTTTGTAAACAAAGGCGCGTCTTCTCGTACTTTGTTTAAATACTATAATGTTCTTAAATTTATATTTAAAATTATTTGTTTAAAGTAGTTGATAAGATAGAGATGGTATAAATGTCGTACTTTGGTACGATGATGTCTTGATTTCCCTATAAGTGTACCATATTTATTTAACTAAAATAATTTTTCCATTTGTATTGACACGGTCGGTAAAACTTGAGTAACAAAGTAGAAATTCTGAATATTTGGTTCCCTATCATACAGTTCGAGTTTCCTTAGTTGTAATTATACTTTTGTCGTCCCCAATAGAGGTTTAGTATCCAAAGCGTCGAAACCGAAGATCGGGATTAAGTTGAACGTGTCGTGCCGACAGAATGCGCGGGTCGAAAAATGGCGGTTGAGAAGAGGTAACCGGAAGTGTGTAGTGAGAAAAGGAGGAATAAGGAAGAAGAAAGAAAGAAGAAGGAAAGAAGGAAAGAGGGAAGAAAGGAAACTCGCGGCCCGGAAATAAATGAGAGTATTCGGGAGCGTAGCGCGCGCGCGCGAGAGGAATAAGAAAAAGGTGATTTGATTGAACTCGTCGCTTGGCCCCGACACCGGGGTAAGGAAACCACTTCGCGAAGAGGGGGATATTCCCTCGAATTTCAAATAATCCTGAATGGAACGCAATTTGTGGAGACCCGTTCTCTCTCTCTCTCTCTCTCTCTCTCTCCCTCTCTCGCGAAACTTTGCGAACGGCGTGATCGAGGCTCCTCTTTTGACCCGGTCCTTTTCTTTTCCGAAGCGTGCCTCGCCTCGCAACTTATTTCACGCCTCGTGCGAGAGGGGCTGTCTTATCGAATTGCGAGAGCTCTCTCGCGCTTCGTGTTACCGTTGAGAAGGATGTGGATTTTTCGACGGGAAAGGAGGCCTTGATACGCTGAGTTTCTCTCCACCAGAATAAAGGGAAATGGAAAGATCCTATCTACCGCGGTGCACACCCGCGTCTCACTCTACACCGGAGACATCTTTTTATCTGATTTCTGGCAGTTTAATCTAATTTTTTTTCCTACTGCCGTTTGATGACACACTTTTATACAGGGCTTCACATTCACGATGATTATTTCGAACGGCATTATCGCGATATTTGACGGTTGTTAGTAAACTACACGATCGAACGATTAAAACTTGATTTATCGATTCACTCTGGGTACGTGCAACCAACACTATTCCCTTGTTGTACACTCGGTTAATTAATACATTGCAACTATATCTTAACGATTTACAACGCGTAAGTCAAGCGCCTGAATAAATAATTGAATTAAACATTTGTATACTATCCTATTGACCGAGAAGCGAAAAATAGAAAATAATATTGTAACGTATTATCAAATTAAAAAGTAAAATATTTCAATCGATATTATTACGGATGATCGATAAGTCAGAAAAAGGGTTAATAAATACGAACAATTAAATAAGTTAAGAGAAGTTAATAAAATCCGCGAGTGATCTCTATAATTCCATGAGAGGACAGAGAAAAGGTAGTGGAAGGATAAAATCAGTATAATCGCAGTATAAATCCCAAGGAAAGAAAGCCGCACGTTCGCGTAAAGCTTTGCTCCGCGATAATCGTGTGCAAGATCTAAATCGCTCACGTCCTCGTCCTCGTCGTCGTCGTCGAGTTTTTCCCGCGCGAGCTCTGGGACGCGTCTGCCAAGGCCAAACGTGAGTAATTATCGAAAAGTCTAAAACTCATTTGGGATACAGGTTCTTACACGTCGGGGATCCGACAAGCTGTGAGGGGACGCCAAGAGCCCCAGGATTTAAAGGGCTCTCGCATAATCTGCCAGAGCGTCGCATCGCCCTCCTTTTTCCTCGATCCGACTCTGACTGCTCGGCTCGTTTACATTTAAATTCATCGGGACGTTCGTACCTACTGGCACACGTCTCCTATCCTTGCGGTTTCGATAAATGGAAAAATATAAAACCAAATTCGTCAAAGATAACAAAAAAAAATTCTTTTTCGACTCCATACATATTTGAACACGGAGAGAAATAATTAGTAAATATTACAAAGCAGTTTGGTAAAAATTCCTAAACTCTCAAGTAATGTGGTAACAAACTGCGAATCTCGTAATTTTTACTAGACTAAATTGTAATTTTAATTTTTTTTTTTAAAATCAGAAAAAAAATTTTATTCCTCCCATATTATTTATTTTTGAGTTTATGTATATTATTCGAGTGTTATGGATATTTTAAATATTTAAATGAAATTTAATTAGTGAAAAAAATTCTGGATGTCATCGGGATCGAACCTGCGAAGTTTGGGTTGAGAATCCAAGTCCTTACCATTGCGCCACCGCGTCACTATGCATGTGTTTCATCGAATCGTCCTTTTAAAGTAAACAAACGAACGACGCGATTCCAATAAAAATTTTATTTATCGCTTCTTTTTGGTATCTCGTGCTGTACTGTTGTTTATAGAATTTCGTAAACAGTATAGGAAAAAATCAGAGTTAATAAAATTTACAAGCTTAATTGTAAAATTTAGTACGTTAACTCCACAAATTTTACTACATTTAGAGTAAATTTTACTACATTTACTGTAAATTTTACTTAGCAGTTTGGTAATTTTTTCGGTTTTTTCGGTCTGTGACCACATTACTTGGGAGTTTAGGAATTTTTACCAAACTGCTTTGTAATATTTACTAAATATTTCTCTCCGTGAACTCATATTTAATCAATCACTAAATACAGTAAAATATATTGTTTTTTACCTACAAAAGTAATATTTATCGATACTAGATATATGAAAATGCAGCATATTAAAAATAATTCTCAACGTCTTACGAAAAATGTTATAAAGATGTAATTTTCAAAATTCATAATTTATCTGGCAAGATTGTATGTATAATTGTTTTGTATATACAATTCGTGGAATAAAATTTTACGTATGTACACAATTTTATAATATAAAATATTAAAAAAATTTTTATTTTGAATAATCTTAACTTAAGTATGGGATTTTTATTAATGACACAAACCACAATAATCTCAAAATGGCTTTATCCCGTGTGTAAACCATATTTTCGGCGCACATAAATCTTCTGGTGGATTGCCCTAACAATGATAAGTTTAACATATTAAACTTAATAATGAAATCGATGTAATCCAAAGTATTAAAACTTACAAATCAATTAATTACTGAATAAATATCATAACGATAAATCAAAATCTTAATATTAAATGACTATTAAAAAAATAGAAAAAGAAATGGCGTATTAAATATATATATCTATTCAGGTGATATATGAGTATACTCGTATAAAAAATGATATATTTATCACCATAAGCACATCCTTCGACATAAAAAAAACGTAAGAAGGGTCTGAAAATTAAATTTAAAATACGAGGATCGCGTATAGACTATAAAAGGTAATAATAAAAACAACACTGGGAATATGAATTGGATTACGAATCATAAATAAATCTAATTGAAGAGGTCGTACGGCTGTTAGTTTTAGTGCAGATAAAGCATTTGGAAATCATGGAGAATTAATCACGCCACTTAAAGAATCGGAGCGTCTTTTGGAGGTATCAACGTCGTGCCTTTAGAGCTCTTTAGTCCTCCGACTGTGTCACGCATTTCTTCGCTATCTAAGAGAAGTCATAAATTACGGAGAGGCTTTCGGAGGAGCACCAACACCAACTAAGCACCACCACCACCACCATCACCACCACCATCACCAGCATCTCTCGTCGTTTCATTCATTCATATAATACTCACGAACGTGAGAGGTGACATAATCGCACGAATTCCCACAGTAATGCGATGTGACCTCTTCACGGCTTTGAATTTCCATTTTTATGCTGCCGCGAGCATTAATTTCTCATGTGTTTTTACTATCTTCTTGCATTTGCGGATTATACAATTATGAGCTCGCTAATTAGTTTACCACCCTTATAAATAACATTCTCATTAAGATTCATCTAAAATTATTATTTTTAACGAGACCTCGTATACAATTATTTGTTTATTCCTTTATTATTATCGTAATATTAAATGACGGATGTTTATGGCCACCGCAATAAATTATATATTTTGACGCGTTATTGCACGGCTCTATGTCACATTACTCGGAAATTATTATCGATTTTCTCAAAACCTTTCAAAATATAATTAATCGATTATTTTCTTCTTTTGTTTTCCTTATATCCATTTACACCGAGTAACTCGTCTATCTAGTTTTATATAATTATATATGTGTGCAACTTTAATATCAATTTTACGACACGCGGAAAGAGGGAAAAAAATCACAGTAACGCATCGTAAAGGTACGCTGGTACAAAATTACGATCAGTTATAATGATTTAAATGCGTTGAAAATTATGTTCAACTTATTAGATAGTATAACTCATAAGTAAATTTCACAAGTTAAAGCTTTAACGGGATGTGAAACTCAAATTATACAGTGGATTATCTTTAGGAATCTGAATATAGACTTAAACTTAAAAATGTTTATGTAAGTAATAATCAACGAATATGAATGAACGTGTCACAGACTTTTTATTAAAGAGTAATCCGCTTTTTTTTGGAGGAAACAGATTATTCATATTGAGAATGATTTAGTTAGCTATGCAAGTCAAAATTATATTCACATGCCTTCTGATAATTTTATTTAGACAGAAAAAAAAGGAGCAACACTATGGAATAATTTTTTGTATTACCATAGATTAATTTAGTTTTCGTAATTTTTACCTTATCAGAAAACACATCGTTCAAAAATTATTAAATTATTCGGACAGGAGGTCGTTCACCGCTCGTGTGTTAATTCTCTTGCATTTCAAAAAACATTATTTTTCAGTCTTTTACACGCAACGTTTTTGAATACTTTACAATAAAACAAATCCTTTAATAAATATTTCGTATTGGCGATAAATAGCCCATTAGCTGCAAAAAAATCGTACGATACTAATTTAGTCGTAAAAATATTCATGTAGTGCAATAATTTTTTAATTTTTGTTTTAAATTTTAATCGAATTATGAAAAATTGATTCATCAAAATAAAAAAAAAATTAGTCTATCGCTGTAATGATCGTATAATTATTGAAATGCATTAAATCTATCGTTCTATACATGGACTACATTCATACATCTTACATTAAATCTTTATTCACAACACATGTCAATTCCGACAATAGTGAAATTGCTTAATAATGAGTTAAAAGAAAGATGAATATGCAAAAGCGAGATTAGTATATATCCAAGTATTATCTTAAATCCTGATGAGTTCATTAACGGTTCATTCATCTTGGTAAAATCCCTTGTCCACCTCTTTTCGACACCTGCGCAAGAGACCGAGGAATGGTTGACCAAACGGAGATAGAAAAATAATAGTATATATAAATACTAGGTTTCCCACGTATAGAGTGTATTTGTTCGGTTGATTTAGAATTCAGAAAAGTAAGTATTGATCTGCTACTTGATTTGACCACTAGTCAAGAATGTATAAACTAAGAACCTATAGGTATACCTATATAGATATTTGTTGCGTAAACGCCGAAGGTTACTCTTACACATACCTGATTTGCGAGGAGGGCCGGTAACCGCACGACTCCGAGGAAAGGGGGGGAGGAATGTTTAACATTCGTGACCTCTTGGTGTATATACCTGAGGGGCAAGAAGGTCCGAAGGGAGAGAGAGAGGGAGAGAGAGAGAGAAATCGTCCGTCTCCGTTGCTCCTGGTGTTGGTATGGAACACAACGGTGAACCCAGACGCTCTCTCGTCCCGGCGAAAACCCCTCGAACCGCCTTTGTGCGGGGGCGAGCAGTTTCCGGCCGAAGGGGTGTGGTTTTACCTGAATCGATCCCTCGAAAATCACCTGAGTCTCTTGCCACCACCATCATCCCTACCCCCTTCGCCTCATCCTTCGAAAAGCGGGATATCTTGGTCGCGCGTATATAGTTGTATCCTCTGTCTTCCCGATGGATATCCCGTATCTTTAGGTATTGACCAAGGTGTGCTCCTGTTGTGTTCTTCTTCTTCTTCTTCTTCTTCCTTACCTTCTCTTTCACTCGAGCTCCGGCAGCACGCGCTCTATCGCGTCAATTGGTTCATTTCGTTTGACCGCTTCCTACGACGCGACAATTCAATGCCGATCCTACGTGGTGTGGGTTCCTCTTCCTAACCTCCTCCTTTTCCTTACCCTCGAGCGGTCACCTTAAATTTTCGCTCTTTCGCTTTTACCTTATGCGATACGGCGTTTGTCGTTCGCCGCGCCATACAAATCTCCCCCAATTGTATGTGCAAAGCTTTGCAATGAGATTCTTTCAAGCAATCTCCTTTATCGAGATGAGATTATTTATTCCTAACTATACATTCTTGATACACTTTTCATTGTTATACTTTTTCTCGAAATGTATTTTTTTAAACAATATGTTTATTCGAATTTTTACGAAATAGTACAGTAAATTATTAGATTAATTTTGCGGTATGCTTTTGATTGTAAAGAATATACGATGAATGAAGATACTATGTTTCTTTCTTTACTTTACCTGGTTGAATGGAATAAGACCATCAATAGCGCCTATTAATTAAGCGTGTTGAATAGATCTCACTTTCATCGTGAACTTTTAGTAATTAAGTTTCGGTTTCATTAATCAAACACAGTTTACAAATACTCGTGTTTGAATAATGCAGGTAAACATTGAATACCAAGAAATTTAAGTAATTTATTGTTCAGCCATGGGAAGAGAACGAAATCGTGAGATTCTTTAAAGACCGTTGCTAATTTTCGGTGATCGTTTCGGAAGAGCAAGAACCTTTTCGTGTGGTATTCAATAGTTTTTGCCTGTCCAGATCGCGTGGAATCGACGCCGACTGTCGCTTCAATTCTCACGCTGCGGAGGAGTTACGATCCTCGTACGTATATATATATATATATATATATACACTCCAAAGTCGTAAAATTCAGTCAGCTTTGTATAGAAAGTTTTCTCTTTTACGTTGTCGTTTTAGAACGAGAAACCATTTATATTTCTGAGAACTCGTAGAAAATTGAACCTGACCCGTAGTTATTAAGGGAAAGTCGATAAAAAATGAAGGGAAATTCCGTGTACGCGTTTACGTTGAAATCTGAATACGTGTAATACGTACTTGTACAATATTGATAAATGTACGATTTGTAATTGTGATAAACGCATATTAATAATTTTTATTTGTCTGTTGCAGGTACAACAACTTCTATTCGCTTATTGTTTATTTCGTGGCTCTCAATAGATTAACCCGTAAGTACATATCCGTGTCTAATAACTACTTTTCTATAGTGCGCCCCTTGTACGAAAGACATTTTGAAAATTAAGTCGAAATTACAAGGAAACGATGTGAAATGTATTTCACGTATATAGAAACGGGGAAACCTTTTAGCAACTGGACTCAGTGCGAGAGAAGGAGAGAGAGAAAGCTATTAAGGCTTTAAACCTCAACAATGTTCGTCTTTGTACTGCATCACTCGTTGGCTGCATTGCAGACTGGAGCATCAAAGCTCTCGCCCCGATATCGACAAAGGTATAGCAATGCTCGCGTTCGTTCTAACATGTATATACGATGTATATATATAACGTATATACGATAGATATTCACATTGACAGGAAAGCGAGAGAGAGAGAGAGAGAGAGAGAGACTTTTGCCCTTTAGCGGGATATATGTATAGGCTTTCATAATCGATTATTCTCTTTTTCGGTATCGTATTTCTATCTCCCGAACGATCGTTTCGTCTCCTACCTGCACGAAACAGCTGTGAACCGAGTATATATAGGTATAACTAACCGATTATACCTTCTCTCTCACCGAATTAACGAAAAAGGTTATGAAACCTGCATATTAAAATCACACCGTAGCTGTAACATTATTTGTCCGACTGATTCATTAAGTGTCTATATATTACAACGAAACTTTTCATTATAGTCGGGCGTACTAATTTTATCCGTATATAATTAATTTAAAATAAATTTCTCGTTTTTCAATTAATGGATTTAATCGAGATAATTTATAATTTCAATTTATTCACTCGGAGCAATGTTACTTGGATATAGATTTATAGATTTGCGTATTAGAGGAGAATGTACTTATGTAATACGAATAAATAGAGGTAATATTATAGGGAAGGGTTTGGAGTGACCCCAAAGTGAAAAAGTTGTATAGATATACTTATACGCGCGAGTGTTATAAAAGTTGAGACGCATCGTTCATTAAAAAGAAATGGTAGACATAACCTATAAGAGCGTGAGGGAGGTAGGCATACTCATTCACGGTTCCTTTAACTCGCTCCCTCGTTCCACAGTGTTTGTAAACATAGGAACTGGCCTTTGGGATTACTCATGCATCTCGAGCTGGAGAGTGAGAGAGAGGAGAGGAGAACACGCGCGCTTACACCAGATACCGGTTGCAGGGGATAGTCAGCTCGCGAGCTCCCGCGCGTCTATAGTCCATCCGTGTATGTGGGTACTGGGTACAGCTATAGTCGCGTTATGCCCCGGAGAGGGAGAAAACGAGAGGAAGACTCGAGAGGAGCAACCAAGCATCCGCGCGACGAGATGCTTTGTCTAGCATGAAAACGCTTCACTTTATGCTCGATTTACACTTATACTACTACTTCCGTCGAGCTCTATCATCGGTTTAACCTTATACCTTTACAACTGTATAACCATTCACATGTATCTCTCGTACACGTTATTTCTGCTGCTGCTCTCTCTCTCTCTCTCTCTCTCTCTCTCTCTCTTCTCTCTCTCTCTCTTCTGTTTTACAAATTTTTATCAAATTACTCCATTTTTATTCTAACGTATACGTGCATATCGACTTACACGCGGATATCCTGCAACGTTTTGTCGGATCGAGAAACAAAAAAAACACCGAGCGAATTCGCGTTATATTCGCTGTAAACGAGGTATTCGAATATCTTTAAGGATCATCTTTAATTCTAGAAGATTGAGTTTCTTGGCCAAACCGTTGCAGGATTTTGTATAGTATTGCGGTGTGTGTATATATATATACATATACCCTTATATCAAAACTGGTTTCGCTACTATACCAGTCAACGTTCACTTAACACTTTCATAAAAGCTGCACTCAACTGTTTTATTATTGTTTTACGCGGTTTCGCGGCTACGGAATTTCATCTATTTTTTTTTCATCATTTTCACCTAAAATATTTATCACTCTCGCTGTATATCAGCGACAATTTCATTATAAATATTTCACTGTGAGAGTTCACATCCATGTACATTTTACATTAGACCTCGTTTGCGTCGAATAATATAATGTACATACAGCTAATAATGACTTAGGTGTATGGGTAAATCATCAAACGCACTCTGTAATTAGAAAGTATCGATGTTTTTATTGGCCAATTGTAAATTACTCCGAGTGAAAGAGAGAGAGAGAGAGAGAGAGAGAGAGAGAGAGAGAGAGAGAGCAAGTTTTGGTATAATTGTTGATATTCTAAGCAGCATTTCGAAAAGGGTATATAAATATTAGTGAAACGCGTGCAACCTAATTTCGCATATTTGCAACGTCTCTACAGGTTTGTAAATATTAGTTTTCATTTACGTAAGCTGATACAATTATGTCAGGGAGTAAACCGACCTTTACACGCGCTCCGAGCCGTGCAGAAGTTGATTTTAAAAATAAGGAGGAAAAGAAGACGAAGGAGAAAAGCCGTAAAGGAGAAGAAGAAGAAGGAGGAGGAGGAGGATAAGGAAGAGAGGAAAGAGGCCGCCGTTGCACGTTGCCAAGTCGAGTCAAAGCCAAAGGAGTGGGACGTATAGCCTGCGCAGGATTGTGATCAACAGTAAAAGGGAGGGAAGGGACAAGCTGGACGCTGGAGTCGCTGGAGAACATTGGCGGGATGCGTGCGAGGCGGTTTGTTGCACCTACTGTAGATGTTGCCTCGGGACTCGGGACTCTGGATCCCATCCCGGTGATACGTGTATATAAGGCCATGCGGGGTATATAGAGACAAATATCGCTCCTTCTCCTTCGCCTTTCTCTCTCCTGTTCCGGGAGCTGGAGGGGATGGAACGTCGTTGGTTTACTTTCCCGAACTCTCGGCGTGGCTTCTTACAGGGCGCGGTCGTGACCTCCGTAAACCTGCTGCCGCGCGTCATAACAGTTTGAACTTAGAAAGAAAAAGAGATCCACGATATATTAGGTGATTCGATGATCCCTCCTATGCAGACGGATATAAACACGAGCTCCGTACACATCAAGTTGACGATCGTGACAAGAGAAACGAGAGGGCTTTTTTTCTTTTTTTTTTTTGTATATTGAGACAACTTCACACTTTGTATATATATCGTACAATCGCCTCTTTGTTTATATATCTCCTCTACTGTATAGGTATAATATACATTTCGCAAGTAATCCTTCTTAATGAAAATGATTTGTATCAAGCACGATGTCAAATTTGAATATCGTTCAATGGTTCAGCCTGATGTTACCGAGGCTCTTGATCCTTTTACACGTCTCGTTATCTCCATTTTTATATTGTACCAACTTTAAAATAAACTAATTTTCACCCAGTCATCTACTAATTTAAGTTATTATGCACATACCGTTCTCCCATTAACGTCGTTATTTAGTACGTCTATTCAATTGAACTATCGTTACAATAAGAAGAAAACGTATACGTTATATCGATGTCGAACAAGCTGTAATAATCTAATAAGCTCATCGTCAAAATTCTGAGAGAGAGAGGGAATGTTCAAGAGAGAGGGAAACATTATAAGTCGACTAGTCTTCTATAAGATGTAAAATCAGACTAGAAGAGGAGAGCCACTGTTTAGCATGGCTTACTCCTAAACTCAATTATATCTCTCTCTCTTAATATTATTGATAAGACGATCACTGTTTAACGTGAAGAGCAAAAACAAGGAAAAAAACAGATTTTATATCGCCTCAAAACAAATACTGTGTACGGAGCGGGCCCGAATTCAATTCTCCAACCAAGCAGAAATATTAAGGTGAATTAAGAAGAGAGAAGAGGGGAAATACCTGAATGTGTGAGTGAATGTGCGGATTGTTAGCATTAAATTGTATAATGTAATAATTCATTAATTGTATTTCATCAAATTAATATCGTGAAAAAGTTGAGAAATAAAATAGTTTAATTTTATTATAAATATTAGTACCATTACAAAGCTAATGTTCTCAACCTCTTTGGACTTTATATTTTTCGTTATAAAATAAATTTATTAATACAAAATAATTGTTACGGTTTACGAGTCAATTTGCAAATAAAATAAATGTAAATAAGGCTTAAGGTACATCTAAAAAATGCCAGGGTACGACAGAGCGGGTAGTTCTGATAAAGTGCGGAGCGGAGAAAGTGAGAGAGTGACGGGAAACGAAAGACACTCGATTTGGTGGAGCCAAGTTGAGAGACTGCACTCCCGGCAAGGTTTTACGCGATTATACGATCTTGGAACGAAGAGCCAAGGAGAACGCTTTCGCTTACGTAACGTGTGTGTACGGCATTAAGCATCGGACGACGGCTTATGCCAACTCCCTTCAAAGGCCTTTAGCTTAACGAGAAAGAGGAAGATCGCCCTGCGGGGAGGGGGTATGCACGAGGAGGAGGAGGAGGAGAAGGAGAAGAGGGAAACGGGAGGACTTTTACTCCGTCGACGCGGAGAGTTTTACACTTTCGCGCGTCTCATCGTCTTTATAACAGCGCGAAGCGAAGCGAAGATGAGGTACGCAAGTATATATAATATATATACGTATATACATTCGCATTGGACGAGTAGAACGAAACAAAGTTTCCTCGACTCAACAACCGAGCATTATTATTTCGTAGGCTATCGTTTCCAGTGCGAATGTCTTCTATTAGTTTCTTCATTTCGTTGTTTCATGGATCTCCTGGAGCCGCGCGTCTGGATGTTTATTTTCCAAGCGATGACTTTGTGATGTGCATATATACTTAGGATCTTTCCCTCTATCTCTCTCTCTCTCTCTCTCTATCTATCTCATTCTTTCTTTTTTTGCGAAAGAGAGACAGTGTGAGTTTCCAACGGAAAAGTTTGCGTTCGTTTATACAGCAGTTCAGTTATTGAGGCAGCCGGTGAAGTGGTTAAAAGTTCGGATTGAGTATTCCTTAGAACTAAGGCACTTGCTCTTAATGGAAATACTTGCGCATCGAAGAGCTGGGAAATGTTTTACTTTATAAAAGTACTTACTGAATTAGGTTAATTAAAGTCACTCGGGGTGTACACTTGACGTTCAAGTGCAACAGGATTCATAACACCGATCATTATGTATTGTTTCGTCCTAGAGCATATTTCTGAAATTATTTCAACTAACTCTTATGTCTATATAAGCAGTTACAGTTTCTCATATATATCTTAAAATTTAAGGAAACTTTATTGTTTTCCTCGTTTAATAAATTGTATAATGTAATAATTCATTAATTGTATTTCATCAAATTAATATCGTGAAAAAGTTGAGAAATAAATAGTTTAATTTTATTATAAATATTAGTACCATTACAAAGCTAATGTTCTCAACCTCTTTGGACTTTATATTTTTCGTTATAAAATAAATTTATTAATACAAAATAATTGTTACGGTTACGAGTCAATTTGCAAATAAAATAAATGTAAATAAGGCTTAAGGTACATCTAAAAAATGCCAGGGTACGACAGAGCGGGTAGTTCTGATAAAGTGCGGAGCGGAGAAAGTGAGAGAGTGACGGGAAACGAAAGACACTCGATTTGGTGGAGCCAAGTTGAGAGACTGCACTCCCGGCAAGGTTTTACGCGATTATACGATCTTGGAACGAAGAGCCAAGGAGAACGCTTTCGCTTACGTAACGTGTGTGTACGGCATTAAGCATCGGACGACGGCTTATGCCAACTCCCTTCAAAGGCCTTTAGCTTTAACGAGAAAGAGGAAGATCGCCCTGCGGGGAGGGGGTATGCACGAGGAGGAGGAGGAGGAGGAGAAGGAGAAGAGGGAAACGGGAGGACTTTTACTCCGTCGACGCGGAGAGTTTTACACTTTCGCGCGTCTCATCGTCTTTATAACAGCGCGAAGCGAAGCGAAGATGAGGTACGCAAGTATATATAATATATATACGTATATACATTCGCATTGGACGAGTAGAACGAAACAAAGTTTCCTCGACTCAACAACCGAGCATTATTATTTCGTAGGCTATCGTTTCCAGTGCGAATGTCTTCTATTAGTTTCTTCATTTCGTTGTTTCATGGATCTCCTGGAGCCGCGCGTCTGGATGTTTATTTTCCAAGCGATGACTTTGTGATGTGCATATATACTTAGGATCTTTCCCTCTATCTCTCTCTCTCTCTCTCTATCTATCTCATTCTTTCTTTTTTTGCGAAAGAGAGACAGTGTGAGTTTCCAACGGAAAAGTTTGCGTTCGTTTATACAGCAGTTCAGTTATTGAGGCAGCCGGTGAAGTGGTTAAAAGTTCGGATTGAGTATTCCTTAGAACTAAGGCACTTGCTCTTAATGGAAATACTTGCGCATCGAAGACCTGGGAAATGTTTTACTTTATAAAAGTACTTACTGAATTAGGTTAATTAAAGTCACTCGGGGTGTACACTTGACGTTCAAGTGCAACAGGATTCATAACACCGATCATTATGTATTGTTTCGTCCTAGAGCAATATTTCTGAAATTATTTCAACTAACTCTTATGTCTATATAAGCAGTTACAGTTTCTCATATATATCTTAAAATTTAAGGAAACTTTATTGTTTTCCTCGTTTTATCAACTGATTTGCAAATTAGATATTTATCAATCTATCTTATCGAGTACGAATTCCGGTGCGCAATAGCAAATGACGAAATCCACAAAAATTCTTCCAAATCGCGTTACCTATAATCGAAAAAAATTTTTTTTTGAGGCACACATTTCGAACTTCATTTTTCTTCATCTATAGTACATATAATATATGAAACAAAATTTATACATAAAATAAAAGACTTGTGACACACTTTTTTAACTTTGAAGTTTAAAATAAAAAAACCGTAAAATTTTTCGATGTTAGGAAACACGATTTGGAAGATCTTTTGTGAATTTCCTCAAGTAGATTTAGTTTTATTATGATTAACATTATCTAAATTTGATAAATATGCTTTAAAGTAATTACTCGCACTTATAGTCAATTAATTGGGATAATCGTTAATTATACATTAATTGTTATTTTTTCTTTCAGAACTCAGTCATAAGTGCCTTACGCAATCGAGTTTGCATACTCCGCGCAGTGCATCTTTCTATATAATCTCTCTTCATTTTCTTTTTATATAATAGACTTACATTATAATTAATTGAGCACGACACTAATTGATCTAGTTATATGAAGTAGACTCTAATTAGGCTCTAATCGACTCTTTTACTTTTATTTAACGAACTACTTTTCTAATAATGTGCTTATAACTTCCAAGGACTGTTACCATTATACGATACATTCGAGTGTAATATTATAAATGTTTTTTAACGCAAAATAAATTACCAAGAATAAAAAGCGTATTTAAGTAAAGATAATCTACGCTCCCTCGATACTGAATCTACTTTTGTTGATTATATCGTTCGCACAATCACGAAAAAAAGCCGTACACTACTACCCAAAAAGGTGAAATTCCTTGGTATCAACGATAAACCAGCGCGAGTAATACGAAAGAAGCGGTTGTAAACCGGTGCGGCGCGGCGACTGCGGGCGCTTGGCCCTCCCAACGTCATTTCTCTGAGAGACCGACAGATACACAGGTGGAGGCGAGTCGAGAAAGCGTAAAAGGGTCATGGGAGAAGAGTCGAGGAGTTCTCTTTGTCTCGAGCTGGGCGATCGTATAATACACGCCGCGGCCTCCGGGTCCTTTAATTTCGCTCGAGTGGGCATCGGTGTCCTCGGACGGTTCGGCGGCCGCGAGAGCCTTAGATACAGGTTTTACTTTCCACCTGACACCGTTCGAAGGGCCCTCGGCAAGTCCCACCTCGCGTACCTGACTTTATGTCGCGCGTCCGCGTTTCTTCATTGGTGCGGTTATGAGCCTCTTTTCTTGCTGTCGCACCGGCTGCTGCCTCGGCTTTTATTGTCTTTCGCCCGAGGTATTTCAAGTCGCGCGCGTACGCTCGCTCTCTGCAACGGGCTGCCTTGTATATACTTATATATATTTATATATATATATATGTCGTACCCTCGCTTTATTTTTCATCGCTCTTTTTATGTCTCCGCAATGTAAAAAGAAAATTCCTCTTTCTTCCTTGCGCGATCTTTCTCTATTTTTTCTAGCTAAAAATAGAACAATTCATTCGAGATGAGTGCACGGTAATTGTGTAATAATATTTTCTTAGAGCTTCAACCGTTTACTTTACCCTTTTTTTTTTAACGAAAATTCTTAACGCATTGTAAAGATTTTAAATTGAATTATATATCGGTTTCATTGTTTGGACGGTGGTTTGTGCTATAGAAATCGTTATCTATTTTGTACGTTAGATTCTATTTGCACACTGCGATGAAAACTAATGATAGAAAAACACTGTAAGGTAAATGCGATGTTATAATGTATTCCGAAATGTACTTGTATTATAATTCTTGTAAGATGATATCGGATATTGATTATGTATATGTACGATAGCCCATTCTAACCGTCGTTGTACTGCACTTGTTTTTGTACCATAGAAATTAAACACGATTTCTGTGTGCTCTCGCGATCAATCGTATTTTTTAACAGTACTGTTTCGCTTCTATTGACTTTCATTAAACTTTCAATTCCCATCAAAGATTCTTCGTTACTTATATATGCTAAAGTTAATTGGAACGTTTTGATTGACTTTAACCGTACAGATTAGAATTCGCTTGCATTGTGATGGAAAACTATTTATTAATATAGAATAAAACTATTTGTTGTTTATTTTCAAATTAAATTAGAGTCTCTTAAAATATAAATTAAAGTCTCTTTGTTACCACTGTAAATACATAGTCTAATTGTACACCTCGTATTTATAGTCGGTAAAAGAAAAAAAAAGATTTTAAAGAGTAATACGCTCGTGAATTTTATGTTATACTAAATTTAACGGTCTGTACGAGCCAGAATATATAAATATTCTTAATCATTAGTCATGGTGTGCTACAAATTTGCAGTCCTCTACACCAAGTTCGATGAGTATAGATATTTTAATTCTGGAGACTAAAAATATTGATGTGGAAATAAAAATTATTATTAAGATAACTTTTCTTGGTTTTGAATACATGTAAGTGATAAAGTCTTCTAAATGTATATATATATATACCCCATTCAATAGTATTGTTCTTGGTCTATTTCGATATAATTTCTATATTCAATGTCTAAGGTAGATTGCCAGTCCTTACTGATGAGACCAACTGGCAATTGTGGTCGAAACATTCATTACAATTTTATCATACACTTTCTTTATATTTATATTTAAAGTTATCTTAATAATAATTTTTATTTCCACATCAATATTTTTAGTCTCCAGAATTAAAATATCTATACTCGTCGAACTTGATGTAGAGGCTGCACATTTGTAGCACACCATGGACTAATGATTAAGAATATTTATATATTCTGGCTCGTACAGACCGTTAAATTTAATAAAAAAAAAAAGATGTTCGCATCACGCAGGTAAAAGATAAATAAAAGTTAATACGTGTATCCAGGAATTGTGAATGTTGGTGCGATTAATTCAGTGTGATAATATATATCTAGCTTAATTATATGAGACCTTAATCCGAGGTAATATTCGGCCGCATCCCGGCGGGTTTCGCGTCGTCAACGTCAGCCCACGCATAATCCAACCTCGAGGCGTCACATATTATACAGGAGCACGTCACAAAGTCTCGAGCCGACGAAGCTCGAATAGCTAGAGAGAGAGAGCAAAGTTCGTACAGCATAGCCGCGCAGACCCGATGCAAAGTACCCACAACGACGCAGCTGTTCCCTCGGTCGCGACTTGCTCGCGGGATATATGCATATCAAGCCGGACACGATCTGCATAAAGTTTCCTTGTACTTGGTATCGAAGTTTTTGCTCGATCACCGGCACCCTCGCGCCACGAGTTCGTAGACCGTGTCTCGTTCTTTTTTTTTCTTTTTTTTTTGCTTAGTCAAGTTGCGCGCTCTGGACCAACGGACCAACCTTTCTCCTAACTTGAGCGTTGCAAAATTGCAACCGAAACTTTTTTATAATTAAAAGATTAATTGGCGTGCCTTCGTATATAGATATATATTCAGTCTTGGCTAATATTCTTCCTGACCGAAGGGGTTCTTCCACCTCTTTCAAATTTCCTACCTTCGTGAACGTTAAAGTTAACCGATTTTCCATTTTTAATTGAGCCTCGGGTTTACCGTGCTTTAAACTACGATGAGCTTCGTTTATTTTGATTATATTTAGATCGACCTGCTCTCTCTCTCTCTCTCTCTCTCTCTCTTTCTCTCCGCGTACGCTTAATTTTATATATAATTTCATTTCATCGTTATTAAACGCAAATATTGAATATTTATAAACTTTGTTATTTTACCAATAAAATCATAAATTTATCAACAACTACGTTTTCACAATAAAATTTTACAGTAAATAATTCGTTTATTTTGGTTTACCGCGAACCAAAATTATTTACCACCCACGTACATATAATATTACACAAAAAGTATATCTAAAACCATGCGCTTGTAAACGTATATATTATACGAAATCATTAATGTGGATTCATTTATTTTTTCAACACATCGCAGTTTATTCAATTTATTATACAACAATTATTGATAATGATAGAAATAAATAATCCCACGTCACATATATAGCACTCTTTACAAGTTGCCAATCAATAGCATGACATTCGAAGCATTTTAGAAAAATTCGAGCGAAAATTTGAATTGTCTAAAAATGTTGCAAAAGATGAATAGTTGTAAGCAAAAAATTAAAAAATTCTTAAAAAAAAGTAAGAAAAGCTCGTTCTACTCGAATACAAATATTTTCAAGTTAATCAAATGTATAAATACTCGGAGAAGAAATAATGTATCAGGCAAGTATAACGTTGAACGTTATTAAAGTTGAACCTTCTTTTCGGACAAATTTTAAAAGACATACACGTACACATATATATATATATATATATATATATATATATATGAACGTAATTTATCAAATATCATCTATAGATGTACGTATATATAGAATTGCTATTATTATAACTCCATATCGATTGTCGATTACACGCGATCCCCGAAAGTAAATTCGTTTGATAAATCATCGTAACCACTAAAAATATCGTTCTGTAACGATAAATCAGCAAGGAAAGATAGTAAAACTCTTGCTCACGATTATTATTTATAGAGTTGTATACTCGATGCGGCATTTCCCTTCGATACTGCACTTCCTGCCTATAAGAATGCGAATCCCGTTAAATCGTTCCACCTGATCAATGATAGAACAAAGGCCATTTTAATGGACCTATATTTTGAGTACTCCGTTGATTGTTATTATCAGTCCCATACTAATTGTACACTTTAAAACATTCTCCAAAAATTATTTTTATTAATTAACAGTATTATATGAATCGGTAAATATATATAATTATTATTAGTATACGTAAAACCTAATTATTTATCGAACAATAACGTGTAATAATGGTTTAACGAAAATAGATACATAAATTTTGAAGCGTTAAATTATATAAACAAATAATGCATACGCTTATCAGTGTATAATTCTAAAATATTTCGAACATTAATGGTAATTCCTTTGTTTAAATTATTAGTACGAATTGAATTTTAGTATTAATAAACTTTGTAAACGTATTTAAAAAGTATACGTTCGTGTTCCTAAGTAAAGTGATGTGTATATATGTATATATACGTAACAATCACAGTAATTATTCGTGTATACGTTCGCTGCGTATCGATAAATAAAATCTGGTATTAATAATTTCGATTAAAAATGCATATGTAACCAAATGAATGTAACATTTTAGTGAGTATAACGCATAAAAAAGCAGATGTAAATAGCGTGTCGCATGCGAGAACTACCTTAAGGTGGCAAGTTATTATCTTTTGTTTCAAATGGTTTGAGTCTGCGTGAAAATATGAAATATTAGGTGCATTATAATGTACCGAGAGTCAATTTTACGTAACATAATAATAGACTACCTTAATGTCATTACACACACACATACATACCCATATCTCCATATACATATAGTTATTGAATAAAGTATTCAACTACGTTAAAGTGCATGTTACTACATCGTGAATTATACGTATAATGCCTAATAACTGCCGACACTTATTCTATTAAATCCTTGTAATTTATTGTTAAACAACCTTTTAAAAGTGTTGTGCGCTGTAAAATATGTATGTACGAAAAATCAACTAAATTTACGACTACTTAATATTTGTATATGTAGGTATGTGTGTACAAATATGTGTCACGAATTTGTAGAAGCTCGAATAGATGATACTCGAAAAATTAAAAAAGGAAATATACTTATACTTTTCAAGTGCAAGATAAACTTGGCCGAGTGAGTCGGTTTGCAAATGAATGGCGAATTCTTTTGGCTCGTCTACAGTTATAAAACACGGGTGCATTGACCAAACGAGAGTTAGAGGAAGACTTGTACGTATATAGGTAGAGGATAATATCGATGTACAGATAAGTCGCGAAATTCCGATTAGAATCGAGGAATTCGTTCCTGAATTTGGCGCCGATGAATCTTGTACGCGTGCCAGTGGCTGGAGAAACAGTTTCGACACGCGTGGCTATCACGAATATGCGAACCGATGCTTGCCCCTGGAGTTCCGCGCTCTCGCGTTCTTATTGGACGTATTTGACCGCCGGCAACCTTGGATTCTCTATATATCGTGGTTGAATAGCGCCGACCCTACCTATATAGAACGTTTCGCATTCTTGGCTGTTATGGACCTTCTTCAAAATATATAGATTTCTCAGCGTCGAGAATTCGCGAAGGAAATGTTACATATAATTAAGAAAGTTTCCTTTCCTATACGTATATAGTATACAAACTATATACCATAGAGACTCTTGAAATTCAAAGAAAATTGTCTTACACTTTTTTTATATACGATATAATAGCAACGTGTATATAACGATATATCGTTTCATTTGGTTCAGCTTTTTATTAAATCGACTTTATTTTTCATTCAAATACTTTATAAATTAATCAATTGAATTGTACGTACACCGTGTAGAATTAACGTAGTTGATTTTTAAAGTAATATTTAATAAGAGGTAGTAATTGGATACGACAAGTTATTACGTAAGGTATCTACACCGATATAAAGATTGATAGTTTCTGATAAGATCGCTATCCGTTTGTCATGCAACAACAGTCAAATTTACTACGTACAATTGCTTAGCTAAAGCTGTCCCGCGTAAACTATAATCTCTCGTGATCTTGCATTGCTTCAACTTATTTTGTTGAAAGTCACAGCATCGATTGCAATGTACAAATCAATGTAAAAATAAATCCAAACTATATTCATATCAATCGTATGTACACGTAAAACATTAATTAATAAATCAATTTCGATATTAACAAAGTTATTTATTTTTCACTATACAAAAGCAATATTAATTCAGGTTGACATTATATTTATTTTTTTTTTTTAAGAGAACACATTTTTAATAGACGACGCAAAGTGGTATAAATATTCACTGAAATCTATATAGTTTCATCCGGTAACATTGAACTGAAGGAAGTTTTAACAACATCTAAAATTCCGATTGGAACCGGAATGCCGCGGTGTACACACGCTTGCCGAAAACAGTTGCGACAAATTCTCCTGTTTCGTCTTTCGCTCGTATGATCATAGTTTCGCAAACGTCGGCGCAGCCATCAAAAGTCAAGGACTTTAACCGTATACACCTGCATGTGTACAAAACTTGTAGCACGAAAGCGCACGAGCCCTCAGATCGCCGATCGAGTTTGGCCTTAATGCTCCCTCGTAATTCCCTTCCTACTTCTATATACATATATATACACTTATATACGTATCGAACGCTAGCACGAAAGTACCAAGGGCGAAATAGAAATTTTACTACGAACGTGTAACGATTTTCGCGTGTTTTCACTTATTTGCTCCCGAGTTCCGATATAATGCTACAATATTGCTGTAAGGCGTGCGAAAAAAATGTTAATATATTCTTCATCTAAGGTTATCCTTCGCAGTATTATTATGCAATTATACACTCTGGTTTTATCGAAATACGATATTTATTTACAGTCATTTTTTTTTATTAAACGAGTTTATTATAACTTAATGCGCATAAATTACAATGAACTAATTATATTGAAATTAAAGTTAGCTTTTATTTGTTTTCTCATCGATCGAAATGGTCAATTTAATATATCTCAAATATATTTTTCATGTAACAACTATCTTAAATGCTTATCTCGACATAAACAGTTGATCCTTGAGTTTTATCGTTCGATTGTATGCGTGTATATATATATATATATATAAATTCACGTTAATTACTTTTGCACAAGTCGTTCAGTCAAGTGACTCTCTCTCTCTCTCTCTCTTCCTCTCACTCTTTCAGAGAAAAGAGAGAGGGAGAGGTAGGGGATGGGAGGGGAGAAAGCGTGGAAGCAGCTACTGGAGTTACTCGATTTATTCGAGTTAGTTGGTGGACAAGATTTGGCAGGAGGGTGGGGATGAACCGAGCAAGATACGGTAGGAGGTTTTGCACCTGAGAGTAATTGCCTCGGAGGGATCTCGAACCCTTCTTTCTCCTCAGGAAACCTGTCTCTCTTTCCTTCAGGCGTTTAAATTTAAAAGTCTGATAGGAGATGTATCGAAGAAAGAAAGAAAAGGACAGATGATTCTTTCGAATTCTTTTCTCAACCGATGAAATTCAAGCAAATTTTTATATCGTTCTATATATATATATATATATATACATGTATGCGATTTTCAAATACGAAACGATAGTGTCGGAATAAAAAGGATGATTTATTGCAATCCTAAATTTTTACGGTAGGTATATTAAAGTTACTATATTTATTTTTTTCTTTGTAATTTTAATTGAGCTAACGATATCTCCTGCGTTCTTGTCCTTAAATTTCTTTTTTGATTACCCGATGGGAACGAGTAAAATCCATTAGCTTATTAAACACAAAAATGCATTTATATGCGCGTACTAAAGCAATCATTCGTTATCTATTGGTCGCGTTTTATGACCTCTTTCATTATATTTTTTATAGTATTGCAATTTTCAACAGTTTACGATTTGTTTGTATATTTAAAATTATATTTCGAGGATGGTTAAGGAAAGAAAGTTATAAGCACGTGAATGAAAAGTCTTGACTGAAAATGAATTTTGTCAGATATTAAAAGTAACCGAGGAAGAAAAGGCTATGGAATGTACGTTTCATAAGTTTAATATCAGTTGGTTGATCGCAATGTGCTATATGTTCAAAAACGAAATGAACCGTTTCTAGTCGATCTTACCGCTTCCGGGTGCGCCACGAATTCTATCGCAGCATTGAAATTTTCTCGTTCGTTTTCTCTCTTTTTCTTTCCACGCGTTTATTCCTTTTTCTCTCATTAAACCCCCTTTATTATTACGACTTTTCTTTTCTTTCACAATCTTTTTTATTCTACCTTCACGGATTAGCTATTCGTTTTTGTTAAGCTCCGTTAGTCATCTTCGTTTTACAAAAAAAATAGAGACAAATGTCGCGTAATGTATTATTGAACTTGAGTACCGTACGTACAGGTAAATCCGCAATTGAATAAATAAGTATAATCATCGAACTTTAATTTTCCGGCGTATAGATTTATGAAATCGTTAATGACAGTTAGCGCTTCGTGATTATTTCTTCAATTAGTACGACTGGTGATCCGAGATCGAAAAGTTCGACTCTCTGTTTACCTTGAAAATTACACCGTAAGAAGTTCTGTAGCAACGTTTGTCGTATTTTATACGTCTTCCATTTTCTTCTATCTGACTAGGACTCGGTGTATACCTATATATACCTTCCTTCCACTATCCCTTTATCTCCGTTACACGCACGTAGCCCCTACCGTTCCTATGTATACGTGCGCGTACGTCCGACTCGAGATTCGTGTGTGCGCGCGTGTGTGTGTTTGTACGTCGTTCGATCGGACAGTTTTATCGCGTTCACGTGCGCGCTACCCTTTACCCAAGAAAGCAAGAGGTGGTGGAGGTGGAGGTGGAGGGAAGAGGGAAGGAGCGGTTTCCATTGTTTCCAATCGCGTGCGACGGCTGGCCGACTCTGGGATTACGAGGAGACTCGAGTTGCAGCTTGGTCAGGCTATCGCCGCGAATTCCGCCGGAATCCCCATAGCTTTCAGCACGGACCGGCTGATAACTCGTATACCGACGCCTCTATCTGATCAACTAACGGATATCTTTCCTTTCGGACCAAAGATAAGGGTGTTCCAGCCAATTCGAAAGGGAGCGAGAAAGACGCCGAGAGGGGGAGAGACGAATTGCTAGAAACAACTCTTTGACTTGTGCTTCTAGGGGCTGTATATCGCGCCTCTTCCTTTTTTTTTCTTCTATTCATTGGGATATTTCATTTGCGATGCTGGGCTTTTCGGATTCCAGTACTTGTCTAACGATACGATTTTACTTAGTCGAATTAACGTTTCTTTGAACTACTAATTGCGATAAGTCACTTGTGGATTTTGGTATTACGGATATAATTCCTTCTGACGTTGATGGATTTATATTGGCGTTTCTCTATATACATATATATTATTATGGTCAACCTATACTGTTACGCGAACGAATTTTACATAATTAATACGCGTTAATCCCGTCGAAACGATTACACGCTCTTACGCGAATACAAATGTTACACTTTATTGAATTCATATATACATTTATTTTTATCGATAAATTATTTAAAACCCGCGTATTTTCCTAATTTCGACGAAAAGTTAGTGATACGACCAATGCGACAAATAAGCTCGAAACTAATATGATGGTTATAATATAATTTTGGTAAAAAATTATTAAAATCTTCGGACTGGTAAACATACATTTGAATACATGTACATAAACGAAAGAATTAACGGTAACGATTGTCCGAGTTTTAAATACCAAGAGTCTTTAGAGTTTTGGGACAATATATCCTGATTAAAAGGACCGAGTGCTCGACTAAATTTTCGAGTGGGTTGCGTATAAATTATCACTGATTCATCGCCACCTCTAATAAAAGCAAACACACGGACGTTCACGGTGAAAGAGAGCGAGAGAGAAACGCCCATATACACAGACGCTTCGCGCGCTCGTAATAATAAATACAATGTCTGCGTTTTAGCTTGGGTTGCGCGGGGACTCGTTCCTCATAAATTACGATTATCCCTTAATTCTTTTTGAGCTCGCGCTTATCAGTCCTCGACTGTCATCGGCTTACAATATTTCGCACGCGATTTCGGGAACACGCGCTCTCATTTTCCTAAGGGAAAGGGACTGAGTATTGTATATACATACACGCACACACACATACATATAGGTGTATAAATGTGTATGAAATGGAGCGTGAGCCTGGTTTGCCGAGAGCCACTCGCGAGAGAAAGAGAGAGAGAGAGACGCTCTGGGCTTCTCCAAGGTGAACCAGTATGCTTGGCACTTAGCCACGACGAAGAGCCTGAAGAGACTGTAACAGAGAAGAAGAGATAGAAAGAAAGAGAGAGAGTGAGAAACACCGTGGAGGACCGAAACGAATCTCGTAGAGAGAGAAGAGGGATGGAATTGCCGGAAAACTGCCGGGATATGCGTCGATGTTTACTTCAGAAATGCTGTACATGTCCTATACCTTTTTATGGTTATCGTACCATACGTTTTTTCTCCAATTGATGATCATCGTTGAAATGGAATTAAACTGAGCTAGGTAAATAGATATCGGGTACATGCAAAAGCTTCACCAATCGTTTACTAAATTCTTTCATTATACGAACAGCCTCGTCGTAAATTATATTTGATGACTATATAAATATTCGCAACACAATAACCATTACTGATTTCTTTAAAAAAATGTTTATAGAACGCAAGTATAAAGTATCTTTGAGTAAGACTATTTAAGTTGCAAATTAAAAAAAAATTTATAAATATCAGTGAGAAGGTTAAAGCGTTCAAATATTCGTCGTAAAATTTTAATTTTCTTAATTATTCAATAAATTTCTTGAATCTTAAAGTGGCTACTTCAAACGGCCAAGCGAAAGAGGAAGAAGAAGCACGCGAAAGTAAAGAAAAATTCCCAAGCTCGCTTTACTCGCTCTCCTGTTTCTTCTTATTTTCTCAACTCTCTCTCTCTCTCTCTCTCTCTCATTCGAGTTTTGCGACGAACGTGCGAAAGCCCAGAGTTGGCAAACCGTATATACCTACTAGGTCGAGAGAGAGAGAGAGAAGAAAGAGAGAAATTCACGTATTATTATACCCAAGTACATGCACCTTGGAATTTGGAAACATGAGCTGAGCACACGCATAAATCAACCGGTTTGATCTTATTTTAAGATCTGTGCGCGTAATTCGATCTTTCATCAAATCCGTGACCAGCTCAACTTTTAACCAAGAAAATTACTCAAGGAAAGGCTTTTGATAAGATGTGTGGTTTGTCCAATGATTAGCCTGGATCGAGGCAATTACGCTATTACGGGAAAATTATCCTTTATTAATCGAAATCTCGTTAATAGGAGAGTACCACATTCAACCAGCAAATTAAACTTTTTAATTTGATTTCAAGATATATACCGTAAATAAGAACTATCCTTTAACCACTTTACCTTATAGCTTTCGATCACTGAAATTACTTCGTTTAGCCCTTCATTTTTTATTTCACACATTTTTTTCAAGAAAATAACAGGTATATACATACAATATGTACATACCACTTTTATGTTAATAAAATAAATTTTGTTTTAATTAAAATATATATGAGATTTGTAATTGGCGTGCACTATTACTGCACATAATCAACTGAATATTTGTTTTATTTACAGGTAACTAGCAATTATTGATGGATTTACAGTCGAATAGATGTGAAGCTGATAAAATTTGGAGTACAGTACGTACATTTAATTACAATATATTTAATTGCGAGGGCTTATTTACTTTGAACGAATGTTAGTTACAGTATATACAAACAATGAATGTCAAAATATTAATTCATAGAGTCCTTTTCATATTCTACATTATAATATAATTATATTATTATTGCTTTGTTTCCAATGAATAATTACCATATTTTACATAATTTGCAACATACCTATCAAAATTAATTTGTACGTGATTAAAAAAAATTATTATTTTACACCGAATGCATAGCTATTTAAAAGACTAGATGAACTTTGAACCTGTTTTTCGAGATAGGTAATAATTTTAAATAACAAAGAGCATATAGTAATTTGAATTCGGAAGAAAAGTAAATAAATATGACACGCACGAATTAATTGACACGCGCATGTAAGCTTGTTAAATTGTATATATATATAGATAAAAAATGTAAAAATAATAAAATAACGATCAATTATTCGAGACGTTTATTCGAGCTTTCGCGAAATAAATAACGAATGCCCGTAAAGTATAATGTAGCCAGTGGATCGAAATTGAACTGGGAGCGTGTGTCACTCTAACACCATTCTGGTGCGTGTATCTGTACCGATATTTCTAACCGGTAGCGCCTCTACGTTTTTCCAAGCCGTATATATAGGTGAAATATTCGCTGCACGCCCATATCCATGTCCTACGGTTAAATTTAAATTTTAACGGCTGGAAAGTCGCGCGCCGTAACGAGGTCGCGCCCTCGCGAGCGACCCTCTGCACTCGTTTCGCGGATATGCGCAAAACTGTGCACACCTGCTCGCACACATCTATATACATATGTACATATATACATATATATACGTATACTATTCGAATAGCGGTGTGTAGCAAGGGTTCTGCAGTGCGGTCGCGTTTGATAAATCGAACCTGAAAAGAGTACGAGAAAATTCTGCAGTTTCGCGTATGATACTTTCAGCCTACAGCCATCATTGCGTCCAAGAGAAATCTCAACGAAGAGAATCTCTCGCTTGCTGTTTTTACCGAGGATTTTTTTTTCTCCTTTTTTGTTGCGCTCATCCATCGGTTTTTCATTAACTCTCTATTCTGCGTGTTACGCGATCCCGCGAAGAGGAGTACAAAAAAGGAACTGAGGATGCGAGTTTTCGGGATTTTTTTGTTTTCGGAGTGGATTATACGATCGCTCAATACAAAAGAGAAAAATAGTTGGTCTGATATTGATTTCACGCTGACTTACGTGGTTTTGCGAATTGGTGTTTCCAAGTACTCTCTTTTTTTTTATCCTTACCGCGTTCGGTTTGTTGCAGATAAAATAATGTTTGTCAATATCCTTCTCGAGGATGTGGTGGTGTTTCTCTCTCCGTTTTCGTTTTTGTTTTCGTTTTTCAACGCTTCGTCTGGTTTTGACGTGGCCCAATAAACTTTGAGAACGGGCTTATTATCGAATGTTTGTTCGTGAACGATTTGCGATGTCTTGCTTGTGTTAGCTATTCATGAGTTGGGTAACGGGTTTTCCTTCTCCTTTTTTCTCCAATACCTTTCGCACTTTACTTCCTCAAATTTATTGTTGCGTATTCAATATAAAATCCCAATCTCTAAGAGTGAACAATGCTTTCTAGAAGACTATTTTAAATTTTTACTCTAGTAAAGTAAAATCGTAGCTCACATTTAATATCATTTTGAAATAGTACAGCTTAAATGTCTATTTTTTTGGTCGTTTGACTGAATAAATAAAATTTACGCAAACGCGACAAATTTGGACAATTATCTAATTATTCATTCGCAAACTATATACCCTTTTCATAGAAATACAATGTTACATGATACGTAGATAAAATATCGCATTTCATTCCTGTAATGTTCGCGAAACAAAACTCGCTATGCATAGTTAAGAAAATAGTACCAAACGGCAGTGTAAAAATTTACGTAATTTATTGTATAATTTTTAAAAATTATAATGACTCTACTTTATATGATAATTTTCATTGCTCTGTTTAATGTATTCATTCTAAGTAAAATATCACTTCACATTTTATAAATATTTGCTATAAAATATTTTATGAAATTGGTGTGTACTTCTTTCTAATTTAATTCCCTTAATCTCAGTTTTACAAGAGTATTTTATTCGTCATAATTATTGTTTATTTATATAGGTCATTAAATAAATGTCGTGAAAACTGCCAAGTCAACAAAATGTAGTTTAGTGGCTTGCGATGGCTCAGTCGGTAGAGTGGTGGACACCTACACGTGGAGGTCCCGGCGGGTTCGATTTCTGGTCTCCGCCGATTGATACAAGCACCACTGGGGAATGTATTTTCAACATGTGCTTCCTTCAGAAAAACATCGTAAGACCGACGATAAAATTATAATAAAAAAAAATAAAGTTTAAAAATAAAGTAGTCAAAATATATTAAATTTCTAATAAAATTACTGGAGGAGAAGAATAAATTCACTTTAAAAATAGATATTTAATTATTCATGATTTTACCTCGCACGTAGCTTTCAGCTTTAACCACTGAATGGATTTAACTTTAATAGCGCTTAAATTGTGTTTTCTGTTTCATTTTCTACTGCAGCTATTTAGAGTAGTTAAAAATTTGATTAAATATTACGAGTGGCCAAAAATTAAATAACACGAGGATCGCACATCGCTATTTTGGCTAAATAATGTACTAACTCAATTTTTTAAGGTGTCATTATTTTACTTAAATGACCATGGAGGAACTTGAGATATTTAAACTAAAAATTCATTAGTCTAAATAGCTTCGGTGTATAAAATGATAGAACTACTCGTTTAAACTAGATCAAAGTTAAAGCTATATTTCGGTGATTTTGGTCGAGAGATTATAGTGTAGGCTAAAATCATAATTAAGAGAAATTATATTTCCTAATGTACAATCATTGTATTAAACGTCTACTGCATGTAAAATTAATGTTTTCAACAACATTGTGAAATAAAAAGAAGTGTGTTATAAATATTGCTATTTTCAAACATTTATTCTTAAAAGTAAACGTATACTGTTGCATTGTACCGCTATTTTCGGGAAATCTTAAAAGATTAACAGTATTTCATTTCATTGGAAAAAATATATTTTTTCTGTTAATCGTAAAACTGTTTACTTCCTTAAATTTATCGTGCAAGGTATATATCGAATAATCGATAAACGGCACGCACTCGTTCGGCGTCTAAGGAAGCTACAAAAAAAAAGCGTTCCGAGGGGTACAGGTTACGACTTGGCCACCGGGTAATAAACGCCCCTCGACTAACAATTTTTGATTAGCGGCTCGCGCAAGTAAACGCTCGTGTTTTTATCGCTCGACCATCGGTTATTGGCCGAGCAAGCAAGTGTCAAACCGTTCCGCGTTCTGCAACCAACGCGGAAGCGTCCCGCTCACGGAATCTTAGGAGAGAAAGATATTCGACAGGCTTTAACGCCCTTTTAACGACCGACCGCGTCATCGTTAGACCAAGGAAATACGATCGGTTTTCCCCCTCCGTGTTCACAGATCCCTCGGGTTTCATCGCAAAGGATGTCCCCGTTTCGTTAAAGATTCGACTGAAGATTAGCGCCTTGACTGCTAAACGGGAGATACACAGCTTTAACCTTCCGAGGGTGGATTTTTATCTCTCAAAATTTTGGATGGTAAATATATGACTCAGATAAAACTGTCCTTCTTCCTTGCCTTTTTTTTCTCTCCTACGAGGAATTATGATTATTTTTATGGAATATCGTAAAAATTAGGATAAATTTCTTACTGTTTAGTACTATTTGTACTACATATTTATGGATATTTACGCATTTGCTCACTTATACTTTCTTGTTCTTAAAATAATTCGTACAGATTGAGCTATTTTTCATAGAACTAATAAATAATTTACGTATAAATAATAAATGTATAACAAAATAAGTTAAGGGGATGTTGGACTCAGAAAATGGTAATGTTTAATATTTGTTTATAAACAAAAGAATAAATTTTTGAAAAAATCCTGAACGCCATGCCCTTAGACATGTTTTAAACAGTATACTCAAATTTTTGCAGATTTTTAGATGTGTAAGGGAATGTCGGACCCAGAAAATGGTCATTTTGTACTTTCTTTTATAAATAAATGAATAAAGTTTTTAAAAAACGCTGAATGTCAAGCCCTTAGGTATATTTTAAATAATATACCTAAATTTTTCCAGATTTTTAAATCCATAATTTGATCACGATGTTTGGGATGAAAGATTATGCTTTTTTGGACTAATAATTACCGACCAAACATTGTTTACTCAATTATTATTTAAAAAATGCTTTTTGGTTAAAAAATCAAAACGTCAAGCTCTTCCTTATGTTTTCAGCTGTCCGTATGAATTTTTTCAGATTTTTAATGCAATATTTTATATATAATTTTTGGGTTGAAAGGTGGAGATTCCTGTAATTTAGGTCCGACATCCCGTTAAATCTGATTTTTGCGTTCAAAATTCATGCTTTTTTTAGATTAATAATTACCGACCAAAAATTGTTTATTCAAATATTATTAACAAAGTTTATTTTTTCTGAAAAAATCAAAACGTCATGCCCTCGCTTTTGTTTTAAACTATACATATGAATTTTGTTCAGATTTTTAATTCAATATTTTCAACATAAGAATTATTTTCAACATATATCCTATATATCTTGGGCCCGACATTTCGTTAAATTATAATTTAATTAAAATGTTTCAACAAAATATTGAATATTTCGGACAGTGCAAGTACCACTACCCCGCAACAAAAAATAATTCTTAGTGTGATTAGGTCACCTCTGGAAAATTCCCCAAGTATATACACAGAATTGTGATGAACGATAACATTGATACGCTTACGCACAGGTTTCTGCACGTAAATGCGCACTAATATTTCCTTGTCGGTGTCATCTTTCTTTAAAAAAAGTAACTTAATTTTTATATTCCTCAATAATTCACGCGAACGAACGTTTCCTTTATCTTTACCGCGTATACAATACTTCTTTTTCAGCGCAATCAACGTAAGAATCGTAACAAGAAAGACACGAAAAAGAACAGAGAGAATCCGAAGGAAAAGAGAAAAAAATTTTTTTCTTTTCAACGCACCTCACGGGTAGAAAAATAGGTAGGCGCGGAAGAAAAGAGTCAGGGAAACTGATCAATATACGTAACCGAGTGTGGGTGTAAAGGTTCGCGTGTTACACTGTTTATGAGGCATAGACGCGTACGCGACTGACCAACCGTTGGCTTCGCTTCTCAATTCGTATTTCCGTATTTCGCATTCATGTGGGCGTCTGTGTGTATAGAATCTACAAGTCGTTATAGTTACTGTTGTTACGCGATGTTATCCTGTCGTTTTCATATATGTCCCTCCATTCTTCGTATATTCCTCATAGCTGCTATTTCTGCTTTAATCTTTCTTTTTTTCAACGCAAAACATCGTAATTTCAATATTTCATTTTTAACTATAGTAACTGATAATAATAATTATGATAACATCAACAATAATAATAATATTGATAATAATAATAAACATCCTCGTACGTTTTAAATATTCCAAAAAATGTTGTGCTTTTATCAGTAATGATTTTGTAAGTAATTAAATATCTCACCTATTTAAAACAATTCGGGACTTATCAACCCATGCCTTGTTCACTGTTAGTAATAAAGGTAATATTATTCCATTCCTTGTATGCGACACATTTCTTCTTCACGTCGAATTCTCTCATTCATTGACTTACTTTATCTCATCCTATAACTGCGTTTTTTTCTTTTCTCTCCACATAACTAAATCTTTCCACCATAGATATTTCGTCTCTTTCCTTCTATTCCCATCAGTAATCTTTTTTTCCTCTTCCGTTCGTTGTCTCCTTTTTCCTACACGAGTTTCATATGGATATTCGTATGTTCTGTTTCATTTGGATTCCTTTTTTTTATAACCGGGGGATGTAATCGATAAAGTATGGCGCATCGAACATACCAGACCGCGACTGATGTACGCGAAACGTCAGCCGCGCGCGACCCGCGAGTATGCATGAGTGACTATTTTTCTTCTACGATATTCCTAGTTTTTTCTTTGGGTTCGTGTTTCCCTTTTTTACTGGTTATAAATGGAGCACTTTCTGTAAAAATCGAAACTGAGTGCAGTTACATATATATATGTAAAACTAGAAATTTCTTATGATGAATGTAAGATGAATGTCTAGAAATTAACGGTGTTGCATAAATCAATACCTTTTACGAATCCTCGAGACTTTGCGAGTTAATTTAATGGAGGAGCTGATTTAATAATAATAATAAGAATAAGAAAAAAAAGATATCTTGAGTATGAAGTTCAGTAGTTACTGATTTAATAAATCGAATATAAATCATGTACGTCCATTACCTTGATTGTCAGTGTCTACTATTTTTTATTCGCTAATTGTAGAAATGCAGAAAGTGCTGCTTAAGATTGATAGCGGGAAATCAGAGATCCATTAATCTACGTTCATTTGGCAAGTCTTTCTGCTTAGGTGGTTTCCCTTCGCACTATCTCTCTTTCTCTCCTATTTAGTAAATATAAATGAGTTCGCGAACTAAAAGTAATTATATTTTATTAAGTCTTTATTAAATAATAATTATCTTCACTGTTATTATTATTATTTTTGTGTATTGTATTCCGAATATTATAATGATTTTATTAAATTCGTGCGATATTTAAAATAATCTTCTTGTATTTTCTTATAAGTAATTAACATTAAATTATAGACGATATACGACTAATATGCGGAATTAACATTCGAGATTCGAAAATGTATTATCGTAAGAGGTCGATACAAGTGTCACCATTGATAATCCTTATAAACGTTAGAAAAATGTAAGCTAGATAAATCGGAAGATAATGAGACCTCGGGTATATCCGGTGCACCCGCGTAAAATCAATTTTAGAGGTATCACATGACAAGGGCTAAACACGCCGATCTAGAACCCATGGCCGATAAAAACCAATCGGTACGTCCCGGAAATAAATGAGAATTTTAACGGGCAGGCAAGGGAGTCGGCAATAAAAAGCTCGTTGAACCGCACTAATGGGATCGCGAGGAAGACGGGGACTGCCGATCAGTTGCACGACAGTTGGCAACCAGCGGCACCGACGTCGGCTCAACTCGTCACATCGAAACGCGCGACTTCGCCCTTCCAGCGCGAAGGGGATGACGTTTTGATTAGCCCGAGAGCAATGCTTGGGAGTTCCCTCTCTGACACTTGAACAGAATTGTCAGAAGCTCGGAGAACGCTGTGGAGAATCACTGTTTCATAGATGAATGGTAAATGATACCGCGATTCTCCTTCTCTCCCTTCTATCGCATATACGTTATACAACGATTTCGAGACAACCTGTCTCTTCCGGATTATTTATCGCTATAGAGAGAAAGTAGACAATGGTGCGTTACCTCCTGCATACTCGTTATATACTGTCCCAATGGTATATTCTAATCATTAAGGACTCATCGACCACATTTTATACAATATGATCAACCTACTTTTGATTTATTACAATTTGTTTATAATCGTATGAAAAAATTACCATATGTCGAGGAGTTAAAGAGCAAGTGATGATCCTTGGCAAAATTAGCTGAAATTTAAAATGCTCTAGCATTGCGAGTCAACGAGTCACGCTATCAATTTATCAATGTGTTGGAATTGACAGTGTTGGTATTCTTATTATTTATTAATTATAGTGTATTACGTTAAACTTACGTGATTTTTAGTTTATTTATATAATTTGAAGATTAATGCACGAATAAAAAGAATTCGTTTTGAAGTGTTCTTATTTCAGTTTATTTAAGCGAATATAACGCGAGTATTACAAGTTAAAACCTATAAATTTTATAGAAACTAGGAAGGAAGCTTTAGTGAGCTATAGGAAACAATAATCGGTATATTCTATTTCTCACAATTTCTTTCCAAGAGATAATCCGTTAGATAAAGTGAATAAGTGATTTCCGATTTTTAAGCGTTCTATATTAACCATTGTCCCCAGCGCCAATTTTTCTCTTGGAGCATCCGCTCGGTTCTTTGAATTATCGACACAGATAATTATTTTACGACAGTTAACAAGAATCAAAAGAAGAGTTGAATTAATAGCACTTATCCTCAGCAAAAAAAAAATTTATATTATGTGATGAAACGTATTACTTATGTTCGGTAATATATATCCTTTCAAAATCATCAATCGCTATATAAATACTTTGAAAATGTACTGCAAACAATTTGAAAATATCTGATACGGTATTGAAACTCGTTGCTTATTTATGCACCTACGTGCAATTCTCATATGAAGAAAATCGTTGATATTTATTCACGAAATCGACTTTTGGAGAGTACTCCCGATCTTTTGACCCGAATACTTTTCATCTTCCGCACTCGGGGAATCGCTGAAAAGTCAAATATTTTCAGATTTTCATATCATCTTCTTGAAAAGTTCTTTATTTTTTATTATCTGAAATTATTGTATCTTCGGGAAGCTTGGTACGAGTTAATATACGATACTGATGGGCAAAAATTTACTAGATCGTATGTGTAAAGATATATCGATATTTCTAAACTGGAATAAATATAACTATGCTTGTACATCGACTTTTGCAGCAAACGATAGGTTACAAAAAAAAACTAAGAAAGACCGTTCGCGATATTATTTAAAATTGTTTTCAAAAACAAATGCATAATGATGCAAAGTAATATAGATATAAAAGTAAATAATTTTGCATTATAATCTTGGAAGGGAATTAGGAAAGGTTAAACTTTTGGAATGTCGGGAAGTATCGAGAGGAGAGTACATTACGGTATACCCCAGCTCACAATATTTCTGTCCGAGCGTTAAGATTCTCTCTTCTTCCTTCCTCCTTCTCCTCCTCCACCTCCCAAGTTTCTTTCCGTGCGCGCATTCGAGTCAAAAGAGGCGAGAGTAAAGGCAGCACTTAAGTTCGAGTTGGGTTAGCCCGGCAGCAGTCGTCCTCGAGGAAACTTTTGCACGCTGTTAGCGTCTAAAAGCGCCCGGGCGCTGCCATCGGCACCGTTTCGCGCCAGTGGTTTCGTCATTGTTAGCAGCGCGGAAGTCGTTTGGTTGGCAAACTTCGTCGAGCCAACCACCCCTGCCTGCCTTGCCTGCGTGTACAGCCCGCGTATTGTGCGCCGCTCGTCGCCGAGTGCAGCGTTACTTCCCTCCTCCAACGCGCGTCTTAGAAGAAAACGCGAAGCGCGTCTGCATATACGCGTTATATAGAGACTGGAAATCAAATTTAACTTTGGTAATACATTTCCAAGAGAGAAAGAGAGAAAGAGAGAAAGAGAGAAAGTGGGAAAGAGGGAAAGAGAAAGAGGCTGGGATATGCACTTTCGATTTTACGTCCCTCCGATGCGCATCCGCCGCACCCGGCCTCGGACTTACACCAAGGTGCTTTTTCGAGTAATGGCTCATATTTTACGTTTCGCTCGGAAAAGATATATTGCCTTTTGCTTTATCGAAGAGAAACCTCGGCTGTTTTCGAAATATAGAAAATCGATCGGCTCTTTCTTGTTGCTGTGTAGTTGTTGATGTGTTATTGTTGTATAGTTATTTTTTCACTTTAATGGATAATAAAATTTTTATAAATTTTGTCTACAGAGTGAGTTATTAACGTGACGTTGACGATTTATGTATATATTTTACGATCGCCTAGAACAATTATAATTGGGTGTTCAGTGCACGTTTAGCGCTTGTATTATAAATACGAATAATTTAATCATTTAATCTATCAAGTAGGAAAATAAAATTCGTATAAACAGAATCTACGTATGCATTTACGTAAATGAAAGTTTATATACATTTTATTTCCGTATAATGTCATCCTGAGCTGCTATAGAACTTTTATGTATGTATATACAAAAGTTTGAAAAAGAAAGTTTTGGAAATACAAAACACATATAACAAACATCTCAGACAGGGTATCCTCATTCGAATGTACATATAATATGTGTACGTTCACATAGAGAGATGTGCGTGTTTGTGTGTGTGTTGATAACCAATCTAAAACGAAACGCGACCCCTAGAAGCGCAAGAAAATGAAGGTGGTCGTGAAGAGAAATTTAAAGCGTCAAAGTTTCGCGTATACATACCTCATTTCCCGAAACCAGAGCGCGGAACTCGCGTTCTCGATCATTATCACCGAGACGCCGAAGATCGACGTATTTACGGGAGGCACATGTGCATAATGTTGCGCGGTGGTTGGCCTGTCCCGCACACCCGACAGCTGCAGTTAATGCGACTCTCTCGCATAGAGACGAATACAGATCGAATGTGATCGCACGACCTCTTTTGAATCGACCGCCGCGACCGATCTTGCATATTTTAGTTATCTCATTCGTATTCCAAAATGTCGGATCTATATTTATGAATATATCGAATGATATCAATTTTAAACTATGTACACGTCGCTGTTGGTGTATATATATATACATACCTATATCTGTGTAAAATTCGAGTTTAATGTGCTTTTTCATTTTGTATAAATGTCCAATTTAAATAAAATACATGGTAATTACAAGTTTACGTTGGCACGCGCGTGCAAATATTTCAAAAGTTTATTTTCAGACTGATCAAAAACGGGAAATTTTGTTTCAACGAATTGCACATTAATTAACGACAATATATAAGTCGTAACGTTCAAATTGAAAATGCGGTTTAATTAATTAAAATCCGTAATTAACTCTCACTTTCATTTATTAAATCGGCTTTTTGACGTACACACAGTTTAAAAAATCTCGAACTGAAGATATCGCATAATTAAATATAAACAAAACTTTATATAACCTTGGAGAAAAAAATGAGCATATACGTGATACGCATAGATCACGTCGAATACACAAATGAATGAGAGCAAGAAGGTAAATAACGCATCGAATGAATTCACCGAAGATACTATTCCCTTCATAGCATTTGACCTTGGCATTTCATTGCCATGTCTCGCTGTCACCCGGCAACAGACATGCGTAATGCAATTAGAACGGTAAAAACGGAATGTCGACTGCAGCTTCGTTACAGGCTGGCTCGCGAGCGCCACCCGCACATGCTACCGCTGCCAAGGGAATCATTGTCTGCGCCGCAGCATTGGATATACACGGAGATGTAATTTCCGACCTAGAAACCGCCTTACACAATTTTCCTCTTCCCCGATTTATGGCTCTAGTCATCTATATACATCATCCTACGATTCTACCATTCATTATTTTCTTCTTCTTCTTTTTTTTCTTCCGTTTCATAAATCACGAACTATCATTATATATGTGTAAAATGTTTCTTGCACGGTCGAATTTTCAATGGTGCATACACGCATCTGTAATATCATCGCCGTGCCCACTGGTAATAAATGACCTATGAGGGACAAAGCAACGCTCGTTAAATATGGTGGTTAAACGTAGTTTTTCTTGTCATTAAATTTGGATAACTGGGCTCTTTGTTGTTTTGTTACTATCTAGGTCGTACTTCCTCGATAATTAAAGAAAATTGTTGACCAACATTTTTATTATCTGTTTTACTTATTTTTCTTCTTTCACAAAAAAAACTAAGTGTTCGTGAATACGGCGGTCACTTATATTTGTTTACTCATAAATTTTAAAGACCTATTGATTTTATTGAGTCGCTAAAAGTAGTTACTTATATTTCTTGTAAAGTATCAATCTATATATATATATATGTACTCCTGACAATATGAGCATCGGTATAAACTACATCGAACTGAGAAAATTAAAAGGTAAACGAACGCATATACAGTCTCAGGAGAAAGTGTAAAGATTCGATAAATAAAGAAGAGAAGAATTGACGTAGACGGAAAATAATATAGAGTAAAAGGATAAGCACGGTTGGCACGTAGCAACAATAAAGAAAAGTGAAAACAACAAACGAAACAGATATAATATAGACACAAACTCGCCGCGAGGCCAGAATTATAAGCTAGAGAGAAAAAGTAGAGGAAAAAAAATGTAGGAAAAAAAAATAGAGACACTGGCGCAGAAAAAGAAAAAAAAAAAAAAAAAGAAAAACGATGGCGATAACGAGCGTCGAGGTACATTTCGCGTGAAAAAGTAGAGTATACTGCTCATCTCTCGAGGATGGGACGAGAAAGGGCGAGAGCAACGCACTCACCGGACGGAACGTGGGAAATCGTGGTTACGCGACAAGACATTGTGCGAGCACCTCATCCGGACGATATCCGGAGTTGGTTCTCCCCCTCTTCTTGCCCTTCTCCTTTCCCTTTTTTTTCTCTCCCACTTTTTTTCACTCTCGTCCTCCTCTTCATCCTCTTGCTTTTTCACTTAGTCGGCTCCCATGATCCGCGCCGCGCGCAATTACATGGTAGAAGAGCGTCGCGAAAATCGCAAACATAATGTTTACGAGAGTGGAAGAAATTCCGTTTTTCGTTGTGTAGGCGCGCGCGCACGAGCTAGGACATCGTCTTGAAAATTACGAATATGCGTTACTTAACCCCGAGTACCTAGCGCGGAAGTGGGTAATTAGGGGTTCCCTGCTTTATGTACATTTTTTTTCCTTCGCTCCTGCTGAAGATTCTACTTTGTTTGTGAGAATTTCGTTAGGTATTGCGATTTCAAATGGGAAATTAACATCATGAGCGAAATAATAGTATTCTACATGATTAAAGTTTTACATGATATTATCGACAAGATTTTGTTCTTCTCACAAATATTATGGGATAGTCAAATAATATTAAACATTATTTTGTTGTTCGTCTATTGAAAAAATATAAATGAAGCATAAAATTGACGATAATTTAGCTGTGCGCAATAAAATATATAAAGATTTAAAAAAATACCTTTCCTCGCATTCGAATATAAATAGTATTGAAGCCTCGTACAATTTAAAAACGAGAAACATTTATAAAATAAAAGGAATAAAAAAACGCTTGGATTGAATCGCAATTACTGAATTTGACTTGAGTTTCATTGAAGCGTATAGTATCGATGATTAGTAGCGGCAGTGAATTTCAATATCACGGAAAGCTGCTTCGGAAAGCCCGTCATTCGCTTTATATTAAATATATATATGTATATATATATGTATATATATAGATTATTTAAAATATCAATTTTTTTCCTTTAACCTTTTCTATTATCTACTCTTATAATTCTTTGAACTTTTAAAATTATTCACTTCAAGTACTTAATCCCATGTATGCTTTATCGAATACTCGGAGTAATTCGTTAATTAAGAACACAGAGGTCGATAAATTAATTAAGCTTCCGAACGATGTTATTACGCGCTCGTTGGCAAACTCTTACTCGCATCAGTATCTCTTTTATTTTCCTTTGCCCTTTTTCTATTCGATCGTTTAATTATGTTTCACTCTTACTTTGTTCCTTTCGTTATTTATTATTACTTACACAACGAATTATGTCTTTTATCATGTATTGTTTACGCGGAGTGCAAAAAAAATTGTTAGTTATTTTATATGTTCGGTATAAAGGTGTATTTTCTTTTAATTTCTAATAAAAAGGTTTCTACATGTTAAAGTCTACAATTCATTTAATGGATCTACGAGTAAATGAATAAAATGAATGAGCACAAAAATAGAGTTTGACAGTAGATGTACATGAGAAATAGTCACATATATACGTACCCTCCATTTAGGATAACCCATTAGGACTTTTGATCAGAAAATCACTAACTATACAATGTTCCATTTCCAATTAATTCAAGGCCTATCCAATTTCTCATAATGCACGTTCAAAGTTCTTAAAACTAAATGAAAAAAAATGTTTAAAATAATTAATTATAATTTGCTTTTTTTATATTATATCGTTATTTCTTATTGCTTTACAAATTTTTCTAATAAATATCGATAATCGTGTGAACGAATGAATATTAAAATTTTAAAGATTAATTAAAATAATTTCACGTTTAAATATTCAAAAGAATTTTTTTTTACAAAAAATTAATGTTTAAATTTCCTAGGTATCTTGCAATTGCATGATTTGGAATGTAATAATGAAAAATTTTACATATCAGACTTCACAATGGGGAAATCCAATTTATTCACTTTCGTGTTAGCTTGATATTTCAACACGAATACCAAATATAATTTTTCCGAATATATCATTCACGGTTAAATCGAAGGAGAGGATCGATGGGAAAAATGCCACGTACCATCTCCTATACGCCGAAAATCTGCATTCATAAATTAAATCATTTGCAATGCATTGTTTTTTTATCGATCCTAACTCCCTCTCTCTTTACTCTCTTTCGCTTTCCTCCGTTCTGGTTGTATGGTTTTTTTTTCTATTTATTTTTGCATCAAGCTGCGTTAGCCGTCATGCACCACAGTTTTTTTAATTCTCGTCCGTCTGCTCGATGAATCTCTATAGCTGCCAGAAGTGAAGGGATTTTTTTGCTTACCTGGGATAACCGTTGTCTGATGCGTTTTCATAATTATGGTTGGGCCAAAGAGTTTTAGAGAATTATATTTTTTACATTGCACCGAGCATTTTCAGCATAATGGAAGCGTTGAGTAATGCATTTTAATATTTTGAATAGAATTCGCGATGGAATTCGTGTAGGAATCCAACTATATACTTTAATATTGCGTTAATTTAACCAAAAAGTTAATAAATCATAAAAATACTTTGGAGAAAAAAAAGTTTATTATACTCTTGCCGAAAATCTTACTTTATTTTTTCGCGTTATTTCGTAAATTAATAATTCTTGGGGAACATGTAATGAAAAGAAAACGTTGATGGTGTACGGTTGACGGATTGCGAGCGCGTAACAAAACATGTACTTTAATTCAAGTTGTACAGGCTGCGTTTGCTATTTCTGTTTAAAACATTTGCGGGATAACGTAAATTGGAAAAAAAAGGATTAAACGTTTTCCGCGTTGAAAGTTAAAAATAATGCGACCTACTTTCGAAAATTTAAATAGAAAGCCGTAAATTTACAATAGCAGTAGCTCTCGCAATCTTTATATCTCAAGTTGAAATCGCAAAGTTGTTGCATTCGGGCATACGAAAATTACACCTTCTAGATCGACTTCGAGCTTTCCTGCACTGCTAAATATTTCTTCATAAAGCTATGCTTTTCTTATCCGTACTTTTGTCGTCGTGTCTTTTGTCCAAGGGTCTATTAATATCACCGGGTAAATTGTAAATTTACTTGGAATATAAATATATATCGTCTTTGTGAATTTGTAAATTTGTCGCACTTTTACAATTGCGTACGAAATTACTGCGTGGAAAATAAGTCACATTACTGCCAATTTCGAAAGACGGCGATTTCATAGTTGGGTGGTTTCGTTGCAAATCACGCAGCGCAACGTTGATAACAATTCTGAAAGTGCAATTTCAAGTTAAACCTTACTATTTCTCCTCGATGTTCTAAGAATATACTCTTCAATAGTTTATAAACATATTTTTTACATGTTACAATTTATAATTAAATTTTAATGAAAAATTAGATATACATGCAAAATATTCCACGTCAAGTGATCCAGACAAAAAATAAATATAGTTCTTGAATAGTTGCAGACAGAAAATTACTTGAAGAAAGTAAAAGAAATTGTTTTGGATTATAATCTCATATTGGTGGAATGTTTGTTATAGACAAACAAAAAGTTGAAATTATTCGAAAAATAAGCATTTTTAGCATTTTTAACAATGTTTAACTCAAAAACTATCAACTTTTTATTATATATGTTAAATGGGGAAAATCTTATAGTTTTAAAGAAGAATCTGTTAAAATTTTGTAGATATATTATCATTATTATTATACTTTAGAATGATAATAAGTCTTAAAATACAAAAAAGGAATGTACAATCAAATATTTTTTTAATGAACCAAAATTTTTGTTTTAGCTAACAAAATTATCTTTCTTTTGACTCACGACAGGTTTATGGCCGATCTTTCTGAGCCGAGTTATGGCATTTTTAATAAAATTAAAAACATGTTATATGGGATTTTGCATGCTATATATATATATTAAAAATGCCATAACTCGGCTCAAAAAGCTCGGCCATAAACCTGTCGGGGGTCTAAAGAAAGATAATTTTGTTAACTAAAAGAAAAATTTTGGTTAAAAAAATTGATAGTTTTTGAGTTAAAAATTGTTAAAAATGCTAAAATGCTTATTTTTCGAATAATTTCAAGTTTGTGACTGTCTGTAACATTGCACCAATATGAGATAAAAATTTAAAACAAATCGTTTATTTTCTTCCAGTGATTTCCTGTAGGTTTAAAACAATATTATTTAAAACAATATATATTTTTTAACACTCCGTGCGCGAAACACGGTTTCTCGTGCTTGTTTTGCGTGTGCGAAACATGAGATTTTTTAACCGTGTGCGAAACATGTCCGCCAATTGTTTTGCGAACTTCAGGTCGACGTTTGAATTGTAAATCAGGTTATCTGGACAGAGATTTTTCGAATCAACAAAGTATCGATAATATTAACTAAAATTTTAAATTGTTGAAAAGAAATGAGCTCAGAGAGTGATTCGGAAGAAGCTTATGACGATTCAGTACCGAAAGATATGGCTGATCAAGCAAATAATATTTTTAATAATTATAGTTCTTTACACAGATATATCGTATATAGTTGCATATAATATCTTATATACATATTCTTTTTATTATACATAGTTCTACATTACTTTTTTTTCGTTTACTCGTCTAATTGTCACCCTCGCTACGCTCGGGTGACAAATCGACTCATCTCGCTCCGCTCGGTTAATAACCTGGAAACTTATTAACGTGTTTCGCTCACGGAGTTTTTTTGTCCAGATCACTTGACATGGAATCTCCCGTATACATATAAATTATTTAATCAATCTGCGATGATTAAAGTATCTTTTACAAAATGTACATAGATCTGCGTAAAATAAAAAAAAAAAGAAAAGGTGAAGCTTACAATTTTGTGTATAATGAGGTACACGCTATACAAATTTTTATTGTGTTTTACCTCCCATTATCGACAGATTGTTATTAACGACATATGTCTGTTATTGAAATATCTGTAGAGCGGTGATGTATATTCTTATTATTGACGCGTATCGATTACAAATACATCTCTGTTACTGACAATTAAAGGATTTAGAGGTTCTCGTGCTTTTGGATTTCTCAGCGAAAATACTAGGGATTTGTTACTTTCCGCAATATGTCTTTATGACATTTCTGATTTCCAGTATATTCACTGAAAAAAGTTAAATTATGATAGATCACGGTTCGATCTCGTATTACAGTGTACCAAGTACACACGTATACGACGCGTCACCTAACAACTTCTAACGTTGCTTCCCATTCGCAACGTCGTACATCTCCAACTCTATAATTATATTTCATGATATTTAAATGGTATTCATAACGGTATGGCTTTAATATTTATAGAGCGCGAGACTGTCATCAGTCCCGCAAATAACAACCTGAAATTACACGGACTTTATTACTCTAAATGTTAATAATTCGTCATGAATTTTTGTCCGAGTTTACCGTAATTGAATGTCGCTCTTAAAAAAAAAGAAAAAGAGGTATCCTAAAAGCTTACTCAAGTTCGCGTAGCGGATAGCAACATCTAAACTTGGTGTATGTATGTATATATGTATATATAGGTACAAGAGGAGACTGCATTAATGCATAAACGCTCGAGACGCACTTATAAATAGAAAGAGATTCTTGGGACATACTCTCTTTCTCTTTCTCTTTCTCTTTTCCGATTCTCCGTCGTTCTCTCCGGCATTACCTAAGAGAGTGAGAGAAACACTGGGTTTTATGATACAATCGGTCTGGCAACCTGTTTTCTTTCACTTGCGTGTGCCCGAGATGTCGTTATAATGAATCCTCCACGCTGGAGATTAGCAAGCGTGCGGATGTTTGTGTTAAAATTTGACACCGACAATAGAATAAAAGGATCTGCGGTACGATTCTCCTTTTTTACTTTTCCTTCTTTTATCGCATTATAATTTCGGTGACATTGATACTTTTCAGAGACGTGTATAAAGTTCTTCTTTATACATGCACATGTACTAAGGATGAAGTTACGTACGCGTTATAAAAGAAGGAAATACTTTATTCGATCATTGCTTCATTATTAAATTTTCATGCAATATTTCCTAATTTTATTTGCAAGTTTTCACTAAAATATTTTCAATACACTGATACTTAATTGGATATTGAAAGTGTGACGATAAATATCCAATCACTTTTTTTCATACAATTACATTTTCAATCTAGAGCCACCAAGTTTTGAAACTTAATTATAGTATCCATGTTATTAATGTAGTCTATACATGTATTATTACATGATCTACTTTAATTAATTAATTTTAATTTCTTCTTTGCGTATATACTACAACTAATCGCGATGTAATGTAATAAAAATAAAAAAAAATAATAGTAATAATAAACAACGCATAGGAAGAGAAAAAAAAGTTACTTTCCACCAAGATAAAATTAATTTGAAATAAACTGTTTACACGATGAAATACTAGGGCAGGTTCTCCTAAAAGAGCATTTTCTTTTTCCGTTATCCCATTAAACAGCATCATGGTATTACACAAGCTTGAGCGGGAGGCTCGACGCAAAGTACCCTTATATATACACACATCGGTGCGGAAATTCCAGTGTAGGAAGTTGATAAAAGGAAAATTGTAAATAACGCGCTTGCCCATGTATGATGTAAATATATCCAGGAATGTGTCTTTGAGCACCATAATGGCATAGTATTACACGGCACGCGCGTAATTATACCCAACGCCAAAAGGACTTTGGTGCACGAGTGTGTCTCTCTGTGTGGTGTGTGTATGTAAACGGGAGCGTCGCATCGTGCTGTCGAGGATCGTTACGTCGACACGCGTAAAAGGGACAGGATTCACGCGTTCGCCTCTCTCTCTCTCTCTCTCTCTCTCTTCGAGGTTCGTTTGCATGTGTGTTTGTGTGTATGTTCAAAGTATAAGACAGATGTTTTCACTTTGGTATTAGTGCTATATCCTTCGCGTGGAATGTCTCTATTTAGAGCTCGACTGCACACGCGATTCTACGTTGAAAAATTCTGCGGTCGGTTTTAAAGTTCTACCGGTATTGAATACGCGTTGTGCGAATATCCGGAAAGACCTACCGCATTGTTTCTCTGGAATGGAATATCGTTTCAAAGGGTAAATTTTCAATTTGAAGTTCATTGATTCGAAACTTCTATTTTTTTTGTTAAAGAGTTTCAAGACTTATTATTTTTTGTTGCACAAGTATCTTTAATCAAACGTAATTATATAGGTAATTTAATATTAACTAAAATGTATCTCGTATATAATTTTATTAAAATAAGTAACCAGCTAACTTTAAAGGCGTTGGTTATAAATATGTTATTTACCGTAAACTGATACTCGATTATTAATTACTCTTAGTTTTATAATTCAACTTTATATACAGGATCACAAAATGATTTATTGTCCATTTACTTCAGTTTTCAGCCGAGCAGTGTCAAACTTTTTAAAATTGTTGCGTAGTTTTAACGTTTAAATAACTTATAGAGTAGAATCTGCAGTCGAGCATGTGAAGAAGAAAAAGTTCAATAAGAAACTAAAATTACTTTTAATCGTATATAGGTATAGCTTGCATTGCGTGACTTGACTGAATAAATTAAAGATCGCACACTAAAATTGATAGTCGAGTTTTAAATAAATAATACTGTAACTGCAACTGTACCATCAAGTTAATATAAATCACATTAATTTATAAAATATTCGATATAGTAACGCATTTTCTAGATTACCGTTTTAAATGTCGCATATTCATAGATCAAATGCGAAGAGAGGAGGAAACTCGTTCAACGCTAAGAAATTTTAGTCCCTATGGACTCCGTGGAAAAAGGTAAAAAAGAAGAGGAGAGGTGGGAGCGGAACGATTAACAGTATGCAAAAACTAAAACGACGAGGAAAATAATCGAAGGAAGAAAAAAAAAAGTGGAAATCAAGAGTGATTTTCGAAGGAACGGGGAGGAAAAATGTAAAGGGAAGAGATGCCCTCGTCAATAAGTACGCGGGATTTACTGCAAAAGTCAATAGACGTGCTTTCATCCTTATATATAGGAATAAGAGTAGGAAAAAAAAGAGTAAAGGAGGGAAGAACCTATCCTATTCACCGTACGGTGCGAGTAGCGAGCTGAAAAGGAGAATTTAACGAGTCTCCTATCTCGCTCTCTCTCTCTCTCTCTCTCTCTCTTCTCGAAGGGAAAGAGAGATATTTAAACGAGGCTCGCGTTCGACCTCTTTCGTGTAAGAGGGATTTTCAAGGGTATGAGTCGAATACGTACGTGCGCGTGTACTTTAGCATCTATATACTCGAAGGATGAAGAAGGGGTGTGGTGGTTCGGCATCTTTTGCCTCGTCGCGTTCTCTTCTCGCTTATAATATTGAGCTTCGGGAGCCGCAAAGTGTCTCTGAGTTACCATACTGTTTGCTACTTAGTTTGCTCTACCGAAACTCGAGAGGATGCGCGCGGCTTTGTTTCCTTTACTATATATTTTCTTTGAGGAACGTATACGAGCTTACCTTGATTTCGTATCGTTCACCAAACGATCGGAGGTTAATAAAATGTTTCGATATAATACATATATTATTTTCGCTTTATTGCTATTTCAGAATTTAGGATAATATTTATTTTATATTTCGTATCGCGCTTTATGAGTTTTATATGCGTATTTTAAAATACTTCAGTTTTATTTATAGTAAACCTATCAACTTTTTTTGGTGAATGAAAAGCATAGTTATAATTACATTGCCAAAAGAACTTACAAGGAGAAGACATGGCCTTTGGGAAATGGATCTATTTGAAACTGTGGAATATCATTCAAATTCAAATAAGAAGACCCGTGCCTCAGGGTTGTTTGTCCCATGAGATCGGGGGATAAAGATATTCGACATTTTTAAAAAATATTGGGGAATGAGAGTACGCCAATTAAAATAACTCAAGTTCTATTTAATCTACAGTTATTATCCAAAATCGAAAAGAAGGAAGGAAAATTTACTCTTTGTCTGCTTTCAATGTTGCTATTCCGGTTAATTTCCTTCCAATGCCATTTTTTAACGCAACATTATTTTTGGTTGAAATTTTACACAGTGATAGATAATAGTCAAGGGAAGGACAATGATGTTTTTATTTTCCACAATTTCCTTTATTTCAATTAACCAGAATCCAGATTTTGGATAATAGATATAGATAACTAGAACTTGAGTTATCTTAATTGGCGTAAATTCAATGTTTCAAGAAAATGAAAAATTTCAATAAATCGAGTTTTTGTGGTTTTTGCATTTTAAGAAAAAAACTGTGAGAGTTATGATTAATCGCCGATCAAATTTGAATTTTATGGATCAAAATACATTGTAAACTATGTTTATAATATTTTAATTAAAAAGACGATAGACAAGTAAATGATCGATGCTTCAGTAAGATAAACCATTTTAAAAAGTATTCGAAAAAATTATGCATCGGATAACAAGTATTCGCCAACATGTATTTAACGAATATTTTTTACGAATACCGAGTATACCATAATTCACTTAGTTACCCTTTTTTAATTATAATTTTTTTCACAAAATTCAAAAAGGGATTCGTTTAAAAAATGGGGTTGAATACTTGTCGATCTCTGCATTAAAGTGCAGGGTTGTGTACAAAGAAGCCGCAATTAATGTAATTTCAAAGAATTATCACGTTTAATTAAAGTTTATGTATGTGCTTGTACATATACTTTGTTATATTATATATATATAGCGAACAGAAATTGTAATAAATCACGTACTTGTAGTACTTATTATATAAAGAAACGTAACTTTGCGACCCACTTTGAAACCACCCTTCTCTTTTCTCGGGCATGATCAAAAGGAAATTTTTTTTCATTCGCTAACTAAGGGTTATACCCTCTGCTCGCTACTCTCGTCAAGCCCTAATTTTTTAATTTTCATTAATAGATCAAGTGATATATATAAAGTGATATATAATTACTTTTAAAAGTTTAATTTCTTTCGATATTATTATTTTGGTTGAAACAGTATATAATTCTAGATTATGATAATCATAGATATTATTGATTTGAATTTACAGATAATACGTAAGTATAATTTTTAAAAACCCGTAATTAGTGCGAAAATCCTGGAGTACCTTAAGAATTTGCGAAATAGCTCAAAATGTCCCCAATACCTTAAAAATTCGCAAAGTATAACCTTTAAGTCCGTAGAGTATAGTTTAATGTATCACTATCCAAAAAATTGCGAGCAGAAGTGGCGTTGCCATCAGATAGGTTGAGTTCATATTCGACAATAATTATGGGCAATTATTTCGTGGACTTTTTGATCAGCAAAGTAATATATGTAATTGATCATTACATCGATAGCTATTGCGCTTAACTTCGATTTTGTGCGGTAGAAACTTTGTTTTCTTTAATTGCCCATAATTATTGTCGAATATGAACTCAGCCTATATGACAGCAGTGTCATTTCTGCTCGCAAATTTTCAGGTGGCGGATTTGTGAAGCTATCGCTACGGACTCCCCTTCATAATTTTCAAAATACCTTAAAAATCCGGAAATTCCTTAAAAATCCACAAAATATCTAAAAAATTTGCGAAATAACTTAAAACCCGTAAGTAATACCTTAAATTCGCGACATACCTTAAAAACCCATAAGTAGCGAAATACCCAAAAAATTTTGATACAAAATTTTGCGACGGAATAGTTTTTAGAATAATATAAAGTAAGAGGAAGAGAAAAGTACACATTAGTTTGATTAAAAAATATAATCTGCACCATTCAAAATTATGATAAATAAATTTTTGGAACATCGAAAAATGGTTATAAAATATAAGCTAATTTATAGATTTAAAAAATAAATTTTTTTCCCAAATTCCAGCGATATTGACTGAGTAGTTCTAGAAATACAGTGATATATAGTGATAGGCACGGTTTTTTGGACTCTAGATATCTCAAAACATACCTCTAACATGTTATTAATAAACCAAAAAATTTTACTATCACAAAACTTCCTCTTATACAAGGAATCAGCTAAATATTTTGTTGTATCAAACAATTTTTTTACATGTTAAACAAAATATTTGATTGAATTAACTTAATCTTTTTAGTGTATAGTAGAAAATGATTACTATAAACTTGAATTTTTAATTGTACAGCGCTCTGAGCTTCGTATTGTAATTTAGCATTTGTGTAAAAAACTTTATCTTTTCTATATTTTACTGGATATGTAATCACTCTATGAAGTCGCATTAACAAACAAATACGCACTGTAGCGAAAAAAAAGAAAGGATTTCTTCGTTTATAAAAACGCCCGTCAGTACAATGTTTCGTGTAATAAATATAATCAAGTCAGACTAATTAAAAGTTTATACGCTATTATAAGAAGGCTTGCTAAGTTTGCACATAAAAAAGTGCACACGCTGCACTCTTTTTCTTCCCATATTAAGGCAGGAAAATGTTTTTCGAGATAACGAGGTACGGGAGGTCGAGTTCGCAGTCCTCATTGTCGTGAAGTTAAAAGAGATTTGATTTAAAAGAATTTATTATGCCTAGGATGGATTCAACTTTAAGGCGTTGGCAATACGAAATTACAGTATTTAAAATATAATATAAATGCATACAAAATACTAATAAAATAAAATATATAATTAAAAAAAAATAATTTAAAATGTATTAACACTTGTTGCGTAAGTGTTATGTAACAGTAACCGAAGTGCATGTATAATCATTGTTAGTAATAAATTTAAGCAGAAGTATATTTAACAAAATATTAAACAAATGCATTTTGCATTAAGGTCAATAACATTGGTAACTGACTAGAGCATAGATTCGAATATATAATTTCACAAATATGTTAACTTCAGAATCATAATTTTTTTAGGGTCAATATTAAATAAATAAACAATTATTCATTAAAGTTAGTTGTACGCAACGTTTCGTCTGCTTGATTTGCAGACCTATTCAGGTGTATTCACGTGTAAATGATGAAATAATTAGCCCAAATAGGCATCGACGAATTTCATTCGTATTATTTAAGTCTGCAAATCAAGTAGACGAAATGCTGTATAACTAACTTTAATAAATAATTGTTTATTTATCTAATATTGATCCTCGACATCGATTCCTTTAATAATTAAGGGGACGAGTATGTGTTAAAATTGAAAAACAGATATTCATTTTTAACAATTAATAATTTTTTTATAACAATTGAAAACATTTCTTAATTTTTTGAACAAATTATATTATTATTAACTTTTATTTAAAATTTTTTAGACATTTTATATGTAAGATAACTATTTTAATTAATTATGAAACTGCGTAATCTGATTTATTTTTCAATAATGGACTTACCGCAGATCTCAGGAACCACCTTCATCGAATAGGCAAAAATTTTAACAGTCACGTTTAATATGATTTAAATTAACTTGAATGGAACAGAATTTCAATAAAAGTCTAAATGTTTATTTTAAAAAACGATTTAGCTGCTTTTAACACAATTTTTGAATAGTTTAAATAATTTGGTAAGAATAACTTTTTTATTACAGTTTTAACACAGTCTATTCCACTCAAGTGGAAGTTGCTGTTAAAATTTTAGCCTATTCGATGAAGTGGTTCCAGAGATATTCTGCAGTAAATTCATTACGGAAAAAAATCAGAGTACGAAGTCTCGTAATTATTTATATAATTTTGTTACATATAAATTGTCAATAACTTTAAAATAATATAAAAATAAATTTAAAATAAATATAATCCCAATAATTCATGGTCTGAATTGTGAAAGATTTTTCGATAGATATTGATGGTAACTAATACGTGCAGAGTGACGCAGATCATTTCAGAGCGCAAGGAACAACTCATATAAATACTTTGACTTCTTAACAGTTAAAACCTGATATGTTAAAATATTCGTAAGATACTCACGCTATTTTATTGCTGATTTTAAAAATCACATAGTCCAGCATGCTTTTTAAGATCGAAGACATAGCGTACACACATGTTCATGAGTCGCAGATGTTTAGTATTCAAATAATCTGGCACTAAGTCACAGTGTACGATAAATATAAATATAACCACTATTTTGCAACTTATGGAAAATGCCATGCACTTTAGATATCATACTGGAAATATGTGAGTTCTACTGTAGATTCTCATTGAAAGTAACATTTATATTTTAAATAATCAATAAGCATTTTTTTCTGTTTACAAAAATGTATATTAAGACCATAATTAATTGCCAACCGAAGGAAATTTATTCATACATGAATCGTATTCATATGGATTATAGTGAACGTACAGCTCCAAGTCGTCAGCAAATAACATACCCCTAAAATATAGCAACTAGCTCATAAGTGAATTTACAAATATAATAGGACCAGGGTCGAGAAGATTGAGAGAAAGCATATAGAATAAGTACTTGTAGTATAAATAAGCAAATTATGCAAATTTTAATAGAAATGAGTTATCGTCTTTAACCGTGCAACTGTTACAAGTTTATGTAATTAATCATAAATATTAATTTTCTATAAGAGATGATGCATTCCCTATTAAATTATCGTATAGATATAGATTTGCAAAATACTACGTTCAGACGAAAATGATTGAATTTTGGTAAGAATACGAAACGAAATGAAAATGCGAAGAAAATAAAGTTAATGAATCTACATATCGGATATAAAGTTAAATAATGAACGAGTAATCCAACGGAAATTGGTAGCTGTGGTAACTAGTAGGAAGTCTAGGTAATATTAAATCACCACAGGTGTGCGTGTCCCAGACGCGTAGAAGCAAGGAAACACACAGAGGCCGGAAACAAGGGAGACAAACAATTCAACAGTACAAAGTGTTCGAGAGAAGAGAGCGAGAGGAAGATCGGGGAAGTCTGAGTGAATATAACGTCGTCGTCCACGTACTCACTTCGATTCTAATTCCCGAGCGTCGGCTAATTAGCCTGGTGCGCGTTATAATTAAAGACCAGACGCAGACGGTACGAAAGGAAAGGTCGGACTCGAAGCCCTTTTCGCATAGGGATACTCGTGGGATCGCGACTCGTGTGTGAACGTCACACTACACCGAGCACCTGCTGTTTGCGCGAAGAGACCGAGTAAACGTGAGGGGACTTCCCTCTTACGAGCCCCTGCAAATTTTCATCTCTCCGAGCGTTTTAATGACGTGCGCACACGCATCACCCGGTTACAGGGTTCAGGGCTCGCTCTCTACTACTCCTCTCCTAGCGCTATATACCAACTACCTTTTACCGGGAGATTTCGGCCTCTACGACCGACGCGTGTCTATGCACGCGAAACGAGTTTACGCACCGCCCGCTGGTTCATTCAATTTGAATTTTGTATGCCCAACCTAATGAATCTCGCCCGATTTTTCGAGCCTCTTTTACAATCAACATTTTTTATCCTTTTAAATTGCGTTCTACTTCTCAAATTGTATGCTCCAGAAATTGAATAAGCTACGAGGTATTTGTTTCTAGTGGATTTTTATATTTTCTGGATTATATTATTTAACGTACAAAGATGCTATAATCAAGTATTTTATAAGAAATTTGATTTTACTTTGCGACAATAATGAATGCGGCGCTATATTTAATAATGTATAATTTTTCACATTCGACAATTCGATGTAAAATATTTATGTCTATTATTACATGTATGTATTCTAACAATTAGTTCTACAAATTTCTTATTATTTATAAATTCAATTTTATTCTTCCAATTACAATCAATTAGTACTATATTAAAATTCTATTCAAATATCGTGTAGTGTATAATTAATAATTAAACAAGAAGAACAATTCAAGTGTTCACTGCATATTATATTATATGTACAATATTCAAGAGATCGAGGAGATGTAATTTTCAACAATATTTCAATTAATATAATTAATAAATATTTATTAGTTATACAATTATACAAAATAAAGTGGATATTTAATCAACTTTATCTGTACGTTATATTAATCCACTTCAATTTCTTTTCTTACTTTGTGATCTGTCAAGTACGTCATCGAATACAATAATTTAAAGTCATTTTACCAGTCCTGCGAGCAACGTAGCATGTAAATTTAACGAAGAGCTGGTGCAGTTATCCACTCTTCCCTCTTCCTCTTTATATTTTCAATATCTTGCTTTCTCCTTTTTTTATTCCATTTTTGGTACTATTGTGCTTTACGCGAAAAACGTCAACGACACCTCGGGGTCAAGTAGGCCAATCGAGCTTTTTGGTGTAGAGATGACTATATCAGCTACTCTTTTCCATTGTTGAAGCAGCGAATTTTGTTCATCAACCTCTCGACCAAAGTTGAGCTTATGTGCGTAGTAGAACAATCTCACTTTCTGCAGGTCGAGAGAAAGGAAATCAAGACTGATGAACAAAATGCACCAGGATAGTTATATATGTACATTGTATCAAACTTTGACATTTTTCTGTACTGTATTATCTTTGTGAACGTCTTTTATTCTTTTGTGATACATTGAAATTTGATATGCAACTATTATTTGAGGGTTATTAATTACATATATTGTACAAACTTACTTAATTATGTTTCCACCCTGATTATCTAAAAAGTCTACTTTATTAACCTCTACAAGTGGAGTAAAATTGTATTTTATTCCTTCGATCACTTTATTCCCCGCAGACTCGTTTTATTTCCTGTACACCTATTTTATTTATCATAGACACATTTTATTCATTGAAGACAATTTTATTCATCGTAGACCCCCTTTTTGTTTTGAACACTTAGTTTAGCCTTTTTCTACAGATACAAAATTTAATTTATTATATTAAATTAAAAATATCAAAAAAATTTACAATATTGAAAAAATTTAGAAATGAAAAAAAAATTGTTACTTATTAAATGATCAGGGTGAAAAATTTTATATGAACTTCGGGAGTAAAAGGCGATTATTCCCTTGGATGAATTACTGCCTAAAGCTCGAGCAGTAACGTTCATCCCGGGAATAAATGCCTATTTTACTCCCTAAGTGCATACATAACTATTAATTACATTTTTTATTAAGTAAGCATCTGATTAGCCAATAACCGTAAATACTTCATTGGCAGGCATTGTGAAAATTAAGGTATATAATTCCGTCTATGCACATCTTTATTGCGCGTTCAAAATGCTAACAAATATTTTATATTAAATGTTGAGAATTCAAATGTTAGGTGTAATTTACTAAAATTATTTATATAAGATTATGACAATTATTAAATATGTGACTGGAATTTTTATTTCTCAAGTTAACCACCATACAGCGATTTTACACTCGTTCTAATTATTAGTATTAAGGGGGTTCCAAAGTCAATTTTTATCCTCCCTACCTTATCGACTGAGTAAATCAAATAATCGATTATAATTAGATAATTATATTATTATACGGAGAAATAAGAGTTCATTGCCCTTCGTATATGGATTATTTAAGTGTGTGCAAAATTTGGGACAGCAAAATTATCACGTTTTTGTTTAAACCCTTACCAAAAATTTTGAGTATGCTGCGCCCGTCTCACATTTTTGGTAAGGGATTAAATACAAATGAAATAATATTTTTGTCTCAAACTTTGTACATAGTTAACTTATTCATATACGAAGGGAAGTGTACTCATAAATATATTCAGAACATTAAAAAAAATAGTAGACTTTGATACCGCAACAGTAACAAAATAAAATCTTACGCCATAAATTACCGTTCGGTGGCGCTAGCGGTAGAAAGATACGAAAGTTACGCGAGCGCAGCAGCCGCCATCTTAGACTGTCGGCTGCACGGCAAACAGTCAACTTTTTTCAAAGTTGTCAATTGGACGTGCAAACATATTGATATGCACACACAGGGATCATGAAACAAAACTTTTATGTTTATAGGTTAAACATTTAAGCAAATTAAATAACAGGCGCATTTTAGTACGCAGGAATAACCAGAATACTGAATGTCTATTATTAGTTGGAGAGTGGGGACTTCGTGGTGCGTGCGCTCCGTCGATCGCCTGCGTACACGCACCACGAAGTCATTTTTACCGCTCGATTCAACCAATTTGATTATTATAAAAAAATCTTTCGGTATTCAATGTCGTTTTATTTTCTGAATACGTTAAATATTAAAGTAAATTAATTAACAGGCGCATTTTAGTACGAAGAGAATAACCAGAATACTGAATGTCTATTATTAGTTGAGAGTGGGGACTTCGTGGTGCGTGCGCTCCGTCGATCGGCCTGCGTACACGCACCACGAAGTCATTTTTACCGCTCGATTCAACCCGTTTGATTATTATAAAAAAAATCTTTCGGTATTCAAAGTCATCTTATTTTCTGATTACGTTAAATATTAAAGTAAATTAATTAACAGCGCATTTTAGTACGCAGGAATAACGAAAATACTGAATGTCTATTATTAGTTGGAGAGTGGGGACTTCGTGGTGCGTGCGCTCCGTCGATCGCCTGCGTACACGCACCACGAAGTCATTTTTACCGCTCGATTCACCCGTTTATTTATTATAAAAAAAATCTTTCGGTATTCAATGTCGTTTTATTTTCTGAATACGTTAAATATTAAAGTAAATTAATTAACAGGGCGCATTTTAGTACGAAGAGAATAACCAGAATACTGAATGTATATTATTAGTTGGAGAGTGGGGACTTCGTGGTGCGTGCGCTCCGTCGATCGCCTGCGTACACGCACCACGAAGTCATTTTTACCGCTCGATCAACCCGTTTGATTATTATAAAAAAATCTTTCGGTATTCAAAGTCATCTTATTTTCTGATTACGTTAAATATTAAAGTAAATTAATTAACAGGCGCATTTTAGTACGCAGGAATAACGAAATACTGAATGTCTATTATTAGTTGGAGAGTGGGGACTTCGTGGTGCGTGCGCTCCGTCGATCGCCTGCGTACACGCACCACGAAGTCATTTTTACCGCTCGATTCAACCCGTTTGATTATTATAAAAAAAATCTTTCGGTATTCAAAGTCATCTTATTTCTGATTACGTTAAATATTAACGTAAATTAATTAACAGGCGCCTTTAGTACGAAGAGAATAACCAGAATACTGAATGTATATTATTAGTTGGAGAGTGGGGACTTCGTGGTGCGTGCGCTCCGTCGATCGCCTGCGTACACGCACCACGAAGTCATTTTTACCGCTCGATTCAACCCGTTTGATTATTATAAAAAAAATCTTTCGGTATTCAATGTCGTTTTATTTTCTGAATACGTTAAATATTAAAGTAAATTAATTAACAGGCGCATTTTAGTACGAAGAGAATAACCAGAATACTGAATGTATATTATTAGTTGGAGAGTGGGGACTTCGTGGTGCGTGCGCTCCGTCGATCGCCTGCGTACACGCACCACGAAGTCATTTTTACCGCTCGATTCAACCCGTTTGATTATTATAAAAAAAATCTTTCGGTATTCAAAGTCATCTTATTTTCTGATTACGTTAAATATTAAAGTAAATTAATTAACAGGCGCATTTTAGTACGCAGGAATAACGAAAATACTGAATGTCTATTATTAGTTGGAGAGTGGGGACTTCGTGGTGCGTGCGCTCCGTCGATCGCCTGCGTACACGCACCACGAAGTCATTTTTACCGCTCGATGCAACCCGTTTGATTATTATAAAAAAATCTTTCGGTATTCAAAGTCATCTTATTTTCTGATTACGTTAAATATTAACGTAAATTAATTAACAGGCGCCTTTAGTACGAAGAGAATAACCAGAATACTGAATGATATATTATTAGTTGGAGAGTGGGACTTCGTGGTGCGTGCGCTCCGTCGATCGCCTGCGTACACGCACACGAAGTCATTTTACCGCTCGATTCAACCCGTTGATTATTATAAAAAAATCTTTCGGTATTCAAAGTCATCTTATTTTCTGATTACGTTAAATATTAACGTAAATTAATTAACAGGCGCACTTTAGTACGAAGAGAATAACCAGAATACTGAATGTATATTATTAGTTGGAGAGTGGGGACTTCGTGGTGCGTGCGCTCCGTCGATCGCCTGCGTACACGCACCACGAAGTCATTTTTACCGCTCGATTCAACCCGTTTTGATTATTATAAAAAAAATCTTTCGGTATTCAAAGTCATCTTATTTTCTGATTACGTTAAATATTAAAGTAAATTAATTAACAGGCGCATTTTAGTACGCAGGAATACGAAAATACTGAATGTCTATTATTAGTTGGAGAGTGGGGACTTCGTGGTGCGTGCGCTCCGTCGATCGCCTGCGTACACGCACCACGAAGTCATTTTTACCGCTCGATTCAACCAATTTGATTATTATAAAAAAAATCTTTCGGTATTCAATGTCGTTTTATTTTCTGAATACGTTAATATTAAATTAAATTAATTAACAGGCGCATTTTACGTACGAAGAGAATAACCCAGAATACTGAATGTCTATTATTAGTTGGAGAGTGGGGACTTCGTGGTGCGTGCGCTCCGTCGATCGCCTGCGTACACGCACCACGAAGTCATTTTTACCGCTCGATTCAACCCGTTTATTTATTATAAAAAAAATCTTTCGGTATTCAATGTCGTTTTATTTTCTGAATACGTTAAATATTAAAGTAAATTAATTAACAGGCGCATTTTAGTACGAAGAGAATAACCAGAATACTGAATGTCTATTATTAGTTGGAGAGTGGGGACTTCGTGGTGCGTGCGCTCCGTCGATCGCCTGCGTACACGCACCACGAAGTCATTTTTACCGCTCGATGCAACCCGTTTGATTATTATAAAAAAATCTTTCAGTATTCAATGTCGTCTTATTTTTTTGAATAAGTTAAACATTTAAGTAAATTAATGAACTGGCGCATTTTAGTACGCAGGAATAACCAAAATACTGAATGTCTATTATTAGTTGGAGAGTGGGGACTTCGTGGTGCGTGCGCTCCGTCGATCGCCTGCGTACACGCACCACGAACTCGCATTTGTTGCTCAATTCGCGTGTGTCACGTCAATCTAGAAAATTAAAAATATTGCTGCTACGTTTATAAGATTTGAAATAAACAAATTTTTCCGTTATAAACCAACAATATATATAATGATAAAACGTTTCTGAACGAAGTCCACGAGTGTCTCATCTCGGTCGTGATCCGACCCGTCTAGTCCGTGCGCGCATGCGCATTGCGTTGGAATCGACATGATGCGCGCGTACGACGTACACCCGTGCGGTCATCTATCGATATACGCGTACATTCGCGCTTCTTGCCGATCTGTCAACGGGTTCTACATTGTATTGCTGATGGCATAGTGCTTTCTATTCAACACCGGCTCGCTATATGATTAAAGTGGAGTTGTGGATTTCGTTTAGAGGTAAGTTGCTTAGCCGTAGAAGAACTTTGTTATTTATATAGTTATATTACAAGTGAAAGGTTGGTGTTCCCCTAACCTCTCAATTGATATCAAAAGGCAATTGTATACCTTTTTATGCATCCTTTCTTCCTGTTTCCCAGTATACCATTATTTAGTAGTTTGCTTTGTCTGATTTTTTAATATATTCTCAGAAAACCCTGCACTGGGCGTCAACAATCATCGGAGCCAATCTGTGTACGTGTTGCTGTACCCCAGACTTGGACGTGTTGCGACAGGCAGATTCTTCATTGTATTGCTTTTTCTTCAATACCGGCTCGCTATAGGATTAACGTGTAGTTCCGGGTTTAATTTACAGGTAAGTTGCTTATCCGTAAGAGCACTTCATTATTTATATAATTATTACAGAGGAGAAGGTTGGTGTTCCCCTAACCTCTCAACTGATATCAACAGGCCATTGTATACCTTTTTATGCGTCCTTTCTTCCTGTTTCCCATTATACCATTATTTAGTAGTTTGCTTTGTCTGATTTTTTAATATATTCACAGAAAATCCTGCACTGGGCGTCAACAATCATCGAAGCCTATCTGAGTACGTGTTGCTGTTCCTCAGACTTGGACGTGGTGCAACGGGCGGATTCTTCATTGTGCTGCTTTTTCTTCAATACCGGCTCGCTATAGGATTAACGTGTTGTTCCGGGTTTTATTTACAGGTAAGTTGCTTATCCGTATGAGCACTTCGTTATTTATATAGTTATATTACAGAGGAGAAGGTTGGTGTTCCCCTAACCTCTCAATTGATATCAACAGGCTATTGTATACCTTTTTATGCGTCTTTTCTTCCTGTTTCCCATTATACCATTATTTAGTAGTTTGCTTTGTCTGATTTTTTAATATATTCACAGAAAATCCTGCACTGGGCGTCAACAATCATCGAAGCCTATCTGAGTACGTGTTGCTGTTCCTCAGACTTGGACGTGGTGCAACGGGCGGATTCTTCTTTGTGTTGCTTTTTCTTCAATACCGGCTCGCTATAGGATTAACGTGTTGTTCCGGGTTTTATTTACAGGTAAGTTGCTTATCCGTAAGAGCACTTCGTTATTTATATAGTTATATTACAGAGGAGAAGGTTGGTGTTCCCCTAACCTCACAATTGATATCAACAGGCCATTGTATACCTTTTTATGCGTCCTTTCTTCCTGTTTCCCATTATACCATTATTTAGTAGTTTGCTTTGTCTGATTTTTTAATATATTCACAGAAAATCCTGCACTGGGCGTCAACAATCATCGAAGCCTATCTGAGTACGTGTTGCTGTTCCGTCAACAATCATCGGAGCCAATCTGAGTATGTGCTGTTGTTCCTAAGACTTGGACGCGATGCAGCTCATAGAAGATATAATACCCTGCAGCTACTGAGTGAGCTAATGATGGTGCTCATCCTGGTTCCTTGGGCTCGTTCCTAGTCAAAGAGTCTAATCAAATGTGCTTTTTTCCATACTAGGAACGCTTGAATGCTGGATTCTGGAACTGGTCGTAATTATTATATTTAATTTTAGTTATTAAAAAATTGAACAATTCATTAAACCTGTTGTCACTCCATAGTGAGTAAAAGTGTCAATTATTTGTAACTATGCAAGTGCAGAACTGTAAGCCTAATTGCCCACTCTATAATGAGTAATCAATCCTGAATTTATGGGATTAAGGCATTAAAAATATTTCAGTACGTAACTGAATTTATAAAAAAGTTTTATGATTATGAAAAAAATGATGAAAAGAAAAATGTTTTAAATGATGTAATTATAAATAGCAGTACACAATTATTATTTATAAATATCTTACACGCTATTAGAAAACATTTATTGGATTAAGAAATTCTATCATTTGAGTTATAGAATAGGATTTTTCACGCAAGCCCAATGATGGCTAATAACTGTTCCTAGTTATTATATTTAATTTAAGTTATTAAAAAATTGAACAATTTATTAAAATTGTTGTCACTCCATAGTGAGTAAAAGTATCAATTGCTTGTAATTGTGCAAGTGCAGAACTGTAAGCCTAATTGCCCACTCTATAATGAGTAATCAATCCTGAATTTATCGGATTAAGGCATTAAAAATATTTCAGTACGTAACTGAATTTATAAAAAAGTTTTATGATTATAAAAAAAATGATGAAAAGGAAAATGTTTCAAATGATTTAATTATAAATAGCAGTACACAATTATTATTTATAAATATCTTACACGTTATAAAAAAACATTTATTGGATTAAGATATTCTATAATTTGAGTTATAGAATAGGATTTTTCACGCAAGCCCAATGATGGCTAATAACTGTTCCTAGTTATTATATTTAATTTAAGTTATTAAAAAATTGAACAGTTTATTAAAATTGTTGTCGCTCCATAGTGAGTAAGCCTAATTGCCCACTCTATAATGAGTAATCAATCCTAAATTTATGGGATTAAGGTATTAAAAATATTTCAGTACGTAACTGAATTTATAAAAAAGGTTTATGATTATAAAAAAAATGATGAAAAGAAAAATGTTTTAAATGATTTAATTATAAATAGCAGTATACAATTATTATTTATAAATATCTTACACGCTATTAAAAAACATTTATTGGATTAAGATATTCTATAATTTTAGTTATTAAAAAATTGAACAATTCATTAAAATTGTTGTCACTCCATAGTGAGTAAAAGTATCAATTGCTTGTAACTATGCAAGTACAGATCTGTAAGTTGATTGCCCACTCTATAATGAGTAATCAATCCTGAATTTATCATACACGCTAAAAAGACATTCTCAAAGTTAGAGAAAAAGAAAATTTTTTTGGCTCTTGATCAATAAAGAATAAATTTCAAGCTTAGGTTATGTTGTCTCCACAAAATCAAATCACAGTGTTAGTATAACTACGCCATCTACCGACATCATTTGAATCGTACGCTAGATGGCGTAGTATACTGATAATGCAACCTACTATATCGACGGCAGGTCGATAATTCAGTCATAAAATTGACTTTGGAACCCCCTTAACGGGGTGCCATAGTCAATATTTATCCTCCCTACCCTATCGGCAATCGTGATTATTAGTAATAAATGTGTAAATAAAACAGTATGTGAAAAAATAAGAGAAGAGGCGCCTTCGTTCATTAATAATCTAACTGTGTGCTGAATTACAGATTAAAATTATATTGCGTTTTTGAGAAAAGTCTTACCAAAAATGTGAACCTAACCTCAACGAGGTGAAAAGATTTGATATTTTTGGTAAGACTTTTCTCAAAAACGCAATAATATTTAAATCTAAAATTCAGCACACAGTTAGATTGTCAATAAACGAAGGCGCCTCTTCTCTTATTTTTTCACAGACTGTTCTACTTTTTTATTAATTAATCATCAAAAATAGAGTATGGAACCCCCTTAATAAAATACAGTAAAAACTTAGAGGATAGTTAATATAATATATTTCTTTAAGACTATAATTTTAAAAATGAATTTTTAAAATTGAACCAGGGTTCTTTTACCGATGACTTCTGCTTTCCTTACGTCGGCGCAATTTACATTGATGCATTAGTGCATCGTGCGAAAGGAAAATGCAGGAAGAACCAGGGAACGAACACTCATAGAGTACGTTGAATATAAGGTCTCTCGAGGGAAAAATAATTTTGATCTTGCGCGCGAGGTAAAGAATATGCGCATCTAGCATTTGCACCGCGCTGATGGTGAGAAATACCATACAGATATAAAAAAATTTCACTCTTGAATATATATTTCGAAGTTTAAATATTTATTTATTATTAACAGATTGTTTTATCAACTAAAGTTGAATTTTATATATCACAGAATTACATGTTTCATCAGCTTCATATTCTAACATAATAATTAAAATATTAGAGTTGTTATAAAATGTGTTGACAATTAACTTAATATGATCTTTACGTTTTTTGTTTCAGGTGTAAAAATCTAACCAGATCTCTTTAATTGGTAAGTTTATTATTCACTACGTTTAAATTAATTAAAACTTTTGTACTTAATAATACATTGGATAATAAATGAGGCTTAAAATAAGAAATATTTTCAATAATTAATTAGATTATAAATTTTGTATTTTGTAACCTTTTCGTGATATATATACACTTGCATTATTTAAATGCTGCGGGAAAGTTTTAATAATTTAAAATGTAACCAAAACATTGCTCAAAACCAGACATTGAAGGTTGGAAGAGTAAAAGAAACTTGTTAAAGATGCAAGAAAACTAGAAAAGCCATTCTCAAAGTTGGAGAGTTTTTCGTTGCGAGAGTAGCTCGTCGCCGCGTTGAAATTCTCACAGAAGTCGATCGACAAAGTAAAGTTTAAAAAAAAAAGATACGATGGAAAGGGACACCAACAGGAAGAAAGAGAAAAGTTAGAAAATTGGTAAGAGAGGATAAACATAAAGGAGAAGAGTGACAGGGGAGTAACAATAGGGATCGCTGAAAATGAAGGATATTCAAAAATGAATATATTAAATTATTGAAGTTGAAAAAGACAGAGTATATATTCATTATTTATAAATATTGTAGTGGCATCGAGATAGTTGGGATGCGAAATGTTAATACTACAGAAATCCATCTCTTCTCGTTTATTTACTTACTCTCTTTGTATACATTTTAGGCTTATGGGTTTTGAACTTATTGGTTTTGGGTTTACAGTATTTTGATATATGTATATATGTGTGTTATAGCACAGTAGGATTTGCGTTTATGAGTTTTGGGTTTATGGGTTTTCAGTTTACAGGTTTCGGGTTTACAGATTTTTACTTAGAAACATTGGGTTTCCATTAGATTAATTTATTATTATAAAAATCAAATAAGTTAGAAATTTTTTTTTATTATTAATAAGATTGTACTGAGAAATAAGAAAGTTACAGTAAAAATTTTAACCAGAATAGTATATATAGTCACGGTCATTTAAGAGACGTGTATACAGGTAAAGAGAAGCTGAAACGATAGAGTTGTTCTCGCATCTTTTGGAGGACGTGTCGCGATATCAACCACCAATATAACCCGACGATGGGTACCTTCAGCTACCGGGAAAAAGTTTGGTATTCCTTCTCACGGACAAGTTTACTGTAATTTTGAACTATTCAGTCGCGCTCGCATTGGCATCCCTAGGGCAACTTTTTTTTTACCCCAATTTTTTTTCCCCCCGTGGCTTAAAAAACTCACTCCGTGCTCACGTATCGGAGCTGCGAAATTTGTAGATATACACGAGAACGTGCCCGACAGCACGAACTTTTTATACGGCCAAGGTACAGAGGTTGCCAAAAGTCTTCGCTCAGAAATAGATCGTGAAACAGACAGTACATATGAGAGGAGAAGCATTCGAGGAAAAAAGTAGTCAAAGTTCAGGGAAGAACGATCTATCGAGAAGTGGAAATGCTTGCTTTCGTAAACCGTTCTCCTAGTATATATTTTTCTAAATTGTAACTTTCGTCAAATAGAGATTGATATTATAGTTGACACTTTTTATGTATCCGACAATATTCCTCTCGAGTACAAAATTTTTTTTTTCCTCTTTAGGTCTTTTAAAATTGCGATCCGTATTGTTGTGAGCTCTCTTTAGAAGGTATACATTTTAATAAACTTTAATGTTGCACGTTAAACTCGAACGGTATGTAATTCAGTGTTTTTATTTTTTTTTTTCAAAATTTAGTAACTCTATAGAGTCATATTTGTTATTTACTCATTTTATTTTTTTTAATGTCGTAATAAAAGATTTTGAAATCTCATATTAAATTTTATACTGTCCTTTTAAATTCTCAAGCTTATGCGCATTATATAAATTTACATTTTTTACGAAGAAATTTTAGGAACGCGTAGTAACGTAATACGTTAAAACTATTATTGAATCAAAAAAATAAAATAATAATAATTTATCCATTATTGTTTAATGCGCGATAAATATATATCCGAAGTATTTGATTGAACTGAAGGAGAAATATTGCGTATAATGGATATTAAATAGATATTAAAACAAAATATAAATCGCATATCGTTTTCCGTTATTGCATGCGATTTCGCGCATTCATGTAAAATATGTTTTTTTTTCAATATTTTTCCTCCGCGTTTTTGTAAATTCGTTGATGAGCGAGGAATCGACTTCCACTTGACTATACGCATACACATTCGCGAAAAATAATATTTTCGCTCGTACGCGAGTATTTTTCAATTTTTCACTCGTAGATGACGCCCTACCCTCTCTCTCGCATTGGTATGTATAAGCGAAATATTCGTCGTTACCTTTTCGGCGCACACTGAATACCGAAACTGGTTTAATCGTAGTGAAGCTTGACGCGCTTGTACGAAGCTTTATCCAAGACTTTGAAAGCAGCTATGAAGAAAAAAGGAATGTTGTGCGTATGCGTACACACATGTACATTTTTGGGAAAATAAGCTGAATGACCGTAGGAGGGAGGGAATAAGATCGAAGCATTTGCGTAGAAAAACATTCTCATTATTTGCATTTTATGCAAACTGTCCTGGAGAGATGCCGTGGTGTATTCACCGAGGTCAAAGAATCGTTTTCACGGTGGTTTTGAGCGTTTGGTATCAACATTAACGTTTTATCCTTTTATACACGAGTTACTCCTATCTTACTCGAATCTGGTTTAAGCCTATATATTAGTTAAGCTTCTTTTTCGATTCTTATTTCTTATTTTATACATTTTAATTATATTGCTACATATTATGACGGTATTGCAAATATTTTATGATTGCTTATTTCTGAAAATAGACGCTCTCTTTATATTTTTATATAGTAATTGTTTTGATGGTTTTTTCAATTTTTATATAATAGGAATTATGTTTGAGATCTCTTTTAGTCGGTGAGTAAGGCGTTATTACAAATTAGCAAATCATGCTGTATTGAAAAGTACAAAAAAAGGGAGCCCTTTTATTTTCCTACTTTCTTTTAAAAGTGCGGAGGCTAATGGCGATCGATATCGGTGTGAGATAACGCAGGGAATAGAAGGATGATAACGCAGGTGGCTTAATAAAGTTTCTAAATGAAATAACATGTCGAAATGAAATTTTTTTTCTCTTCCTATCTCTCTCTTTTTCAACTATATATAGGTATAACAAATGTGTATTAAAACGTATTTTTTCTATGCGGGCTATTGGCGTTTTACGAATGTTTGATTCGACAGTCCTGCCTTCTATCCCGCATTCGTGTTATTTTATCATTCACCACTGGACTGAAAAATCCTTTCCGTGCACATACAGGAAAGTTAACCTCTTTTTTTCCGTTATGGTCGATATTCTTTGTGACTTAAACCAGTTAGTGCAATGTAATATACCGTGGTAACTAACATTCTTGTGACGATGCTATTATACACAAGGAAAGAAAAAGAAGTTCAACTTTTTCCATTTAGCAACGTTATTGTTAACAAATACAAAATATTTGTTTAAACTATCATTGAGAAAAAAGTTGTGGTAAAAATGACAATACTGCCTAGTAATGAAATTACAGACTGTCAAAATTACTATACTGTATAGTAACAGTTACTATAAGAGTCTATTAATTTTTACTATAATTTTTGTAATATTTACCATAAATTCCGTAAATTTTACTATACTATATATAGTAATTTATTATATTTTGGCAGTCTATAATTTCTTGTCATTTTTACTACAACTTTTTTTCTCTGTGTAACTTTAATAGCATAACTATATAACAAGCAAAAGAAAAGTATTATTATAAAAAATAGGTTTCTTAAAAAAAAAAATGCGTAAGAAGTAGTATTTCAATTTCATAAAATATCCCTTGGACTAACATGTATTAACAAGTATACAAATATACTATATCCTGCTTTGAAAGCACAAATTTGTTGCGAGAGAAGATTGACACGAGCTCTCGAATAATTTGTAAATATATATATATATCTCGCGAATGGAACGGTTTCGTGTCAAGCAGTTTGGTCGATTACCGTTCAATCTACCGAGTTCCTGGCGGACGTTCCCCACCCGTTCCCTACGTGTACGCCCGTGTACGTATATGTGTATGTATAAAATGCACAAATTCGTTAATACAAGGCGTCGCTAAAACGAAATTCCCGTGAAGCTGTTAAACGCTGCCGCTCCTATATGTGCACAAATGAGGTTTTATTGCAAAGGTAATTTGTCACGCGATGACCCTAAATGCTTTACGCATACACACCCATACGGGTACGAAATTCGAAATGCAGGTATATTTTTTACCCTGCTTTCCCGATGGAATTTTGATACGCTTCTCATCGCTTATATATGCAGTGCAAATATATCGTAATTGGCTGTTTAAAGACATTTTTCCCTTGCCCGTTCGCTTTTCATTATTGATATATATATGTACCATTGTGAGATAAGAAACGTGAGTAATCGTTACACATTTAATCGCTAAGGTTTATTCCAAATTTATTGCAAAGTGCGACTTGATTTCAGTAATTGTAGACAAAAGAAGGGTAATTTTTTCGACTTTTCGATTATTGACGTTATGAACATTTTTCTCGTATTGCATGATGCACTCGAAACATTTTCTTCAGAATATTGATGAATAAAATTCCATTCGTTTGAATTTCACCAAAATAATTTAACTGACAATAAAAATATTTCTTACTTTAAAATTGCTGAAAAATGTCTGTTTTATCAAGTAATAAAATTTCCATACGAAGAGAATTTTCATTAAAATATATTATAAAATTCAGTTCAATTATGAGCGTTACCTCTTCAAAACTTTTACCGCGGACCAGAGAAATTTTACAGTGTAATCATCATAATACGCTATACCGAGGCCCGAAGCAAATTTTATATAATATTGTCCAATGTCCTCCGGAATTATATATAATTTATTGCTACTATTTTTAATATCATAAAGTATTTTCTCCTAAATTATTTGAGTTAAAAATTGCATTATAATATGCCTTTTATTTGTCACGTATACTAATACTAATAATAAGACAATTTTTTGTTAATATTAAGATAGCGAAACATTTTTTATTATATTCGTTATTTACTTTGGAACATTAGTTTTTTTTTCACTTAACGTCGCTCTATTTATGCTCCAACATGGTGCTAAACAGCGACGGAGACATACCATGTCTTTGTAATGATCGCACTTGCGTTGAAAAATAGATTTCTCCAATGGTGTTTGTATCAATCGGCCGGGGGCGGAACTCGGACGTGAGAACTCCTTCCAGATTACGAGTCCAACGCCTTAAACCGACCGAAACATTGCAGGCCTCAGCAACATAGTCAATGCTGGATTTTATAAAGAGTGTCCATTTACCGATATTAGTTAGTCTAATATGCTCAAAGGGGCCGCAGTACTGCCTAACGAGCTACACCTAATACGAGGAAGTTGCAGGCCTGTTGTCACCATCGCTCGTCTTTAGGGTCTACTACATTCGTAGTTACTCTTGCATCACCTGTACAAAGGGCTCATCAAGGTTGTAAATACCTTGGTATATCGCCTTCGTGTTTGCATTGCTCTTTGTGGCCCCGAGGAAAGAGACATCTTATTGATGACTTCCCGTGCCGAGTCATAAGTATCGTATTTTCCATTATTGTCTTTACATCTCTCCGAGTGTTCGATATAATTACTATTAGTTATCGATATTATATCGTGCATTTGATTCAAATATACATAAATAAATGCGCGGTGTGCAGGAAATTTAGAATCGATGTATATATACGTATTAAATAAAGAGCTAAATCTAATTTAGCTAATTTCCGTAATAATTTACAATCGCATGGATTAAATTTTTTATACACTTTATACTGATTTATCGAATGGCAGCTTACATTATATTTCAAAATTATATGTATATTGTACTTTAAAATATCAAAAATTTAAAACTTCACTATCATACGTATATTATTTTGTTGTATTAAAATGTAACACGTAATCTCGACACACGATAAAATTTCAAATTTTTGCTCATCAATAATTAGAAGAAGAATTCGATAAGAATTTTAAGGCGAATATACCGATCTAAGAACTCGAACAATTTCGTCATCTCAAAACGAATCTAAACTTTGAAACATCACCTCCGAAGAAGCATTTGGTACAAAAATTTCATTAAAAATGCATGTAGCGCGGCTGCTGACGGACCGTCCGCACGCGAGACTTGGAATAAAATTTTTCCAAAAGTCGACATTGGCATTTTATGCGCGCCGCACGCGACGTTCCAGCGTACGTGCCGACTCCTCTCCCTCTCTTTTTCTCTAACAACCTCCACGCGACTTCCTTCCGCAGGTGGACGCTAATACTTTCACCTTTTTTTTTTCTTCTTATTCTCCCACTATATTTATATATGGCCAGAAAACGGTAGGGGTCGAAAGAAGGTAGGGTAGGGGGATTTTTCATGGGCGATCACGTAGGGTATACGCGTCGCGTATTCCTGGCACATATCTCTCGGGGATGCGCGCATATTGCATTTCTCCGGGTGGAAGGAGGCCACTTTCGCGGGGCTAAGTGCGCCTCGCGCTACTTTTCCAATGGCTCCTATAACAATCTCCTCTCGGGTCGCACTCCACATTTCTCTCGATATTCCTACTTTTTACTCATTTTTCCCCTTATTCGCACCTTACTTTTCTATCTGCACATGTATATACTTCTCCTATCTTATGTTTTTTATTATTTTCTATGCTGGATTATCGAGTGACGCGATGCCGGGTTTTCACTTTGTCGAGTTTTATCTGTACTTTTCCATACTACGCCAAGTAGTTCCTTGCATTATAGATTATTTAAATACTATACATATATATAATTATTGGATGGTAATGATTTATTAATCATTGTTTTACTTCTATTTCGTGCAGCAATGATTTTTACTAATTTTTACCTATTTTTAATTATGTGCGAAAAATGACTTTATTGCTCTCTACGAACACAATAATTTGTTACCGAGTTGAAATAATTTGCCGACGTTTCGGACGCTTTTTCATCTAATTCATTTTTGACAATATTTTATAATATTGTTAATTATTATTTTTAATTTTAGTTATATTATTTTTATGTATTAGATACTTTATATTTACATCTTACATTATTGATTGTCATATTATCTAGATCAATTAATTGTAAATTATTAATATGTTTACTACAATCGTAAAATAACCATCGGATATCTATTTAAAACGTTACAATTTCTCCACAAATTTAGGTAGCGCCAACATAAGTTGATATTAAAATTAGTTACAAAAAATACAAATAAATCAAAACATTACGATATTTTACGTATTTTAAATTAATGTTCACAACTATAAGATTTATGATTCTACAATAATCAATATAAAGTAAAATTATATCGGGTGAAAACGAAATTGTAAATTCGCAAGTGTATAATACGCAATAACGCATTTAAAACACCAGAAAAAAATAATGAACACGTATATGTACACACCGATCGGCGATTCTAATTATCTTTATGAATAATAATAACATAACTCTACACATCTCACTGGTGAGGGAATTGGACAAAATATAAAATTATCGAACGACCGAAAATAATAAACAAGACTGTCAGAAACATCATTAATGATCCGGTGATGCATTCACTAGGGGTGAATCGATTGACATTTTACGTTCATCCGCGACGAAAGCTTGTGATAAATGTACGGAAATATGTGGGTATTTCGATTCGTACATATTTGCTAAATCAATGATTTTCATTAATACAAAATTGCACCTCGTTATTATAAGACTGACAGATTGCGAATTTCGAAACGAAAGTGTATAGGTATACGTATCACCTATATGTATAACGATCGGCCACATTAACCGCAAGAGTTTTCATATACGCGAAAAGCTATACATTCACGCGATTACAATAGCAAATTTTCGACATTTAGGATATTTTACGCGTGAAAATCAATGGAATATGGAATTGATGCAGTACAAAAGAGGTGAATATACATATTTCTTTATTCTTCGTATACCTCCGCGTCAGAAAATTGAATGAACATATAATGACAAAATTATCGATAAGGTTTGAAATGCACTTTTTCCATTCACTCGTTCATTTTGAGTAACATATGCGCGCCACTAACGCAAACACATCCACATCCACATACACACAGAGAGAGAGACAATTTCCCGATGAAACCCACCAGTTTGATCGCGAGGCATAAAAATTTAATCGTGTAACCGAGGGGGACATCGATTTGCGCTTATTCAGAAAAACACGTACTATATATCTCGAATCACATCGGTAAACGCAAAATGTGCCCAGTGCCATTTGAATTATTTATAATTGAAGTGAAGCTCGGGAGATTATTAATGTCCCGTATATAACACACTCAATCGTTCAAGTATTAATCATTTTTAACAATTACATTCGATTTCTCTCTCTGTGTGTTCTAAATATATTTTTACTTATGCATGTGTACCACCAGTCTTACCTGTACTTCGTACAAACTGGTATTGTGTGCACATATATTTCCGATGAATATGTAAGTAGAATGGAAGAACTCACTTCTACACATACACACACATTTGTATATATAGGTATATAGATATAGATATTTTACGATTTTACGTATTCGCTTGCTGTGCGTTTTATATATTCGGTTCTCATTATATATTCACTTTTACGGTAGAATGTAAGCGACTTCCTTTATATATATACACCATATATATATATATATATATGTACACATCGAAAGGGTTGCGCGCACGGTGACAAGTTGAATTTTACCTCTCTCAAACTGTTTGATTTTACATTTCCCCCTATGTACGACGGTTGGTCTTTTCGCGTATAAATCGCCCGAGAAAGAGAAAGCGTAAAACTCTATGTGTGCACCAGACGTTTCGATTTTCATTAAACAGCACTGGGGCTTTTTTTCGTCTACACAAATTTTCCAGCGTAAACGAGTGATAGGAAGAGAGAGAGAGAGAGAGAGAGAGAGAGAGAGAGAGATAAATTGATATATATTTATGTGTATATATATATATTATATACGTCGAGGGAGTAAGAATTTGAAGCTGTACGCGAGAGGCAAGGCAGTAATAAAATTAATCGAGTCTCTGGCTCGACTTTCCAACCTCTCGTCGGCGCGGCCAAGCAAAATACTTGGAGAGAAAATCAATAGAGTCTGGCAAAAGGGGGTAGAATTTGATCTGTCTTTCCTCTCCTTACGATTTTCGACGCGAGAAATATAGCTCGTTTGTGAAGTGACGGAATTGGATGGTTTTATTGAAACTGAGTGTTCAAATTATGGCTTCAACATTACTTTTAATACGCGTACCTTTTTATATATTCTTTTGTTTCAAAACAATACAAATACTTGAGTCTCCAAGTTGGTAAGATCATTCCATTTCAATATTACTCACAACAGGAGAAACTCTGAGGGGAAACCTTGTGATTGGACAATTAATAATATATTATTTCATTAAATATATTATGTACTTGGTAAAATCATGTAGTATTAAACAAATAAATACAATGCAGTTGCATAATTCGATTGAATTTTTATTTGTAGTATGTAGATTAAATCAGCATGCATAATAAATTACATAAATATAAATACTTATTTAATTTAATCGTTATATTATTAATTTTATAAAGATAGATGTTTTACACATATTTTCTTAGGTATGTGAGGCTATGCATTTTTTTCTTTTGAAAAACATAGTTATAATTTAATACGTACTTTATTCTTACAGTGTAATTCTGATTAAAAGATGTTAATTAAATTTTCATTTATAAAATGGAGGGTTTTACATGGTTTTGATGAATACATTAATTATGCAAAGTTATACATAAAAATTCAATGTAAAGTATCCGACAGTTTCACGTACGCGTAGTAATTATAGTAATTAGCATTTATTAATTATTACATGTCCAATCACGAGTTAATATAATATTTATAACATTTCGGAACCAAGTTTTATGCAATTGTAATTCGCTAATTTGCAACATCGATCATTTGAAAAATCTGCCGATACAGAAATAACGTACGCGGTGTACTGTAAACATAAACTTTCTAATAATAATGGGAAATCGAAATTATGACGACCTAATTTATACGTTACGGTTATTAGTTTGCCGAAGGTAACGTCGGTGCTAATTGAAGCGGATATATAGACGTATAGAACGAAGACTACCCAAGGGAAAGAGAGGATTTCGTTTCACCGTTCTCTCTTTCGTTGGGAGAGGAATTTCATCCTGTGCGGTGTATGATACGCGTACACCGCAAGGACCTCGAATTACATTTTCTCGATTTGCTCAGGTGCTTGGTGACCATTTTCAACGACACCCAAGCCGCAACGAAAAAGTGCGTGCATACGGTATCTTGACCAACCTAACCGTTGATCTTCTCTACCGTTCCTCATCCGGTGTCCGGTGTGTAGTACTCTCCTCTCTTTTTCGTTGTGGCTATATTATTATTCCTTTTTTTTATTTTCATTTACTCTTCTTTTTGGTTGCTTTCCGGCGAAAAAATATCTAGTGTAGTAAATTAACTTTTGCGAAACTAAATTTTCACTAATAAATCTTGCGCTCTTCTCCAAATAATAATGTTTTACTATTACACTGCAAAAAATGTTATAAATTGAATTAATTGACTTGTAAATATTGTATAATAAAATTTATTTAACGTTATTAAAAAAAAAAAAAAAAAAGAAATAAAGTATTTGGTACCTGGCTAAATAAATTTAGAGAAAATTCAGTAGATCGAGTAAAGGTTCGATAAGACATATAGATCAGCCGCAATATGGTAAGGAACTGATATACGAGTGAGCCTTAGTTAGCTCTGAAATTCAACGGAATTTATGAAATCATAATTTTTACGAGATTGCACAATCATCGAGCGGATTCTTAGATTCCTTAATCCCTTTTTCCCATCTCCGGTCGCGCGTTTAATCCGCACCTCTATCATTTCCTCGGTGTTTCCGCTCACTTTTCTCTCGTTCCTCGTCATCGTCCTCGCCGTCCTCGTCGATCCACACATTCGGTGCGAATCGCTCGACTACCAATTTCATTTCGTCGGGTCGTGCGCAAGAAACAATGCTACCGATAAAGAATGGCCAGAGTGTACGCCATCGGGAATTCTAGCGTGGTCGGAAAAAAAGATTGCGACCTGCACCACTGCCGGCGATGCCGCAAACTCCGAATGCCAAGGCAAAAATGCCAAGCGAGTACTGGTGAATCAATGATGAGAAATTGCTTTTTCGTTGCGAGAAAATAGCGTAGAGATCGGTGCGATTTCGTCTTTATTCTTCGGGCGATGCCCCAACGTTTTATGAGAACGAACATGCTCGAGAAAATTGCTTTGGTTTCTTAAACAATGCCATCTTGCTTTCTAATTTCAAATGGGATTTCTCTCACTGTTCGATCGAGGTGTTACGTTTAAAAATTCAACACTTTTTTTGAGCAAATCTGGAGCATTTTTTTCTTATTTTCATTCGGGAACGATTGGATTTGCGTTCATGTTTTTTTACATATTTTGAGAAAGAGGAATAATCGATCGCATAGTCAGATAAAATTCATATAGCATCTTGATATATTTTACAAAATTGATTATATTAAAAATCAGTCGTGCATTCCAATTTTCTATAGTAAAGTAGCATGCGATTCTTCAGATATTTCTCACAATAATAGTTTTTGATATTAAATTCATATATACCGACAAAATATGGAAAATAACTCGAATTGAAAAACACCTAAATTGTCGAATTGACTAGTTTTCAATTACGCGAATGATAAAATGTTTTTTCCATCATTTCTTAAGAATTTTTCAAGACTACTTTTCTCAAATGCTTTTCCACGAGACTTCTTAGAATTAATTTAGTGAAGCGCAACGGAAAGGGGTAGAAAAGGAAGATAATACCAGAGAGCTCAAGAAACCCACAATGAAAGACTCGCGCGCGCGAAAACGAAGGAAAAGAAAAAAACAAATGGCACCTCCGTGGCTCGATCCATCGGCTGATTTGAATAAGTCGGACGACGAAGACGACGAAGACGACGCCAGGGGAGCAACGTAAACACGGAGAAGAATCGACCTATCCATCGATTCCCTTTCCCTTGGACTTTAACTTCTTACTCGTAATGTTCTGCGTTATTCGAATACCATTCAGTTATATATATCTATGTGCATACTTTTGTCCTTAGTATTTGTGTTTCTGTTAGCCTTACTTTCTTTTTTCATTTTCTGCTTAACGTACAAAGTTTGTTTAATATTTTTTCAATATTCTCCTTTTATAGCTTCTTCGGCTTTAATGCGAAAGTTGAATCGGTTATTCGAATAAGTTGATTGATGAGTCTGAATATTGGAAGATTGATTATTATGTTAACTTGCGTGAATTATGATAATTTTTAAATTCCGTTTAATGTTGTATCGTACACTTTTCAAATATAATATTACAATAATTTACATTTTTTAGGTAGATAAAAAAATGTACAAGATATTTATAAAATAATAAGGTTATTTACTGTTTCATTACTCAATATTATATTATGCATAAGTTTTAACGAAAATACAGTAAATTCTTTCAGGAATGTTAAGCTTTTTTGGTAAAGTTTTAACGCGTTAATAATAATACATAAATTGCAATACGTTATTGATACATTTAATATGATTTAAAAATAATGATCATAAATAAATTTTAATTAAATATAACGTAAAATGAAAAATAAAATACACACATTACATTATTATAGATAAATGAATTGTAAGTGAATTTATAAATAATATTTATTGTTGGTTATAAATTATTTGAAGTAAAATACTTATAATACTATAATAAGTTAAACATTTCATGAAAAAGTTTACCCTCAATCTAAAAATACTCATCAAAGCGTTTTAATTTTAAATAGACCAGAGTCATTCAATACCGACAGTTTAATTACTCAGGAAACTAGTTTATTAACTGTGTATATGTACAATCAATTTTTCAGTTTTAGTTGCTGCTACAATCGTAGATATATAAATTTATATAAAGAGAATATGAACGTTAAATAATCTTGAAGGCATTGATTCCCAAGCAAAAGAAAATTCCATCAGTCTGATCGTTCATTCGTGGAAATACCCTCTACTTCACGGTACATGCACATTTATTCAAATCCATCAGTAGTATACGTATATATGTATGATGTATGTATAAAGATATTTGAATCTGGTCGATTCCTCTTTGGCATCATTCCGTTTTCGTTCCCATAGCTCAGTTTACTGAAACGCAACGGCACACGAGAACCAGAAAATACGTCGGGCTAATAAACGCGACCGTGTAGGAAAAACATTTTCAAACGTAATTCGATATATTTAGCTTTATCGAAGCGCATTTAACTTTAGTCTAGCCGTTTCCAAGTACTTCCTGATATCAAACCCAAGTGACGTGTACTAATTTTTAAAGTCTAAATACGTCTATATGTTTTAACGAGCTTAAACGTACGATCGAATGTACTCGCGAAAGTTTTTAATTCTCCGTCGTGATTTCGTATATCCTTGTTGGACAAGACACACGTATGCTCAATGTGAAAAAAAGCACTTGAAGAATCGTGGACTGTGATAAGTTGACCGGGTAAAAAATAAATTTCCGAAAGTTAAAGCTTCACGCAGTAGGTTTATCAAAGCTCGACAACATTAATCCATTAAAATCATCTTAAGAGCTCTCTGAAATTTACTGTCGGCTGCCATGCTGTAATCCTGCAAAGTCCGGTCTTGGTTTTTCATCCTTGGGTGCTTAGAAACCGCGGTCTCGGGGCCGACTTGTGGGCTCCTTTCCTCGCCACGTGATTGGACGTTTCACGCGCGCGTGACACACGCCCTGGAAGGATGTCCTTATACAAATTTCGGTCAGGTCGACGTCGTTAGTGCCGACCTACCATTATCGTAAACGTAAAGATGTCCCGAGCATCCGCCGACGCGTTTTTAGCGTAAGAAAAGACGGCTTAGGATGGTAATATCTTGGAAGGTTTCTTCAGCGTTTTCATTTTTTTTTTCACTGTGCTTAAGTTGCCGGAATGTTGGTACTTGGAATCGTGGTCGTTTTAATGGACTTCGAATTAAGTGACAGCGCGTTTTTTCTTTTACACAGTAGTCTCTAGAATTATCTTCAATTATTTATTCATCATTTTTTATAATAAATATTGCAAATATTTCATGTTTTATGATAAAAATAAGGATTAAAATTTATTGCAAGTGACCGTTATTTATTTACTGTAATATGATTTATTTTAATTTTACCGTAAATCGATACAACCGATATAATATAATTAATTTACATATAAATTATTAAGCGACAGGGGACAATCTATGTAATATAAATCTATTTCATTTGCAATTGACTGTACCATGCAGTCATTCGTATCTGTTTGTAAAAATAAATAACGGTAATGCATTAATTACATTTTATAGGAAAACGTACAAGACTTGTTTATTTTTGACCTTTTTGTTTGAATCGAATCATCCATTATAAAGTACAAATAAAAAAAATTGAAAAATGGTTGATTCGTCTCTGAAACAATGAATTTAACAAAGTATTCGTGAATTTTTAAAATAAAGTGTTTTCAAAGTTGCACATTTAATGCCTGTTTCTGCGCAAAGCCACTTGTGTAATTGAAAATAAAATATATATTTATTTAAAGAGCGAATATTCCATACATTTCGTTTTATTTTTGTAGAAAAGTTATTCTTTTTTTTTATAATCGATAAAAGAAAACGGTTTAAAAATTTTACTAATCCACAAACGACCGCTGTGCAAAATTTCAAACAAATATTAATACGATTAATATAATTCAATATCAATTGAAAAGCATAAACCTATACAAGCAAATCAATACGATATACGTATATGAAACATTTTACCTGCGATCCATAAACAAAATAGTCCAGTTGAAGCGAACAAGGGAGAAAAAATAGTGGAAAATGATTATGAAATGTAAACGTCAAACGAATCAAAATCCAAAATTTTCCCCTTGGATTTGCCCGATTTGCATAATTGAAAATATTTACCAAAATCACCGAAGCATCCGCTTAATTCAATCAGGCGGATCGACGAGCCGGTCCGTTGACTACGCTCGCGCATCGGAGTAATCGAGGAAACGCCATGACGTACGAATATATGGGACGGTCGAACGGTCCGAAACCTACGGTAGTATTTTGCGGGTAAAACCAACGAGAGAGAGAGAGAGAGGAGGGAGGGAGAGGAAGAGAGAGAACCCGACTCTGGATGGATGCCGTGGCGTGCACTACTGCGTATGCATTATGCAATGTTTATACATTATGCAGCACGGCCACCGGCGTAGCCGCAACGCGAACCGCACTGCGCTCTCGGTTTATTTAAATATTTTTTTTCGTTGTTGTTATGTAATCTCGGTAGAAATCAAGAGGAATTTCGTGAAATTCGAGTGCGCGGGGGGTGCGCGGCGTGTATATCGTGTACAGGGGATAAGTTTAAACGAGATGATGGCCGAGACCTTTAAAATTTCTTCGTTTCATTAGCGGCGAGGAGGGAAGTTTTAATTGAATTTGTTGCCGCGCGTACCCCTTCCCTCCTCTTTTTCCTCTGCGTAACGCTGCATGCGCAATCATTTTATTCGAAGTGTCGCATTTATAAAGTATGAAGTTTCCGCGGGGAAAGTTGAGTTCGGGGTGCGGAGGGCCCTACCTACCTACCTACCTATACCTGCCTTCCTGCCTTTCTCACTCTTTTACCCGGATGGAAAATTGAAAAAGTCGTTGAGCTGAAAATAATTACGCGGGAAAATATTCATTGTGACCGATTTAAATTTTTTAAAGTGACTCGAGCTCTCAAGCTTTTGAGAGGTTTCTCCATACCCTCTTTCGCAAGCTCGAGTAATTTAACCGGGATATGGTAATGAGCGGAATTGAAAATTATTATCGCAATTAGGTTTTAAAATTAGTGTTGCCGTGTTGCCAGTCCACGTCCTCTCCGTAAAATACTCGTTCTTGAGTAAATAAAATTTAAACGCAATGGATTTCGTTGAAATAAGTGTAAAATGTGATTTGTGAAATAGGAATAAATATACGTAATAACTATATCGCTTCGTATCGTTCGACTGAATTGTAGTCGAGTAGCAGTCGCACCAGGCTTATCGATAATTTACTCCCCTCGCGACAAGTATGAACGCAAGTATGAATTTCTTTGTCTCTCGTTGTAAAATGTGTGCGACAGCACTGCCTCCCTCCCAGAATTTTGCAAAGCCCCTTTGGCCTTTCGCTCGTTAGTAAGCTTGGCTTTGAGGTCTCCGACTCTTGAGTTTAGGTCTATATATAGAGAGAGAAAGAGAGAGAGAGAGAGAGAGAGAGAGAGCGGGTGGTGCACCTGGTTCCTCAATCTTATCGGTCGCGGTCGAGTCACCGAACCGTGAAAGCCGCTGCGCGCTCCTGGGATTGATAGCGATCTGCGGTAGAGGAGAGGGACCCGAAGGCGGCACTCCTCGATAACGATCTGAGTTATTGGATTCCGCGATGATGTGCCTACTTTGTCGAGAGGAGGGCCTCTTTCTGGCCTCGCACCCACCGGCATCCGCCCTCATTAGATCACCCCGAGAGAATTGATTGACCCTGGGAACGAGAAGAGGCTTTGATTCAACTTTCACGAGAGCACTTGCCTCCCGGTTCTCTGATATTTGAAAAATTTTACGATACTCCCTCGATTCTTTTCCCAAACTTTTCACCTGTCTTATCGTACTTGGGAATTTTATCAAACTTTTGTCGTATAGTACGTATTACGTGGATGGGAAAATGATGATATGTTTTCATATATGATATAATACCTCCATTCAACTTACTAGTCGTCTATCATACTTACATTAATGATTTATTTAATTAGATAAATACCAAATTTACAGTATGCATTATGCAATGTTTATACATTATGCAGCACGGCCACCGGCGTAGCCGCAACGCGAACCGCACTGCGCTCTCGGTTTATTTAAATATTTTTTTTCGTTGTTGTTATGTAATCTCGGTAGAAATCAAGAGGAATTTCGTGAAATTCGAGTGCGCGGGGGGTGCGCGGCGTGTATATCGTGTACAGGGGATAAGTTTAAACGAGATGATGGCCGAGACCTTTAAAATTTCTTCGTTTCATTAGCGGCGAGGAGGGAAGTTTTAATTGAATTTGTTGCCGCGCGTACCCCTTCCCTCCTCTTTTTCCTCTGCGTAACGCTGCATGCGCAATCATTTTATTCGAAGTGTCGCATTTATAAAGTTTGAAGTTTCCGCGGGGAAAGTTGAGTTCGGGGTGCGGAGGGCCCTACCTACCTACCTACCTACCTATACCTGCCTTCCTGCCTTTCTCACTCTTTTACCCGGATGGAAAATTGAAAAAGTCGTTGAGCTGAAAATAATTACGCGGGAAAATATTCATTGTGACCGATTTAAATTTTTTAAAGTGACTCGAGCTCTCAAGCTTTTGACAGGTTTCTCCATACCCTCTTTCGCAAGCTCGAGTAATTTAACCGGGATATGGTAATGAGCGGAATTGAAAATTATTATCGCAATTAGGTTTTAAAATTAGTGTTGCCGTGTTGCCAGTCCACGTTCTCTCCGTAAAATACTCGTTCTTGAGTAAATAAAATTTAAACGCAATGGATTTCGTTGAAATAAGTGTAAAATGTGATTTGTGAAATAGGAATAAATATACGTAATAACTATATCGTTCGTATCGTTCGACTGAATTGTAGTCGAGTAGCAGTCGCACCAGGCTTATCGATAATTTACTCCCCTCGCGACAAGTATGAACGCAAGAATGAATTTCTTTGTCTCTCGTTGTAAAATGTGTGCGACAGCACTGCCTCCCTCCCAGAATTTTGCAAAGCCCCTTTGGCCTTTCGCTCGTTAGTAAGCTTGGCTTTGAGGTCTCCGACTCTTGAGTTTAGGTCTATATATAGAGAGAGAAAGAGAGAGAGAGAGAGAGAGAGAGAGAGAGCGGGTGGTGCACCTGGTTCCTCAATCTTATCGGTCGCGGTCGAGTCACCGAACCGTGAAAGCCGCTGCGCGCTCCTGGGATTGATAGCGATCTGCGGTAGAGGAGAGGGACCCGAAGGCGGCACTCCTCGATAACGATCTGAGTTATTGGATTCCGCGATGATGTGCCTACTTTGTCGAGAGGAGGGCCTCTTTCTGGCCTCGCACCCACCGGCATCCGCCCTCATTAGATCACCCCGAGAGAATTGATTGACCCTGGGAACGAGAAGAGGCTTTGATTCAACTTTCACGAGAGCACTTGCCTCCCGGTTCTCTGATATTTGAAAAATTTTACGATACTCCCTCGATTCTTTTCCCAAACTTTTCACCTGTCTTATCGTACTTGGGAATTTTATCAAACTTTTGTCGTATAGTACGTATTACGTGGATGGGAAAATGATGATATGTTTTCATATATGATATAATACCTCCATTCAACTTACTAGTCGTCTATCATACTTACATTAATGATTTATTTAATTAGATAAATACCAAATTTACAGTAAGCGATTGAAACTTTATTTGTCTCACTTATATCAATTCTAATATGACACTATATTTTTCATTTTATTTTAAATATACTAACAAATTAATATCCATATTCTTAATTAATTTTCATTTTTATTTAAAAATCTTGAACAATATGTAATAAAGTTTAAATAAAAGGGAAAAAAAGAAAGTACCATTAATTTCTGGACCTTTTAGCTAAGAATCTCTCGTATTCATAGCTTTGACTGTTCTATTCTTCCTTTATTATTGTAATATAATTTGAAGGTAACGCTTTTTTTTATAACCGGTTTATACTTAACTGTAAGATATACTTTATATTCATGAATATTTATGCGATTGTACTAACTTTAAACACTGTTTAAGACCGTACTATTTATTACGTAATTTTGTTATTAGCTTTATATATATATATATATATATATATATATATATATATATATATGGGTGGTTCTCTGTGACATCGAAGATGAAAAAAATAAATATTGCTATAACTGTGGGAATATGTTTTAGAGGTATCCAGTAGTTCTCCTGAATTTTTTCAGATTTTTTCTGGGCCATCATTTTAAGTTACAGAGAGTCAAAGTTGACATTTTAGCACTTTTTTGCATTATATGCCCATTTTCATGAATTTTTAGCTCCCAGGGGATGCATTTCTCACTAAAAACATAAGTATGACTTTTTTTGTAAAATTTTCCGAACTTTTCATTAAAAATACTTTTAAAGACATAAATGTATGCTGTCACACTCTTGTAAGCAATTTAAACCTTAAATAGTGAAAATCAGCAATTCTGCTCCGGACTCTGGTAACCTAATACTGTCTAAAAGATGTCTTTTTATAGTCAGCAACTGCCTAAAAATTTCCAGAGTGGGTCTAAATCATTAAGATCACTTATGGTCAAAATATCCGGGAAAAGTGCCCGAAATATTAATAGAAATGTATATTTGTTGCCTTATAACGATGAATCTAGTAGCATGATCATTGCAAAAAAATTTGTGCACTTACCTTGGAGTGGTAGAAAAGTATCTTCACTTGTTTCAGTATCCATCTAATCCCCTGTAAGCTGCTAAAAATACAAATATTATTATAAAATTATAAAAATTATTTTTTAAACATTTATAATGCTGAATTTTTAGTTTTACATCCCTTACAAGAATTATAATACTAATCTGAAGGATTACTATAAATATATAAACATCATTATTACAATAACTGAATATACGTATTTAATACAAAAGATATATAAATAAATCGGATATATAATTATAATGAATAACATGATAACGTGACAGTGACAAGTTTGTGAAATCTAAACAATGTATTGCTGAATAATAATAATAATGTTGATACTTTTATAGTAATCCTTCAGATTAGTATTATAATTCTTGTAAGGGATGTAAAACTAAAAATCTAGCATTATAAATGGTTAAAAAATAATTTTTTATAATTTTATAATATTTGTATTTTTAGCAGCTTACAGGGGATTAGATGGATACTGAAACTAGTGGAGATACTTTTCTACCATTCGAAGGTAAGTGCATTAATTTTTTTGCAATGATCATGCTACTAGATTCATCGTTATAAGGCAACAAATATACATTTCTGTTAATATTTCGGGCACTCTTCCCGGATATTTTGGCCATAAGTGATCTTAATGATTTAGACCCACTCTGGAAATTTTTAGGCAGTTTCTGACTATAAAAAGACATCTTTTAGACAGTATTAGGTTACCAGAGTCCGGAGCAGAATTGCTGATTTTCACTATTTAAGGTTTAAATGGCTTACAAGTGTGTGACAGCATGCTTTTTTGTCTTTAAAAGTATTTTTAATGAAAAGTTCGGAAAATTTTACAAAAAAAGTCATACTTATGTTTTTAGTGAAAAATGCATCCTCAGGGAGCTAAAAATTCATGAAAATGGGCATATAATGCAAAAAAGTGCTAAAATGTCAACTTTGACTTTCTGTAACTTAAAATAATGGCCCAGAAAAAATCTGAAAAAATTCAGGAGAACTACTGGATACCTCTAAAACATATTCCCATAGTTATAGCAATATTTATTTTTTTCATCTTCGATGTCACAGAGAACCACCCATATATATATATATATATATATATATATATATATATATATATATAATATTGAATTAAAAATCTAAAAAAGTCATACAGATAACTTAAAACATAAGAGAGCTTGACGTTTTGATTTTTAAAGAAAAAACAATTTTTTTATTAATAATTGATAAATAATTTTTTTAGTGTGTAATAATTATTAATCAAAGAAGACATAAACTTTCAACTCAAGTACCCTAATTAAGTAATCGATATAAACATCTGGCAAAAATTGGGAAAACTGTTTAAAACATGCCTAAAAGGGCCTGACGTTTAGAATTTTTTTAGAAATGAATTCTTTTATTTATTAAAAAAATATAAAAATATCTCAGTCTATCATGTCATTAACACCTATTATTCTAGTGTGAACACTATGAAATTATAATACTTATTGGATTAATCCGAAATCTATAACAATTATGATCAAATCAAGAAATACAGATACGCATGTAGCATTACAAGACCAAAAATAAACGTTGACTTTACAAATGACTTGTCTCTTTAATGTGATCGACCTTTCAGTCTTTAACTGCGTAATCGTTACGCGTACTTTCGAAGTAAACATTGTTGATACCTTCACAAATGATCATGGATCATCCATGCATTTACATGTGTGCACACATAGTATGACAGACGTATATCGATGAACGACATATAGCCAGGAGTGAAACAAACATTGATTGCTTTTTTGTGTATGAGTATAAACGAGGTAGATAAAAGTATAAAGTTAGACGTTACGAAAAAAAATGTTTTAGAAACTTTTAATAGCTTATATATTATTACTTACAATGTTCAATTGTTTAAAAATTTTTTAACAACAACAGTATATGGGTACCTTCTTGAAGTGCTTTTATCATAGAGAAAAAACCATTATAAACAGTTTTAAATTTTTAATATTTTTATGATACACTTACTTTACACGAAACATATAGATGTAAAAAATGTATATTTCGTTTAGAATCCAACCACTTCGTCGACGGAGCATACGTACACATATATTTATTTTAATGTATAAAGTCGTATGTTAAGGAAAATCATCGGACGAACGTTTCGTTAATTCTTGTACGCAACGTTAACCAGACATTAGCGCATTCAAAATCACCTTAGTTGTACTGTACTCTTTTATATAAATTGGGCGTGGGTTTAGGTTAAATGTAGGGTATATCTGGCCTCGAGAGAAAACGTAAGTAAGCAACGCCCATCGTTTAGCGCAAGAAAAAATCATGAATTTATAAAGAAAATTTAAGTTGCTCTACTCCGGGGAAACGAGTCAAGAAAAATACTTCTTAAGTGCACAAAAGCCACAAAAAGTACCTGTCATCTTGGAAAGCTCTTTTTTCATGTACATTAAGCTGACAAATTTTCTTCCGCGCAATTCATCACTCTAATTAATTTAAATTATAATTTCAAATTAATTTTTATTAATTAATCAAATTTCGCAAATTTATGTCATACTTTTCTTATAGATTTCGTTTTTATAGATCGTTTGCAGTTTCACTTCCTGCAGGAAATATCAGTTTCTTCCCTTAAAACATCGTAAGAGAATAATAGTAATAAATAATTTAAAAGATATTGCATACCTTACGAGTTTGCGTTTAACTATGCGTACTAAAATATTTAATAATTCATTTTTATAATTCTAAATGAAATAAGAAAAATTACCGATAGAATTTCTTCAAACGTTTAAATAATATCCCATATTCACATACGTATCATCCAAAAAATTATCCATTTTGTTTTATTTGATTTTAATATTCAAAGTTGACTAATCCATTGAATCATTTAAATTCCTTGATATACGGCGAATAAAAACTCCTTCTTTATGTTAGATCTTAAAACGACTTCATCTTGAATTCAATCGATAGTTAAAATTAAATGCAGGCATTTCTTCCTTTTCCTCTGGGATAAATTCATTAAAATCAACGTAAATCGACTATATATTGTTTATATAGATATATTTAAATTGCGTGTATTTAAAAAAGAATTAAGTGATAAAATTTACCATTAAATTAACAAAAAAAAATAAGGAAATAAAAAGTGGCGTGTATATACGTATATATATAAAATGGCATAAAAGTTAGAAATATAGTTAACGAATGATTCTTCACCAGTAGGGCAAGTTTTACGATCTGCACTTAACCTCCACCATTGCTTTGGTATAAAAAGGGTTAAAGAAAACGACTTTCCGGAAAAGTTTAAATAATCATTAAATAAACCATCGACTTATCGTGCAATAAATGTACCGTAAATAAGTGCACTCGCTAAAATATTTAATGAGGAAGAAGGGATATAGAGGTGCGACGGAAGGTAATACGCGCAACAGTTAAGAGGGCGAAAGAGAGAGAGAGAGAGAGGAAGAGGAGAGGTGTCTCTCTCGCTAAAACCCTGGGGAATAAATTACGTGGCATTAATGTATCGCCGATAATGCGAATTTATCGCGAATTCTCGGTCATGACGCATGCGCGCGCCCACGTCTTTTCGGGGCCTTTTTCGAGCGCTCGCGCGCCCGTATTAATCTCCTGAGAGATAGTGGCCCATCTATCGTACCCAGCCTGGATGCGGCTGACACTCGAAATCAATGGCATTCGGGTAGTGCCTCTATAGTTTATATATATATATATATATATATTATATACCTTTATATACACACCATGTGTGCGCGTGTGCATGTATGTAAAAGCGAGAGTTTTCGAGGCGTGCGAGGCCACCCGGATATTCGGCAGCGAGAGCTAACGCTCGAACACTCTTTAGCGCGGGTACTGTTGCTGGCTTTTATTATCTGGAACATCTATAAAACAACGATTTTTATGTGTATATGCTGAACAGCTTCAAACGTATTTGTATCGTATACGTCGTCGCTAGTACCTTCTTCTCCGTCTCTTTCATTTTTTTTATAGTTTCATGGCTTCTACAGCTAAATCCGGGAATATATGTTACACATTCATCGCTTTACGACGCGAGGGACGTACGAGTGATACGCGAGCGACGATTTTGCCAATTAACTAGTAATTTGAGAATTAGAACGAATTTAACTATGATATATATTCAGTTTATTTTTTTAATATTATACAGTACACTACATCTATTTTATTTTATGGTCAATTGTTTCTTTGTAATTTAATACCTGTTAGCGATCTGGCAAATGAAATTTGTAACGAAAATAGCAGTATCCGCATTGAAAGTGTCACGTGGATTTAAATTTTGTATAAAAAAGAAAAGGATTATCAGCTGCGTGTCACGTGAACTTTCCGTATATTTCACGTGCAAATGTAAAAGTTTAAAATTAAAATGAACGCGTATGTTGTATTGTTTTTCAACTGCAAATGCAAATGCAAAAAAAAAAAAGAAAAAAGAAATTGTTTTTCCAATCCGTGATTTTCAAATCGAATCAATAAATAATTACGTTTACGCGTAAATTTGATTAAAAATATAACTAATGCGTGTGCATTTACTATTTTAATTGAAGTATATGTAACAACGTTACCTGTAATCTAATTATGGATTATTTGTACTGGTTTGTAACCTAATTTCCAACGGAAATAACTTCCGAACAAATCTATTTGTAATTTCTCTGACGCTGATGCAAAGGTGTATAAAAAATATTGCAATTTTCCTTTGTTTTTTTTTAAACGAATGCATTACGCATATATAGGGAAATTCCAACTGATAAAACTGAAGTTAATTAGTTTGTCACGAAGTTATAAATTAATGGGAAGAAACGACATTTCGAAATGCAAATTAAGTCCTAAATATTACAGCATCCGCGTACTCTGTGTACTGGGAGTTTGTAAACTCGATCTAGACTATTGTTTACGCATTTTTGTGTATTAATACTTCGATTATCTTGATAATTTAACTATTACATTTTAATAACCGCTGTAACGAATTATCATACGCGTTATCGATGTTTTTCTGGTTGACTTGTTCATATAACCACGTAATTACGTATCTAATATAATAAATCCTCTATTAAATTCCATTGACCCGGGAAATGTTTATATTAAATAAATTCATCATCGCGCGCGTATATACAATTACATTTATATGTAAATTTTTATGCTCCAAATATTTTAAATTCAACTATACTTTACCCGTGAAATTTCGCACTTGGATGTGTATATATATATATATGTTTGTACCTACATACGCGCTGAACTCTTCGGTAGAACATGATAAAACGTAGGGAGGAAAAAAATTGAAAAAGATTTTCTCCATTCATACCGTACTGTAAAAAAGGCTCGTCCTCTTCGTCTGACTATAAAATTTACGGTACCCGTCAACGAGACGGACGCGCAATTTTTCATTCTTACTTTGTCATATACACGCACGCACACAGGCACATCGCAAACGCATCCGACGTGTAGATTCAGGCTTGAATGATAAAAAAGGAGGATAAATAACCAAAAGGGAGAAGAAAGAATAATGAATTTAGCAACCAACAACCGCATTTGCATTGATTGTTTGATATATTGTCAAAAAATATCCCTATATGGAAAGTTTTTTCAACGTAACGTTTGTTTATGCATCATTGATAAAATACTTTATCTTTTGCACGTTATTCACAAAACTAACGATTCTTTTTTTTTTACCGAAGGATAATATCGTCTACGAACGCACTTTAATATTACTCGAAATATGTTCAATATAGCCGATCTCGATTCATATTAAAGAAGAGAATAATTAATGTATCACCAAAATCCATTACCGGCGTCATATCTATTTTCCGTAGAAATGAACGAGGACAACAAAACCCAATAACCATGAAAGCTAATTAAGCAACACGTCTGAATTCTCACACCGAAGCATCAGCGCGAACCAAGTTTTGCAAAATGTCCTGCATTAAACGAGGTTGGGAAATTTACAATTACCATCAGGATCCTGCAATAGACACACTTTCCTGTCGCACACCATGGAATCAGCCTTGGGCAAGCCAAATAGTTCCAGACTTGACGAAAAAAAAAAAAAAAAAACAGAAATGGATCCCCCTGAAAGAAGAGGTTGGAAAAAGCTCGGAGAAACATGGTACAGAGCGCTGGACATCCCATTGAGCAAACAGTGCAAGCCCAACGGCCAACGGCATGCATCATCGTCCAAGGCCGAACAAGAGTCGGCAGCTTCGTCGTTCTCCCTCGGGTGTCGTTATTCACAACTAGCTCTCGGTCTCCACGACTCGGCTTCTATTATTCAACCCCGCGGGGGAGGAAGATTTTTCAGGATAAACACGGGCGTCTCGCCGGCCGTTAATGAAACGCGCCCGACGATCCTTTGAGGCTTTTTCCGCGAAATTCCCGGTGTGGATGGTATTTTTTTTCTCCTTCTCCTCCTTTTTTTTATACGTACACATTTTTTTCTTCTTATACTCGGTGGTTTGGCTTTTCATGCGCTTGCCTTCTTCGGCCGTCGAGTTTCCACCAGATGTGGGTTTTTTGCCAGATGCGCCTTTTGCAAGCGGCATGTAGTCACTAAGATGCGTTAAATGGAGTTGTTCATTAAAGCTAGAGTTCTTATGCGCATACACGTCTATATTTGCACTTCTCTTTTTGTCAGATGGAAGTCTACCTGCGTGAAGATATGCGTGAATTTAAAACTACAAATTTTAATTTAGACTCTTTAGCTATTTCAATTCGACACTAAAAACAAAATTTTATGAATTCCCTAAATTATTTACTCCTATAAAAATATTTATTTTCAACTATTAAACATTTATTTAGAACGAACGAATAGAAAAAAATATAACGCATTTAAAAAATACAAAATGTTCATTAGCTTCAAACTAATATTATTTTTAAAAGTATTTAACAATACACTTTATTGAATTTACTAAATTTGGTTTTTATTCCAAATAATATGGCTTTTATTCGAAAAAAACCAATGTTCGATAATATATTTTGGGTGATACAATTGAGTTCGCGTGAAACAAGTATTTTTATAAACGTTTTTATAACGTCATCAGAGGAGAGGTTAATACGAAATCATTGGAAACTTGATTACCGTTCGCTTAATTATAAGGAAGGGCGCGACATAAGTGGATTTAGCGGAACGAAGCGAAGAGTTCGGTGGTGGCAGTATATGCGATTACACCTAAGGCGAGTCATATAACGAGCTACTGATAAAGTAGAATTATCCGGTGCAGTGCGCGAAATGCTCGCGCGAAAGCTTTTCGCAGTTTATGCTTTTCCCTCGTTTGCGGCTGACAACCCGCACTCGCCAAAGGTAATTAACCTAATGACGCTCCCATTATTACACTCGAACTTGCCGAATATTTTTTAAACGTACGCCCGAGTACATTAGACGCGATTTTACATATATTTACACACCCGAAGCTCTTTGACTCGCGGTTATACCTTCTTCGTTATTCCAAAGTCTCGCATTTGCAAAGTACTCGTCGTCGTTTATGCCGTGAGAAGGTTATTTCGAAGTATAACTATATACGTAAAGTTATACATTTATATAACGAAATATGATTTGAAAGTACAATTACAATAAAATTAGATATGACAATGTAACCGGGTTAAAATTTGGAGTGACTACTAAGGACGCATTTCTTCGACCACATAAATTTTATTTGCAAGTTCATTATAATTTCAGCTCATAAAAATACAGCCGTCCTACCGTACCAAATAACTCACTTATAATGCATTCCACTACACCACGCCCATTACTTATAACTCGGGCTCCCGACCTATTTTTACGAAATAAATACATTTGAGTACAGACGTAAAAAATGATATTCCTTGACATTTTTCTATTGGACTTCGTATTATTAAGGAATCCAATCGAGATGAATTACAAAACCATAAGATACTTCGTTTACATACTTCAATTTCACTGTATATTCAGGATATTGGAAATTATGTTTGATACTAACATTCTAAAGAGTTAATTTTACAAGTTTACTTTAATTATCTATTAGTGTATTTATTCTTCTTTTCTATTTCATTGTTCGATCACAAATTTTAGTTTATTAAATAGTTATTATTAACACTATTTCTATTAAAATAACTTTGATTATTTTATTATATTATTTCATTTAAATGTTCGGTAATTATTTATGAGCAGAAGACTCAAAATAAATTTTATCTTTAACAAGATGTCTGGAATTATTTCAAATTTCAATCGTTAATTATTTTTAATTTCTTATCTTATTTTTATGCAGATTTATTTTTAGAAACAAAAGTATAAGTACAGGTAATACGTATTTGTTTAAAATCATTATTTTTATTACTATAGTAAAATATAGCCGCATTTCAGCTGGGTATGTTTCTTTGATTGTCGACATTACGTGAACACTGTAGTTTATTTCTTGCCCGAAATAGTTTCAGACGTGCCCCAAAGAAGCGAAACTACAATGTTCACGAAACGTCGGCAATCAGAGGACCGGACCTTACACGAGCGAAATCCAAAAAAAAGGTAACATTAATGAACAAACGTGAAAAATTTCAATCGATTTAATTACACATTGGTCGTTACAGTTAATAATTTAAATTGTACAATAAAAATGGGTTAAAGATATAAATAATTGACCCGTGTTTGCGTAAAAAAGTATTTCCTAGACTCGTTAAAACAATCGTGGGACGTTTCCGAGTTTCAGTACAGAATGTAATAACTTAGTAAATCAGCGAGCCACACCCAATGGCGCAAAAAGTACGGTACAGAATTCACCGGTTTTTAATTCGTCGGGGAAAAAAAATAAGAAAACGTAGGAACGAGAGAAGTCCTGCACAGGACAGTCCGGTATTGATTTTTTCGGGAGGGGCTAGCACCATCCCTCTTCTCTTCTCCCTCTCGGTCACAGCGAGAGACACAGAAACCCAACCCGTTTACTTCGGTCCACGCGTATTTTAGCGATGAGAATGGCTACAAAGCGTAAAATGCGTCACGGTCACTGAGTTCGCTGCCCCCCCCCTCCCCCTCTCCTCTTCTGCACATACACGCTGTGTAGGGCGACTAGGGGAGGAAGGGGGAGGCGTGATGTACACGGTGCTATTGCAGAACCATATATTCCAACGGTCAGCAACTGCGCGCTTTCTCCGCTTGAAATATATGTATACGCGTGCGCGCGTGTGTGTGTGAAAGAGAGAAAGAGAGAAAGAGAGTACAGGAGGACGAAGCGAGGATAACGGCCTTGTGACCTTTGCCCTCGACCGCATGGAAATTCGAAAAAAAGTGCATAACCTCCGATGCAACCCTTCCACTTTTCTCTGGGGCTCGTTGGTGCTTTTACGACGCCGTAGTGAAGAAGAAGGTAATAATGCCACGGATGAGAAAGCACCGCTGTACCGTTCCCTCGTAAAGGGATTTCTCGAGTGGGAGGGATGCTTCCCTGGGAGTAAATACGTCCAGGGTGATACCCTTCTTTTCTCTTTTCTCGTCTTTTTTTTCTCCCTCTACGCGTAAACCATGTGCGAGAGAAGTGCGTTTCGAAGGTGACCGAAGCTCCCATTTTTTTTTGGGGTCGCTCAAAACTTTGTTTCTTTTCTTCTTATACGTACCTTACTTTTTTTTGAATAGCCTCTGTATTATGTTTTGAGACGAATCGAATGGTGGGGCTTTGATAAATCTAGGGAAACGCCTTATGAAAATTGATGCGCAGGTCAGATTTTATACCAAGGATTCTCCGTATAGTAAACGGGGGCGTTCGAGATATTTATACAGAAGGGAGAAAGACCGTATGGTTTCGAGAATCCTTGGATCGTGATATTCTAACGACCTGTAAGTATTTTGTAAACGGTTTATTACTTTTTTTTATTTGCTTTGTCTATATGTACACGTGTGTCTGGACGCGTACTGCGTGTAACGTAAATGGATCGCATGAGATGTTTTATGTGTGTCAGGAATACGCAAGGGACTTTGTATCAATCGATGGAGGATGCTTATGTCCGACTATAATCTAAATATACTACTTAAAAGTATATGCATACGTTAAAGCCTTTCATTTTATGATCAGTACGAAATAACGTTTCATAAGTTTACATATTATTCTTTATAAATAATACAATTTGATAAAATATTTTTTTTTAATTAATTAGTTTTTGTTTTATTTTCTACATATATACATACATTTATGTATACAACGGTACAAAAGTAATGTAAATGTATATACTTGTTTAAAAAACTTTTACTTATATTTGAGCAATCTTCATGAAAATGTTTTCTGGTTAGAGGAATATTATTCTTTTTTGAATAATATACTTTTAAATATATATTTCTATATATAGTATTATTATTATTAGTAGTAGGCGTTTATTTTTATTTATTAAGACTACCTACTATTTTTATTCTACAATTGATTTAGTTATTATTTAACGGAAATGCAAAATAAAAAAATCGTTGCCGACAGATTTAAATAAATTAAATGATCGAGCGTATAATAAAGTAAAGAGCGCTGTTTTAGAATTACAAAATTAAACTCAAACCGTTAAGTGTTTCATCCTATAAGACATAATACATAAGGTACACAATACACGGCACACAAATCAATTTAGAAAATTTTAATTAAATACGATTTCTCAGGATTCGCAGAAGGTCTAGTATTAACAGGAAAATCGTAGAAACCCGTGGTAGTAAAGTGAAGAAAAGAAAAAAAAAGGAGGAGTAGGAGGGAAACCGCAATCTCTCGAAAACCACGCAGCTGGCTAACGAGAGAGAGCGGAAACCAACTCGAAAATAACGAACGTCAATTCCGTTAAAAACAGAGAAACGAGGAAGGTTGCTACGAAATTACATCGAAGCGGAAAATAAACGGCGTTGGACCCCTGGCGCGGATCGTCCGAGAAACGCGGGGCAGACGCGTTGCAGTTTGCGCGCGAATCCCATTAAAAGGAACGCAAGAGCTTTATTAAGAGAATCGTAGTGTAGGAAGACGATTCCAGTCGGTAACATTATTATCATTCTCCACGAGTCAGATGCAGTTGCGCGTCGCCCGTATAGTCGACTACCTCCTACGAGTTTATAGGGTTCAACGGTGGGCTCGCTTCAAGCCCATCCCGCACAATCGTGTCCGCCTCTGGGCGCTCTCGCGTCCCCTTGCCCCCTCAACCTCGAACACGCACGTTATACAGTTTCGCGCGACGTTCCCGTCTGTTCCAAGTGCTTCACGTCGTTTGAAGTCTCGGAACACGTACTTCGAATTGAGTTCGGATTGCGTGCTCCTTGTCTTCGAAATTCCAAGTTTGTGGCCTATACGGTAACAAACTTCTTTACTATTTTTCTTTTCACCTTATAAATACGCTTATGGGCTCCTCGAGCACTTGGACTGTTTACGGTCTTCGATATCTCTTTTTATTAACCAACGATCCGATTACATTAAACAAAAAAACCAATATTTTAACTATGATAAAAAGAGTGATGACAATTAACGCGCACAAAAATATTTATTACTCGGTTCTCGCAATGCGTAATAACAATAAACTCGAGGAGGAGGATGTAACTCTTGAATCTATTTAAATTAGGTAATTTCCTAGTTTAATCCAGGTTTAAATCTACTCTCAGGACCTCCTCCAGGCAACCGCACGCACACATAATTCAGCGAGTGAAAAAGGGAGAGAAAGACAATGTTGAGCTCTAGTCCGGGACATCTAATGTAAAATCGGCCGGGGGCTTGGTTGCAAACGAGCTTACCCTACTATTGTGTATACGTGTCTTTCGAGGACGTCAATTGTTCTTTCGACGCGCCCTAGGGTTTAGAGTAGTATACCCTTTAAATGTTGCATGTCCCTCGACAAACCTCGTCGGAGAACATGTACCTAGTTAATGATTCCCGGACGTTGTTATACGAAGGGATTTAAAAGCAATCACGACGACGGATTGATACTGACATTTATGTTTGTTATCCTGATGAATATCGTTCATAGATTCTTGTCGAATAATGATAATGCAATTTCTTTTTTTTTCTCATTCGTAGCTCTATCGAGCAATCGTCAACAATTTTAACAAAGGTATCGATATTCGTCTGTTCACGATCCGAGGAAACCATCATTTATGAGTAACACTATTATTTAATTTCTAATATTCGCACTGTTTTTTTATCGATTAGATTGGGGATTTTTTTATTTAAATCTACTTTATAGCTAGTCCTACGGAATTCACTTTGCAGTACGAATATGTATTCGAGATTCATCCGGTCAAATTTGCATGTAAGACGTCTCGGTGAGGGTCACCGTTACTTTGGTGTACGAGTATACGAATGCATGTACCGTGAATGTCCCTTTCATGGTCTTTCAATGAATAGTAGATCAGCTACAAAGGTACGATTAACCTTCCGTTTAAATTGAAACAAAGAAACCGGCTTAATTCAATTACGAAATTATTCTTTTTCCATCCTTCAAAGGATGTGTAATTTGGGTACAAAACAATTTGAAAGAAATAGTTAACAACGTATTTAAAACGGTTTTTTAATTATTTTTTTCAACTTTAAGCAGTAAAAGTAAATTTGAAAAATAAATTATACAACTATTTAAAATAGTGATCTTTATTGCAATAGTTTGCTTTATTGAAATAGGTTTGGTATTTCAACAACATCGTATACGCGTGATTAAATTTTTTAAATTAAAGAAATATTAATTACAATAAAAACAATTAAACGATTTTCTCCTTAACATTAAATATGTACTAGCTAGAAATTCACGAAGTATTCGATTTATGCAAAAGTAGAATAAATATAGAAGACTAAAGTAACTTTAATTCAAGCAAAATAAATTTAAGTAGTATAAATTTTAAATGGTCAGCCACCGACTTCTACATTACTTTTCCAATATTGAAATATCTTGTATCAAATAACAATAATGTGTTTATAGTATTTTGGTAAGACAAATATAATTATTATATTAATTGTTTAAACTAAAATATTTAAACAATGTTAATTTTTCACACAATTATCTTTAATTTTAATAAGAGAGAAAATAAACGAAAACTACTTGTATCAGTTGAGTTACATACTCTAACACATTCAATATTATATAATTTTTATATTAGCACCGGTAGACAAAAACTATTACACTTGCATCTTTAAGCATATTATTATTAGACAAATCTTGATACATAAAATACCGATTTATGTAAGAAGAAAAAACAAGAAGTACACCTTTAAATCTGGAAAATCCAACCAATAATTTATTTTTCTTTCTCACGAACGATAAAAAAAGATAGTAGGCCGATGTAAGACAGTAAAAAAGTTTATCCATCTCCTCGGGCCCAAATCCTTCAATTTTCCAGCATCAAGGTTCTCTTTCGGGCTCTTATTCTATCGCCATCAACGCAACCACTGCGTCTCGATTCTCCGCACTCACCGAGATAAGACCTAGTCTCGCAGATTCAATTTCTCGAATTTCCAACGGATCTTCCGCGAAATCGGTCTCCGGATAGGTAGGTTTACCCCTTTTACCCTTCATTCCCCGCGCTCTCCTCTCCCCCGCCCCGCCCCCCTCCTCATCCTCATTGCTCGTAAAATTCTCGGCGATGCCGTGCGACAGTTCGGGACAAATCGTAAAGCCCAGCTCGCATGCCGGACGGTCCGGCAGTATACACCGCTAAATTTTGGAACACGATCATGAAACCGGCAACGGTAATAACCGTCTCGCGCGCACCGTGGAATGCGCTCGAGTCATTAAAGCGAGAGGGCTGCTCGACCTCCCCAACTCTCGAAACAGCCGATTCCGACGGTTTAGAAGTGATAAACATCCACCCACCCGCGCTAAGTTCAACTGTAAATCGTGGCTCCTAGGGAAGGATAAAGGGAATTGTACCCGGAAATTTCTTCTTGTTATTGCGTGGGAAAGGTCGTTACGTTTGTGTTCGGTTATGCTTTCCCGTGATTAGTGGAGCTTGCTTCACCAGTCTTTTATTAGAGGAAATTGGGTTGGCTGTGCGAGCGTAGCCTCCACCGCTTTTTGAAATTGATCGATCGTCTCTTTCTCTCTCGGATCGGCATTCACCGAAGATCATATTGTGAACTATATTTGTACGGTCGCTTGTCTATTCGTCAAAGTGAACTGTGCGTTCTATGACCCAGGACGATCTGGCAGTACTTAACATTTTGACATTTTGAGTTTACTATAGACACAGATGGCACTAACCTCTTTATCTCTATAAATTAATACACTGATTGACAATTCCATTATACTTCTGAACGTCAAATATCTTCCAAATGAACAAAATTAAAAGTTTTTTAATATTTGCATTAATCAAAAACTGTGTATTCCGGTTACTTGTATAATTTTATTTATTTTTTCAAAGTATATTTTATTCAACAAATTATTTCATCCTAGTTTACTATTAATATGAATGGTAATAAAAGTGTTTAAGAGTATTTTATATTAATAATTATACACTTATATTCATCCTTAAATTTGTATAACTAGTCTATCAAAATTAACTCACAAGAATTAATGTTAAAATTAAAATTACATAACATTGTACAAAGCTAGATAGTTAGTAAAATACAATTTAAATTAAATGATGTCAACCATGCATTGAAACTATAATCCAGTCATGTTAGTTTTATCCGAATAATTTAAATTTTCAATTCGAATTAATCTAAAAACGGGTCACATAATTCATTAAAATTTAGATCTATTCATACGAAATTATGAATAAGAGACCCTAAAAAAAACAGCGGTATCATTTAGTTAACTTTTAAAGTGAGCCTTACAAATGACAGTCACGTAATTCATCAATACACGAAAATAATTGCAACGAGACTTAATTAATTAAAATGTAAATTAATTTACATACATTGTTTGCTTATTATTTGTTGAAACTAATTTTAAATTAACTCCATTCGAATTTTCACTTAATAATATTTTCCACGCATAATAGGTAAACGAAACTCGCATGATTATTTTGAAAAGTTTTAATTATAATAATAACTATGATGCTTTATTAGCTATACTCAATTCTTTTCGTTTTTATTACACTAATTATGGAAATGCAAATACAGTGGGTTACAATCAAACGAGATGTAATATTTTGTCAGGGCAATAGCATGAAAAAGCCTTTCAACTTTTGACCTTTTGCTTTGCTCGCCACGTTTATTTCTCATTTTTTATTTCTGACGTGATAAATACTCTCAACAGTCTCCATTACCGGCGAAACAATTAAAAATATTATGAGAATTTCGTGGCTTGACACCCATTGTAATTTAATAATAGATCGCTCGTGATGAATCTGTACTTTAGTTAAAACAATCCCGTATTAGTTTTTCTTTTACACCTTTTTTTATTCATTCTATTAATTACAGTACGAAAAAGTTTTTTAATTATTAATACTACGAAATGTACTTCGTCTTAAAATTAATTTCATAAAATTACTTTTCTCCAAGGAGTGCGAGTTACTTTGTAACATTTGTGACTTTTAATTCAAATACTTGCAACACTAATGGAAAATATACTGAAATACTACATCAAAGTAATATTTAATTTTACTAATACAATACGGTAGTGCATTTTATAGAGCAAATTTTAATATTTTGAGTGAGTGTTTTTAAATTCCATCAAATATAAACATACAAAATATAATTATAAAAATTTATATTTTTAAATTATAGCACAACTTTTTTTGTACCTAACTATAAAATTGTAATGTTACTGATCATGAAAAGAAAAACAAAATGTCAGAGTATTCCACATTTGTATTTTGATTATGAAAGAAACATAATATATAATAAACCATGTCTCAATTAAATAAATAATATTTCACAGAAAATGAGCTTTTACTCGCACAAATTTAAATGAATGAGTTATTTACTTCGATTGCTCGAAACAATATCGCAACATCAATGCAACGTTAAATTCAATGCATATCTGAGCTTCAAACAACTCGAAAACTCGAAAAGCAGAGTAAACATTTAAATTTTTTGCACGTTGAAAAAAAAATGTATATAGGCGGCGGGATGGAAAAAAGTATAGGTACCTCCAATGGTGCTTTTAAAAAGAGTTAATTGAAAATGTTAATCAGTTAAAGAAAAGTTTTAATGGATATGAGCAAGGATTGCACAGCTTAAAAACTGCGCTCTGTTTTTACCGAGGCCGTTTCGATCCTGCAAGGGAAAAAAAGAGAAGGAGAAAGAGGGCGAGGGAGAGGGTGGGAGAAAGAGAGAGAGAAAGAGAGATAGAGGAAGGAAGGATAGGAAAAAGCCTCCAGCTGCATCTAACGCATTGTCCGGATGTCGCTTGGCTTCTGGCAAGTGTGAAAATGAGTTTCGTATTATTTGTGCATGATAACTCGGTGAGTCCGGATGGCCAAGCGAGTTTAGTGTAGCGGAACAACTCGTTATGTCATTTTATTAAATTTTCCGTAATTGCAAAAGCTTTGAGGGTAGGTCGGAGAAAGAGGGGCGGTTGAACATTGTTGTTTGGATTGTTGTGCCCAAGCGATGTTTTAATATGAAATTTTATTCGGAAATTTTCGACCATTTTATGAATGAGCGAGCCGTGATTTACGGTGGCCGGTTTTTTAATTAAAACAATGAGCTATTCATTCGGTAATTTTCTAAATGTCATTTATCGAAATACAGTGACACGGTTTCTCGGGTGCGATAATTTATACCGTAAATTAAAAATTAAATGAAAAATCTGTCGGATTACCTCGAGTGCGAGAGGAAAGTTCAAAAGTGTCATCGCGAAAATATGTGTTTTTCACTATTACTATGCTTTCCCTTTCACAAAGTATAATAGCTCGCGAAGTCTGTCGGGCTTCGTTATTTCGAAACTTTAAAAGTGCTTCCGAACGAAGTTATATCATTTATAAATTATAGGAAGTTTCGATGAAACAACCGAGCCCTTCATCCTTCACGTTCACTTATTTTATTTTAAACTGTATGCATTACAATTGTACGTAAAATTAGTAACTTGTTGTGACGTCCCACATTTTGCGGTACTCGTTAATACTGCTATGTTCCATATAATTCATAAACATTTCTAAATTATCATAGTATTAGTAATAATAAGCTAATGCGTAAGATAAAGTCGAGAGAAAGCGATGTAATTTTTTGACGAAATATATATTTTTTTTATCACATGTAAAATATGTTGGAGAAAAAACAATTCAAAATATGCTTTTAAAATGTAAATAAGCTAGGTAAACTGCCCCATATAATTGGTAAGAATAACCATACATTCTTATAAAGTATCAACAAAAAGCATTGTAAAAATTTTCAACGTGCCGGAATAACACGTCCTTTAACGAATTCCCTTTTATAGAACGCATCCCATCAAACATCGTGAGAACCCAGAAGCACCGCTCGAAATGCGACCAAAAAGCTCTTCTCGTTCTCTATCTCCCTCTAGTACAGGGTGCAGGGCGTAAAACTGAAAACGGGTCGAAGAAGAATGAACGACGGGAGATAAAACGCCCGGCGTGCTAGGCTATGAGTAGAAGGGAGGAGGAGGAGTGGATGGTGGTGCGGTGGGGGAGGGTGGGAGGGGGGGGGGCAAAGTAAGGGTAGAATCTACGGAGATTAATCAGAAACACCGCTCTCGACAGAATCTCGCGCCAGGACGGGCACCCCGACAATGCGGATGCTCTCCTCTTTGTGTCCGCCTTCTGCTTTGTTTAATGGCTGATGAGATGTAACTCACCCTCGTCTCGTCTACCCCACCATCCGAAGAATTTGAATTCCCCTGCACCTTCGCGCGAGGATATTCGCTAGGTAGGTTTACCTCTCTCTCTCTCTCTCTCTCTATCTCAATCTCTCTCTTTTTATCGCTTCTCGTAGGGAGGTGTGTAAAACGCACTGATGTTGAAGTATATTGTTTTGAGGTTATAAATGGGTTGGGATGAATTTACGGGCGTGGATGTACCTGCGAACTAATGCTAACAAGCCGAGTATCCCAATTCTAATTCGTGAAATTTTATTCTACCTTTGGAAGACCATTTCTTGCACAAAATTATGAAGTAAACCAGGTTACTGGATCAGTGGTAGTTTCTTTTTTCAAAATGTGTGTGACTTTAAAATAGAATTTTTAAGAATTTAACTCTAATCACCAAAATTTGGATTAAAATACTTTGTTATATTTAGTACAATTTGGCAAAAAGGTTAGAGAGATAAGGTTTATTGACTTACACTTATAATTTTAGAATAGCTAAATACTAACATTTGTTTGTATATAATTTCACAACGACGGTTCGTCAAGTATACTAAGACTAAACACTATTGCTAAAATATGAAAATAAGTCTTAAAGACGAAAAGCAGATTAACACCGTTAAACTTTAAGCTTTTAAGTGTTGCAAGTTGGAGCTTTACCTATTGCAACTATTAGCAGTTAAACTTATCTCAATATAATTAATACTGCATATGATACTTCACAGCTCTTCATTACTTACCAAAAAATATTCCAAGTACTTTTTATTAGTCTTTTTGTATAATTAAGTCTGACAAGTTCAACAACTTAAAGATATTAATTCGTACTATGTTTTAATCAAACTAATATTCGTTTCATCTTTTCTGAAATCGTGAAATTGGGCTAAGATGTAACTTCTAATCAAGCTGTTCAGTTTCTCGTCCAAACGCTTTCACAGGTCGCAAGCTTCAAAACGTCCATCGTCTCTACCGCGAATTAACAGCACGTGTAGAATGACTTCTCTTTCGATCAACTTAGTCAATTAATTAAATTAATTAATTAACCCATTACAAACCAAAGTTAATTGGATTGTAAAAGCAAAAAGGAGTCACGACGGGATTTAGTGTTTTAGTGCAAAAAAAAGCTTTCGAAAGTTGAAATAACGTTTCAGTTAAAAATATTAAGTTAATAAAATAGACGTGACAGGTTTTATCAATATTTATTATTAAAATATATATTTGTTTTTTTTATAAATTATAGACTTTTACCGTCAAATACAAATGTTGATCATAAATAAAATATACATATGTAGATTCGACCTCTGTCGTGAACTTTACATATAGTTGATACATGATGCAAAACCAAATTTTAGAAGGCGCTTTAAATATTTGAATCCAGGAAGTATAAAAATTAAATTAGATTTTGTAGTTTGATTTTAAATAGAAGGCTTTTATTAGCAGACACTTAATAATTATATTATTCACTTGATTTTATATTACAATATATAATGTAAAATTTTTAAGTAACCGTACACGTATTTACTACAGCTTTATTTAACATTTTTATATTTGCATATTTCACAAAAACAAGAAAAAATAATAGCGAGAGAAAAATACTTATGCTAATAATATTTTCTTACCTTTTCATAAGTGAGACATCCATCTTATTTTATAATGATAAAATTATGTAAATCGCTCGGTCACGAAAGTAAGGGAGAGAAGGAGTTGATATTTATCCGACGCACGAAGTCACGTGTGGCCACGAGGAGGTCAAGAAAATCGAAGCTCGGTAGCTTAGTATTCAGAAAAAGTGCGCGGCCATACCAATTGCTCGCTCCGCAATCGTAACCCCTGAGACGTGGATAAGGCCGCAGCGGGCCGAAACTATTCGACTCTCTTGCCACCAGTACGTACTTCAAGGACGGTCGATTTCAATTTCACGCCCGGATAACTGCATCTTCTCTCTTTCTTCCTTTTCACTCGCTATTTCTTCTTCTTCTTCTCCTTCCTCTTCTTCTTCTTCTACTTTTGCTTTTTTTACTTCCTCCTTCCCTTATTCCTTCACCTTTATCTTACTGGTTTCTTCTCACTGTCTTTTTTAATGGTTGGCTAAATATCAAAGAACAGCTGTAAATAATACCTTCGATATCTGATCGACACTTTTTTGGCAAACAGGAAGGAAAATTAAATTACTTTCTCTTTATTCACTTATTCCAATTATATCACGAATTCTTTATTTATTTGAGTGTGAATAATTGTACCATTGCACGTTTTTTTCTTTTCATTATTAATTCTGTGCATTGTATATATGTATATATATATTGCCACTAAATGCGTATATCTACCACACATAAAAATATATTTCACATTACAAACTAATAACGATTTTCGGGATCCTTATTTATATTCTCCGACACATAGATTTTAATGCTATTTTCCAACTCAATTGGAGGTTCGATGTATTTATGTACGGATATTCGATTTAATAACTTCCGTAATGACTAATATTTGTATTATTATTACCCATTTTTATTTTATAACTAGGCAAATATCCTAAAAGCCCGGCCATTTATCGAATGGAATATTAAAAGTACTTTTCACAATCAACGATAATAAAATACGTCCGGGGGAAAAATAGTAACGCATATTAACTCTCCATGGAAGAATAAATTTTCCTTTATGAAAATCAAATCGCGAGTTTTATGGGTCGCTCGCATATTTCAGCCAGAAAATTGCTCCAATGGTACGGGTAGTACCTTACAAAATGTAACTGCTTCCTTCTTCCATCTCTCTCTCTCTCTCTCTCTCTTTTTGTCCGGAGCATTCTGCGTGTTTTGAGATGATTCGATCTTCACCGCATGCGAATGATACGTGATATGCAAAATACCAGGTATCATTATCAAAGAGAAGAACTACCAAGTTACACGTATCCTAAGAATGTACGTATTATTGAAAATTTGCAATTTTTATATCTACAACGGAATTGCAATATACAGAGAAATTATCGTGTTACCGATAAACTTTATTCTCGAGCAAAAGAATTTTAAATGCTAGGAGTATTTCGATAATTTTATTTATTTTCTTTATTTTGTTATTTATTTATTTAACGGTATTATACTTATATTTCGTTTGTAGCACGCGTCTATTACGCTTTTAGATGTTTATCGACAAGTAGTTTAAGTATACGTAAAGTAAATTCAATGATATAATATATATATATATATGTCTATTAAATTTTTTCTGCACACTGCTATTGTAAATAATAAGTTCCACTAAGGTAAAAGTACCGACACTTAAACACGTATACGTAGTCGCACACGGGGCTAGTGTAATAAACGTTTTTTTAATGCCTTGTTCTTAAATATAGCAGTGGTAAAAAAACTAGTTTTATCGTTCACTCAATACTTTTATTTTTGTTATTTATTAACTTTGAAGGAGTTCTTATAAACTATAATTTAAATATATATAAATTCACGGTTGAATTTTGGTAAAGGTGGATGAAACTCTTTTTATAACTAATGCACGGTACAAGGTGATACTGATAATACGTCGATACGAATTTTCATTATGCACTTTGGAAAATAATGTTGTTAGTAAAGTTGGTGTCTCTTTAGATTTGGTATTTATCCTCCTCTCCTTGGTAGCATAATACTCTCTCACTTTCGGCATAATGTCATTTGCGTCTCTACAATGCTCTAAACTAATAAAGTGGATCAAGGAATGGGACAATGAGAGGAATGGCGACAATGAATGGGGAATGTGTGATTGAGACTGAAGGTAGAGCCGAGTGAGTGAAGTGAGCAAATGAGTGGGAAAGTAAGAGCGGCGCAAAGAGATGAAGTGAGAGAGAGAGAGGGGGGGGGGATGGTGAGGGCGGAGGGGACAGGGGGGAAGAGATAGAGATACACAGTGAGAAGCGCACAACCATTTTGTCCAAGTCACAAAGTATAGTTTTGCACCTTCTGTATTTCAGTGTGGTTACGTCACCGGGAGTTTCGAAAGTTTAACAACAGTTTCTCATATCGTGGTACTAAAGCAAAACTCGCCTAACTTATACCATTAATAAAGCATTCACTCTGAACGTAAATTCATTTATTAATTTTATTACCCTCCTTTATGGCGTCATTAAATTTAATTTTCTTTGCATTATTATGCTCATTAATTTTCTATGTTAATCATAAAGATTTTACTGTAAACTTCAATCTTATTTATGCTTTTTGAAACTAGACAAATTAATGTCGATCCATCGCCCGCATTACAAAACTAAGCGGCGCAAACGTTGTTTTATTTTATTTTTATTTTGTATTTAAATATTAAATATACGTATTTCTTTTGTGTTTCAGGTACGTAGAAAAATAAATTTCGTCTGTGCAGTACCGTGATATTTATTTGTAAGTAGGATATTTTTTATTTTTAAATTTTAATATCGCTCTAGGCTGCAGCGCATCCAACCACAAAATTCCCATACCCGCGTAGTTTGTCAAATTATCACCGAGGTCGCCTTATGACGCTTCTGCCGTATCTTTTGAATGTTCGTGTATTAATCAAAATAACTCAAAAAGTTCTTGATTGCCCTATTAGGGTGACGAATGCTTCTTGCGCGAGAAATTTAAAAATTTTGAACAAATTTAAATTAATTATAACGACAACGCGCACTTTGTTCGACCGATAATTATTAAACTTTATATACTATCTGCTATCGCGTAAAATTCAATAATACGAAAAGTAACTATAGTAGACATTGTACCCTCGTAAAATAAAAATCATGTGACGAGCGATAAATTCGTAGGAAGAGAGGTGTGCACGATGGGGAGAGGTAAAAAAAATTGGACAGTTCAGCAAAGGGTGAAATTCGTTTTACGTCACGGCGCCGATTTCGAGCCGCATCGTAAAGGAAAATTCCCGGGGCCCAAAGGAATATTGCGCTGCTCCTCTTTCACCGGAGATCCAAGGACCATAGTACGACGAGCTTCGATCTGTCTTCCATTCAAGGGAAGATTTTCGCGGAACGATCGCTCCTCTTTTATCTTTCTCTCCTCGGTTACATGCCATACCCTGGTACAAAGAGCGTCCCGCTGGAAAATGGCGCCCGGAGGAGAGAGAGAGAAGGCATGAAAAACGAAAAGTGCGACGACGCCGGGGCTTTCTAAAGCGAATACTCGCGTCCGAGAGCTTCGAGGCGTTACTTTTTTGTTTTCAAACTTTTATACCTCGAGTGATATGTAGTTTATCGAAATGTTCTTTTACACCGACAATTATTACATCGCGTTTACCTTTTCCGCATAAAATATTTGTTAGTTCTGTTTTAAAAGTGATGAAGGCTTATAACATATTTATAATAATTATATAAAATATTACCTTTTTCAGTTCTTCTTTCTTTCGACGTGTATTCGTAATTTTATTTCAAATAATTATTTGGGTTATACTTTTAATAGACAATAAGAATCAGCGACATTACTTTCCTATTAAACTTTTGGGTTCTTTAAAACCATAACTTTTACACAGCGAATCGCATTAAGGAAATAACGTTATTAAATATTAAAATTAAAAAAAGAAGTAACTTTTCAACAATCAAAAGTATACAAAGGCAATTGTAAAGTAATTAATTGAATAATACAATGTCATTAAAATGTTAATTGTGTGACGAGAAATCTAACTTTCTTGAATTCTTACAAAGTTTAAAAAAAAAGAAGAAGAAGAGCGAGAAAAGTAGTTATCACACATAAAAACGACCTCCTAACCACAAACTTTATACATTTAAATGCAAACATAGTTATTTTGTTGGAAGTAGAAAGTACCGAGTTTGGTCAGACACACATTTAATTTATACAAGTGTAATAATCTGACGCGTTACATTGGAGTTTATCCAGTCATGATGAAATTTAAATTTACTACGTTCGCAAGTTATTCGCGTACTTTCTTCTGGTATCTCAACGGTCCCACAAATTGTCTACCGTATTAAACAAAAAAGAACGAAAAAGAAAAATATGTCTTCTATTTTTTTTAGTCCGGATAATTACGTAAGTTTAAAAAAAAAAGAGCTAGGATAATTGTAGAGGTAAATAAGAACGTGTAAACCGAGCAAGTAGATTATGAATGTAACGCGTTTATCGAGACGATCTAACCGAAGAGAAAACCAACGTCTCCGACGAGTCAAATAAATTCTCTTTCTTACACAAATAATTCTTTGGCGAGTTCGAAGGAGAGGGGTAAAAAGAATCGAGTCGATAAATTTAATTAAAAGAAAGTAGAAAGAAGGCTGATAAATTAATTGGCGTAGAAAAAGTTTGTTAGCTCCGAGGGAAATTCTTAAAGTGGAGAAGCACGTAGAACGAGAAGGGAGCGAGTTGGGTCGCGAGAACGAAAGAGAGATGGTTTAAAGCCACGATCATTCCAATTTGTCCTTCAAGGACCTCGTGACGTCTGACCTCTCCGCACTCAAAGTTCGAAATTGCCACCGGTAGGTAGGGCAACCCAGGAGAGTGGCGGAGGAGGAGTAGAAGGGGGGAAGGGGAGGGGGAGGGTGGATGAAAAGGGGTCTTGGAATAATTAACCTAACCTCTTAAGCGGCTGAAACGCGAGTCGACAAACAACCCAATTACGTGGCTAAACATCGAGCGGCACTTCGCCGTTTCGTCTCGCGACGACGTCGGTAGTGTTCTGTCTTTCTCTCCCTCCTTCTCTCTCTCTCTCTCTCTCCCTCCCTCTCTGCCTCCCTCTCTCTTCCCTTGTTTCCTATCTCCCTCTCCCGTTCACTGGCACCTTCTCTATATCCGGCGTAGCTTTTATCACGCGCGAGCTTCCTTACTTCATCGCGCGGGACTTATGTGCTATGATTCCGGTAGAACTGCGATACAACCACCCAGTCGCAATTGTTTTCTACCTTCTATTTGAATTCAGGAATTTGAATTACTTGAAATTTACTTTAACTTTTCACTTACATGCGCGCGATTTAAATTTGAACTCGAGGTTTTATTAACGTTTAACAGTTTAATCGATCCTTTGTTTATGCTTTAGTTAATTAATAAATTATAGTTTGATAAATAAAATAAAAATATATTTTAATGTGCGTATCTAAAGTTTTAACCAGTAGTTGTAGGAAAAGGTAATAAAACATAACTTCTTTACGAGCATAATATATAACATTTTAAAGTATCCACATACACGAATAATATGTTTTTATCATTTGAGTACGTACTATGAATTTTGAAATAACGATATAATTCAAAAATGTTTCGTATATGTGTGATTAAATCTGAACAATTCGTTTTATAGATCTTTCTATGAAATCAGCGTGTGAAAATAATTTATTTCGGTGGAGTCGTATCAAATTTCACATTAATTTCGGTATATATGTGACGTTAATATATTGAAACTACTGCAAAATTACAATTCCTACTATATTAATTTGAATTTAACTATTGCGAATGTATAATGAAAATTAAACTTGAATTAGACATAAAATACAATTTAAAATTATCTCCACCGTGTTTATTTTTTTAATTCATTTAAGCAAGTAATTGAGATGCTGAACTGTCACACGTAGAAATGTTATAATTTAAAACTGTCACTCCAAAGACATACCTATATTATATTTATCTTCGTTCAAGATACATGTATGTACATATGTGTGTATATGTGTGTGGGTGTGCAGTCTACTGCGTGCACGTGAACATAATTAAATTGCATTCCACATACAATGGTCAACAAAATTATTCTCATTCGCGTATATAATTATATTTATATACAATTTGGAAGTTCGTACGCCTAAAATCAGTTACAAATGAAATGTGGTGGTACTGTGCAAATTATTTCATTTTCGTGCACCCACGTTCACACGAACTAAAACATAGTTAACGTTACTTTTAAAATGTTTACCACGTGTTATAACACTCCGCACGCAAATTAAAAAATACAATATTGTACAATATACGCAAAAAAATTAATTTTTGGAAAAATCCTTTATCAGTCAAGCGTTTATGCAATGCTTTAGAGAATATACCCAAATATTTTCAGGTTTTTTAATCGATCATCATCGTACAACGTTTGGGTTTAAAGTTTATATCTTTCTTACACAAAATTACCGACAAAATATTTGTTTATTCAATTATTAGAATGATTTTATTTTTCAAATAAGTCAATACGTCACGCCCTCTCTTATGGTTTAAGCTATACGTATGTCTTCAAATTTTTAATTAAAAAATTAAATATAATTTTTAGATTTATGCAGGCGTAGATCTCTATCATTTGGGTCCGATATCCCGTTAAATAAGTAATAAACAATAAGAATCGAAAAAAAAAATATACGAAAGAATAGGTGTAAGTTAGGTTAGCGCGAAAGATTTACGTATTTATCCGCATGGGTTGGGTTGTTGGGCGAAATCTAGGGCCGGCTTTACTTACTTTCCTTTTATCCGTTTTGCCTTCGTCCCGAGGCACAGAAAAGTGTAATTAGAGCAAAGCGTAATCTTGCGATAAGTGCAAAATTATGTTGTGTTGTAGCGTCGCATTTAATTATGTGACACAGGGCAAACTAAGTGAGCATGGACGCGCATTTCTGGCGTTATACCCTGCATTCGCTCGGTAGGTCAGATCTTGTAAACTTAATTTGCATGGATCCAACCTGCGTATATACGACTTTGCTATCTTAATACTTCTTTTTGTCCTTTTCTTTGTTTACTTTTTCCTTTATGCCTTTCACAATCGCGTTCATAATTACTAAATTCTTATATGTACCTTTTTTTTAACTTCCTTTCTTTCTCTGTTTTATCATGTTTATTTTGTATGTATACCGTTTTTCTGAAAACCAAAAATGCTGAATTTAGAAAAAAAATATAATTGTAGAGATAATAAGTTTGAGGAAGTTTACTTTCTAAAGAATAATCGATGGTAAAGCATTATTATATCATATTGAAAATTGTACAATTTAATCAGATAAAGATGGATAACATCATATTGACAAATATAGTAACTTAATAATGTGTAAATTATAATATATATATATATATATATATATATATATATATACACAATATGATTCGACACTGGACATAGTTAATGACAATCTTATTATCATAGATAAAGTTATAAAAAAAAATTCGGTATTTTGATATAACGACGTTCTTCACTCTAGTGAGTCCATACACGTACAATGCTTTATCCAACATCCAATAACTCATGTACGTAACACCTTATTCAATACGAATATCAATATTTCTCGTCCGAGACATTTGGCTCGCTCGCTACCCACGGATTTCTCTAAGAAACGCGAATAAAATCACAAAAAAAGAGGCAGACGAGAACGGCAATAAAATATATAATCCACAGCAGTGCCGGTGGCTTAAAGAAGAAAATATTTATGAGCCGCGAAGTAAAATTTTAACCTTAAATCACAAATGCAACGACGATCCTACTCTTTTAAACTTAGTGAGATATACGTAGAAGCGTGTATTATATTTTGTACGTCGAAACACCAATTCTTATATAAAATTGTCACCTATCACCTTTATTTCTTCGTAGGATATACCTATATATATATATATATATAATATATATATATATATATATATATATATATATATATATATATATATATAATATATATATATATATATATAATATATTTTTTTTTCTTCGGCGTACCAGACCGAATATCCAAGAGACCGACTAGTGTGAGAAGCGGTTATTTCTTTGTGTCATTTCTTTTTCCTTTTTACGAAAAAAAACCCACTCGCACGCTTCTTCCTACACTCAACATTTTCTGTCTACCTATAAATCGTTTTTTCTATTTATTTTTGTGCCTTTTTTTGTTGGATTGACCGATAGAGGCGAATTTTATTCGCGTAAAGGAACTATAGAAAAAGGAGGACCACGGAAGCGCGGGAAATAAGAGGAGTCTCGTTTTCTCACTCGGTAAACTACTAGCGAAAAAGAAAAGAAAATTGAGTGTAAAGGAGGTAGCTTGAAAGATAGAGAAAGCCGCGATATACTGTATATACAGAAAGAATATGGAGAAACGTACACTTATATATATGTATATACATACATATGGAGTGAAGAGGACAAAAAAGTCAAGTCGAAGGAGGATCTATAGCATGTACGCGAAATAAAGGAAGAATAATAGTGCGTGAAAGACTCAGAATAAGTGAAGGGTATGGTATATAATGTTTTGCTTTCTTCAAATCGAAACACTATGTGGGGAGAATGAAAAATTTGCGCTTTAACGTGGTAGACAAATGTTTTGAGATAATATAGGTAAATCTAAAATGTTATCTATATCGAATTGTATGAATATCTAATTACAAAAGTATCTTTTTTGTTATTTTTCATTCGATTGTTTAAGATATAATTTCTTAAATAGTCGTTAACGTTTCATCTTGTGGAAAAAAAAAACTTATTTCTTTACTGCAGAGGTTTTTTTTTATTTCTAAAAGGTGTAAATCTTTTGAGTTAAAACGTTTTACCTTAATGATCTGCGTCTACTAAGGAACTACATTTTCTTAGAACTTTTAAGAGCTAAGTATACGTTTTGTTTCGTTACGTGTGAATTTTTTTTCTTTCAAAGAAATTTGTACTTAAATGTTATTAATTACAAAAAAATCGTCTAATAATTTCAACGATGTTTAGTTAGTTTAAACATCAACTAAACGAAAGAGATCCTTTTGGGATACGTATAGAAAAACAATTTTATTCATTTTTCATAAAAATACGTCTATACGATATTTTTTAACTTAAAAAGTTAACAGTTGAAAAAAATTGCAAAAAAAATATTCGGACTACCCGTCGAGTCCACACAATCAATCCAAATTAAAGCATACCCATAAAAACAAGTTTCAGATTCTTTCCCCTTGAGGAAAAAAAAGTCAAAGGACGCGAAGGTAAAAAAAAAGGTATAGGAACGAAGGAGAAGAAGAAGAAGAAGAAGAAGAAGGATTCTTCCACGGGGATAAGTCAATGCGTATCACAGAGAAACGAAAGAGAGAAAGGAAGTATAGAACGCGAATTCTCTCGCTTGCGCTCGGACTCGTTCGGTAAGCCTCGTGGATTCTCGGCGGTCGATAGAGCAAACACGACCGCGCCCCAACCCCCCAGGGACCCTCGGTTCTCGCGCGAGACGCAGCCCCCGGCTTTCCGGAATATCATAATTATTACAGGCTCGTTACACCATCAGCCCAATCCCCATAGGACTACCCTGCCACCCACTTACCCCCCCCCCATCCCCCATCCCTCCTTCCTCCTTCCTCCTCTTTAACTCCCTCGAAAAGTTGCGCGTTAATACTTGCGAGAAGACGGGAACCTACCTGTCTACGCTCGTCACCTGATGATGAATTATAAACGGACCGAGATGACACGGTACCGTTGTTCCAACCTTTTTCCTTTTATACAACCTTCTCGCGTAGTGTACCTATCTTCTTTTTCTTCCCATTTCAACCATGTGGATTTACTATTGCATAATTATTCTATACCGCACGGTTGTTTTAACTCTCGTACAATTTTTTGCTCGACACGCGTTACATCGTATCTAAAATTACTTGGATTAATTTTAACCAGTACATTTTTACAGTTTCTCTCTTTTTTTTCAAGAATTCGGAGAGATTTTTCGTATTATAAATTGGCAGAGTTATAATATTTAAATTTATATACATTCGAGTTAACGAGAGTATAAAGCGATTTTTTATTAATATCAACTGTCGATCAACAAAAGTAATTATGTGGCAGGCGACTATTATTAGTTTTCAATCAACTCGATGATTTCCATATGATTTTCCAATTACAGATGTGCACAAGTGAATAAAATCAACGAAAGCTGAATTTCATTTCGATAAAATCCATTAAGGTAATATTCTGAAATTAATTAATATTTCAACGTTATTAAACATCTATGGAAAGTATAATGTATTTACCAGTATAAATAAAAATTGTAACACACGTACAATAGTTTATCGGAAAGTCGATCTTACAATTGAATTAAAATAAAAAGCGAGATGTATTATTAAAGGTATATATATCTCCTTAATACCAGATAATTTATTCTTTTATTATTGAAAATATTTTAAAGCAATTTTAAGCGGGAGAAATTCTTAGTATATTAGACAACTTATTCGCTGAGAACTTTGTTCAAAGTTTGATACGTTAAATACCTTGATTCTACTCTATCAACGTCTTGCAACAACTTTTAGCGTTCACGATAAGTGAACTACTGAAAATTACCTCGAGAACAGAATTGCTCTACTCCGCTTTCCTAAGACGAATATGCTAATTTCGTATGTAAATACGTATATCGTTCGTTTTTCAAACATTTATAATTATGAAATATAAACAGATGTTATTAAATAAAAATGTGCATAGTAGCGCTTTCACGGATAATTATTATACGAACGTTAAATCAATCCTCGTATTTTCAATACCCGTATAGAAATCCTATAGTATAATAATATCACGTACACAAAAATAATATTATGAAAGTAAAAAAGTGTTAAGTAAAAGAATATATAATTGAATCAAATACATTTTTTTCAAAATAAAGTTAATTTTACTTGAAATAAATGATGTATATTCACGTTTGCAAAGTATTTATATATTTCAAACGAATATGTTGTCAAGTGTATATGTAAAGAAATATTTAGTTTATTTTTCTTCTGATGCGTGATAGTAAGGATTAAGTTAAAAAAAAGGTAAAAATATCAAACTCTAATATATTTTTTCTACTTAATGCTTCGCGTACAATATTGAAAAAAAAGTTAAATTATTTGAAAAGTTAGTTGATCGAATGCATTGATACGAAAATGTCTAGAAATGAAAGAGTGACAAAAAATGTAATACTCTATACAGCGTTAAGTTTGAATAAAATGGGGTGGTTATAAATTTATCCCGCAAGTTCTTGTCGCATCTAAGGAAATATTTCAAGAGCAGGTTGCACGATCGTGACCGACGCTCGGAAAGGACTGGTCTGCCTTTTAGCGGAACTCTCGAAGAACAATAAAGTTCAGTCTCAAGTAAACTTTTCACTTATGCGCTCGGTTTGAATGAAACGCACGCACATGCCTTTCGAGGCGAACGACCGGGACGCGGAATCCGGCACTTTAACCCGTGTGCCACAAGCAGGTGAGGTGCAGGCAACGAGGAGGGTAGACTACGGTTATCAGACAAAGGTATCCATTATCTCATTGTCGCGGAGTCTCGAAATTTCGTAGCTTACCGTTTCATTAGAGAGGAGAACCTAGCGACGCGCCTTGGTACTTTTGCGGATATCGTTGCTAAGCTGGGTGGGAGGTTAATCATGGTATACCCATTTTCCTAAATAAAATGTACGGAAATGAAAAGTTTAATTGTGTCTGACGGAGGATTCAGAATAGAGGTTTCAAATTATCCTATTGTTCTGCGAAATTAGGTCTGAATAAGGTTATACCGTTAGTACATCTCGATAGAATCGGAGATCCTTTTCTATCTTTAATTCCAGCGCAGAAATATATATATATATATATATATATATATATACATATATACGTATAAACAGTGTAAATAATTAAAACTTTTGGTGTTGTTAAAAGTTGTAAATGCACTATCGCTCTAATTGCATAGAAGTAACGAACAATTAAATATTAATCTCGCTGACATCTCGAGATAGTTAAGATTATTTGAAGTTAGTAAATCGTGACTAAAAGCGAAATAAGAATGATAGCTGTGAAAGCGCATTTCGGGAGTAGAGTATCAAACAAGGAGCGAGTTGTAATTAAGCGAAACAGCGATAAACCGCGTGGATCGTCGTACGCGAAGTCAACCAGCAATGAGAAATCTCGCGACGTACGCCGATCTCTACTCTCCCTCTTAGTCTCGTAAGGTGGGTCGCGCAACTTCATCATGAGCCATGCTTTGAATTTAATTAATAATCCGAGGCGAATCCAACCCGCGGTTATTAATATTCAATGCAATTTAGCGCTCGCAGGTTGCGCGAAACGAGCCGCGCGTAGGCAGTTTAGGCCAGGTTATTAAGCCAGGCGTCTGAGATGGCGTGCACCCAGGTAAAGCCAGAGGGAGACCGCCTAGAACCTCTTTCCCCACGGGTCAGAGCCGAAGATTAAAATTGCACTGGGCTACGGTGCACGTAATCGTACGTTATTTCTCTTTCTAACTCGGGCTCGCGAGTCTGTCTCTCTGCGAGTCAGAGGAGTCGCTCCTCTCTAATTATGCATATCCATCGACCGGCTCGTGGTGACTTCAAAATTTAACTTCGTTTCAACTTTGTACCCCTGGGCTGAATAATGCTCGCCCGCACACCGTATTATTTCGAGCGCTTCGCCACCCCCCCCCTCCCCTCCCCCTTCGCGTACATTTAATACTCCAGGTTAACCCCTTTAATTATTACTTCGCGACGATCGTTTCTCATTTACTTCAACTTTCGATTGTTTTCCATTATTTCCTCGCTCTCGTACCCCATTGTTCAACCCGCTACTTTTCAACGTTTATTACACTTTCATTTCGATTATTCCCTTATTCAATTTATTAATTATTGCGAATCAATCCTCGTTCTAGTTTAAAATAAAAAAAAAAGTGAGAGAGATAATTTCGAATAGTGTCAAATTTTAATAAATTTAATTTTCGTTTGCAAATTCATCGTTGCGTATGTCGATTGAATAAAATTTAACAAATCAATTTTTTTAATAGAGAATAAATTTAAACTCTCGTATATTGGTTACCTCGGTCATATTTAGTTTATTACTACAATTCAAACTATCAAATGATTGACCTTTTTTATTGGCTATACAATCCAAATAAAAAGTACAATGCTTTTCATTTACTTTAATAAAGGCAGATTAAAACAATTTTCAGAATTATTCTTTTAAATACAACCACCTATATATATATAATGTTTGTTCAATTTATTTGTTTATTCATTTTATTTTTATAGTTTAAAGATTTTTTCTTCATTTAATCGGATAGTACAATTTGAGAAGATATGTTATCTACGAAATTGGTGGAAAAAATATACACGGATTTAATAACGAACACGAATCGCAATTACGTTGTTCCCTTTACATAACATATCCATTCTTCTCCTTTCTGAGAATCTAACAATCTTAATCCATTTATCAGTTCGCGCATGTATCTTTTCCTTCATCGATCGTATCTCCTTCACGAATGTGCTCGCATCCCTTTCCCTCCTTCCACTGAGTTTCCTTGCATCTTCTTCCCCATACCACCCTCCTAAAGATCGTCGAGAGCACGTTCATACAGGGCCAAGAGAGATCTCGAGACTACGAACCGAGAATATCGAGGGTGCATTATAGCCCCGTCGATTAAGCGACACGCATGATGCCGAGAAGTTTGCATCACTGAATGTACCATATATACATATATACGTACACGAGCACATCCTCTTAATGGCATATAAATCTATCGTACTTTCCTTTTTCCTCACTCGATTACTCCAAACTTTTTTTTTTTCCTCCTCTTTTTTTTTCTGTCCCACGTACGTCCCCCTTTTTTTAAATTTCCAATTTCATGCGGTTCCCCGAAATTATCGTCATTTATCAGAGTAATACTGATACTTATCCGAGCACACTTCCTGAATCGGATGTGATTTATAATTTTGTTTTCCTCCCAAAGGGATTTTCTGTAGCAAATATTTTCCTGCTACCGTTGATGTGTACTTTAATTATTATCAACGTCCAATCGGTTTATTATTAACTCCGATACATTTTTATAAAATATTGCATATCGAATTATTGTGTACAGTTGAACGATCGATCAATTTTTATACAAGAAAAAATAATAATTGAACGTTATGCGCAATCGAAATATTATAATTAACATTTGAACTCGTTAATACATATTAGTACAGTTTTGTTACGCTAACTTCCATTATTAAACTTATTGCAATTAAAATCGAAAACAAAAATCTAATTATTTTGCAACTTCGGCGAATGTGTACACAGTAATTGCATTTTTATTTTCGTATCAAAATTATTGATTACGAAGTAATTATTATTTGCGATAAAAATATTTTGAACGTTGACCTAAAAAATTGAGTAACAACACAATCATCAGACATAATTATTTAATCTAACGAAGTGTAATTTATTATTTAAAAATTCGGATTGAATGTTATAAAAGAGTAATAAAAGTATAAATAAATAAAAGTACAATAAAAGTGTAAATAAATGTATATGTAGATGAATTTAATTACCGCGAAAACTTACTCTATTTCTGGTATCGTGTAATCTTTCTAAAACGAACAGGAGAAAAATGTTTTGGTCGTCGACACGATTAACATCGTATAATTTTCAAAGGTTCGCCAGAGTTAGAAAATCCAGTGGAGGCCGTCGTTTTTCCCGTAGCTCTACATTTTCGTATGCGTTTTCTTCCAATTTCCTCGCAATTTGCCTCTTGTACGTGAGAAGTTACGTCTTAACGGCTCTTCTCATTCCGCAGCTGACTCTTTTTCGACGTAATCAGGAAAGCAGGTGTCGAGCCTCGACTTCAAAGATCCCCTCACACTGCTAGCCATCATCTAGACTCCGTTCTTTTGATCTCGCTCGTCTTCGTGGCTTTCTTGCATTCTCGCGTTTCTTTTGCCCTCGGCTTTAGGACCACGTGAATTATCCACCTTGCCCGAATTGTAATGGCCCGCGTAACAACCGTTGGAACTTTTAAAAGAACTTTTAGTATGTTTTCTGGCTTGCATATGAAAGGACCGAGGATCTACTGATGAGGACGTAGTTCGTATGAGATGATGTCAAAAGTTTAAAAATTGAAGAGGTCGTTGCCCGTGTATAAACGAAATACAAATATAATATAATTATTATTCAAAGAAAAAAAGTGTAAAACTTCTTTTCTACGGAAACTTATTATAACTTATTATAATAAACTTTTTAATATATATATATAAATATGTTAAATCAAGTTAAAGCGTACTGTACTTTGAAAACGTATTAATATTTTTCAAAGTTTCGTACTATTACGAAACTCCATTAAATAATAGTAAAATCGCGGAAAATTAAGCATCAAATTTTTGAAGCATCGAAGTTTAATATTAAATAATTAGAAGGATACAACATATATATATATATGGTATATACACGACATTAAAGTTCAATGACTTAAAAAATTCTTTTAAATATCGCAAAGAAAGAAAATCTGCATAATGATATAAAAATAATCGCTTCTTTGACATAGTTTATACCATTTGGAAAGTTGGAAGGTTCGGTTCAAAAAGTTTGAAACTTCGCACTTTTGAAGATTCCGTCATTCCTTTGGTCTATCTTGTTCGAATATATTTTACGTAATCAGAAAGTAATGATCTCCGTTGCTACATTTACAAATGTATGGTAAAATTTGTACGAAAGTTTAGAAGTAAATGTAGATTATTAGTGTTTCTTTAAAGGAAATAAGATTGTAAGAAAACACGGTAGACGAGTAATTTGAATTGGTGGTAGTGAAATGCATTAGACGAACTGAATTTTCGAGCTTGAAGATTGTATGTGTATTCTTGTTTACTATTAACACTAGCCTCAATCGTCGTTTAAAGGACGTAGTGATGAAAAGTAGGTTGACTATAGTGCCAGTAAACGAAAGAATGCAGAGAGGATAGGGAACAACGTCAATGAGTTGTGGGTCTCTCTCTCTCTCTACTTTGCGCGACAGTTGTCGAGTCGGAGCAGGGCAGACACTGATACGTTTCTGCAGTGAAACTTATTTACATAGAACTCCGGGAGAAGAGTCGAGAGTGCTTCAAGAGTCTACTCTCTTTTCTTTTCGACCCCTTTTCTCTACCTACCGAGCAGAGTGGCATGGCTATGCTATATTTATCGACGTGCGTGTCCCTAGGCTTTATTACTTTTCGACTAATAAAATTGAATGCTTTTTCAATAAATTGAAACGAGGAGGCTTTTTAATTTACTCCACTCGAGTATGTCATATTCTATCTCTTTAAGAGAATTTATGTTGAACCATTTGTTATAAATATACCCGTTATCGAAAAGAAATACGTAATTCGATTAAATATAAATGTAAAAAGAAAACTGTAGAATCGTTGCACGTCCAATTAAAAAAATATACGGAGATGAGTTATATATAATTTATTCCACTAAAAATATGAAAAATCAATGTCGTTACTTTTAGAAAATAAAATGCAAAAACACGAGGATGTGTAAAAAATTAAATGGTAAATTAATTTACCGGGTAATCGTGAGCCTAACGACAAATAGGTCCTATCAATATAGCTCCCGGTGAAAATCTATTTATGCGTATCCATCTCACGTGTGGCATATGGTTGCTTAATATTTGATATCACAAATGACTATCGCATTGAAACAATCAAATTTTCCTCCTCGGACAACGGTATTCATTATTCATCTCTTGGTCACGCACCCTCCACATTATATCCCACCTCTTCCTCTATCTGTCTCTCTCTCTCTCTCTCTCTCTCTCTCTCTCTCTACGTACGGTATACACAAATGGCATCGGATGAGCAGTTCATCCAACTGCATCGATGACTGGCCTATAAAAGCTACGGGTTACGGCTAAACTTTCCGCATATTTCCAGTCTTTTCCATTTCCCGTATCCCCTCGTTCTAACTGTGCTGCTTGCCGCGTTTATTGCCCAACTTTCCGATGCTTCTTTCTTCTGCGATTATTGCAACTTACGTAATTGCTAATTTTACGAGAATTACGCGCTTCGAAATAGGCAGTACTTATTTTCTATGCAAGCGCGTCCTTCCGCTCTTTAAATTAAGAATTAAACTCGCTAAAATTAACTTGATGCGTCTTCACGTTATTTTATAATACACCCGTGTTAGATAAGTCTAAAAAGAAGTTTAACGATAAATAAACACAGTTTTATAATCTAGTACAAATATACGGTATTATTTATTTATTCTATGATTTGTAATATTTTAAATTTACGAGAATTATATTCCTATACACATGTGTGTATGTGTGTGTGTATACATATATTCATCATGGAAAATTGTTATTTCTTCTTCGTTACTGTATTAATTTCTATTTATTTTCACACTATCTGACTTTTTCCAATACGTTGAATGCATATAAATATTTAAAATTTGAATTTAAAAGAATTTAAAAATAACACAATATATTTTTGCTTGCATGGTATTATACTAAAAAAAATCCATATATTGACATTTATGTATACACATCTAATAAAAATGTTTTCCATTTGCGAGACCATATACCAAAATTTACATTAAAATTTATATATATATATATGGGAGATTCCATGTGAAGTGATCCATTTAAAAAATAGAATTTAGTTTTAATGTATGGAATCAGTAAAAAATTACTTGAATAGAGTGTAGCTAAATTTTTAGACCTAAATTTCAATTAGTACCAGAGCTGTAGCCAATCAAAAAATCGAATTTTTTAAAAAAAATGACTTTATGGCCCTTTTTATCACTAAATAACTCAAAATCTAACAATTTTTTCTTATATACATTAAATTTGAAAAAGTTTATAAATTTCAAGAAGAATCTGTTGAAATATTTTATTTACATTAGTTTAACACATTGAATATAGTTATAATTAATAAAATCCTTTATAGTAAAATAAAGGGTTGTACGATCAAAAATATTTTATCCATCCAAGAATCTAATTCATCGATGATTAATTACCTTCAAAATGGTGCAAAGTTTGAGTGCGGCAGAGCATTTCAGACAAAGTTATGGTGATTTTAGGCAAATTTCTTAAAAAAAGAGAGCGAATGCATTTTATGAAGAAAACAGACTAACCGTATACTTGCATTCAAACAATATGGCACTATTATTCCTCAATATTACTAAAATATACTATTTATTGTTAGTCACTGATACATTTTAATCTCTAAGCTGCTTACAAACACAAAGCAGTAGGTGTAAGCAGTTATACCTGTTATGTAATTGGATTTATTGGAATTTTAATAAGTTTCAGGTATTTATTCAATTATATAACAGGTATAACTGCTTACACCTACTGCTTTGTGTTTGTAAGCAGCTTAGAGATTGAAAAGTATCAGTAACTAACATTAAATAGTATATTTTAGTATTATTGAAGAATATTAGTGCCATGTTGTTTGAATGCAAGTATACGGTTACTCTGTTTTTTTCATAAAATGCATTCGCTCTCTTTTTTTAAGAAATTTGCCTAAAATCACCATAACTTTGTCTGAAATGCTCTGCCGCACTCAAACTTTGCACCATTTTGAAGGTAATTAATCATCGATGAATTAGATTCTTGGATGGATAAAATATTTTTGATCGTACAACCCTTTATTTTACTATAAAGGATTTTATTAATTATAACTATATTCAATGTGTTAAACTAATGTAAATAAAATATTTCAACAGATTCTTCTTGAAATTTATAAACTTTTTCAAATTTAATGTATATAAGAAAAAATTGTTAGATTTTGAGTTATTAAGTGATAAAAATGGCCATTAAGTCATTTTTTTTAAAAAATTCGATTTTTTGATTGGCTACAGCTCTGGTACTAATTGAAATTTAGGTCTAAAAATTTAGCTACACTCTATTCAAGTAGTTTTTTACTGATTCCATACATTAAAACAAAATTCTATTTTTTAAATGGATCACTTCACATGGAATCTCCCATATATATATATAGACAAAAAGGTGGAAGCCGTAGAGATAAAGAGGAAGAAGGAAATAGTGAAAAAAGGAAGGTGACGAGCTGAAATTTCTTCATGCGTAAGTCAAGGAAAATCCCGAGCGCGTCAGTTGCGATAGCTTATCCTTCGCTAAGCCGCGACTCGAGAGACTCGTATAATCCCTTGATGACGAAGGAAGCAGTAGCTCGTTGCAAAATTCGCACATCCGCGGACTCTGAGCAAAGAAAACAGAGACGCTTTGACAATGTGGCGTTTGCGCAATAAAAAAAATATATATATATTCGGCAGGAGAGGTGGGGGGGGGGGGGCGAGGGAGGGAGAGCGGGATGCTACTAGGGGATACAGTAATGCGGTTGGGGTTCTGTGCTCTTTATCACGAGCGTAAACGCGCGTGCATTCTTCATTTTCGCCCATGAAAGTATGTACAAAGAAAACCGCCTTAACGCGAATGAAGGCGCCCTTTTATAATTTCATAATTCGCGCCGTTATTAAAGCCCCTTTATTACTCGTCCACGTATAGCACCCGCGTAGCTTTTCTACCTTTGCGTTTTAAAAGATCCGACAGCGTTCTACGGGCGAGCCTTTGTACGAAGTTAATTCTTTGAAACCGATCTTTTTCCCGTGAGTTATGAATTACCGACTTTTACAATCTGCGGGGGAAAAAAAGCACGGAAATTTGTTTGCCTTTGTTTCTTTTCCTCGTTTTACACATTCACTTACCTTAAAACTATCGTTTATACTTTAAAGCACGATATTTAGTTTAGTTACACCTGCACACCAAAATGGTACCGATTAAATGCAAATTAAGTTTATCCAGTGCAAAAAAGTTTTATACAGTTTGTCTTAATATTTTCATATACCTGTATAATAAGGTAGAAACGGTAAATGTTGACGAATGTAAAAATAAAATTGGAGCATCAATAGGTGTAATGGAATAAATTCGATGAAAGAGGTTTAATGACTCGACATGCCATACGAACGCTCAGCAATGAGATCAAAGAATCTTATTTCACCTAGAACGTTCACTTGAAAGCTCGGTCCGACAAAATAAAATACCGCGAAAATGGAATAAGAGAAACCGTTTGGGTATAGGGGGAACGGGGGTACGCGCGTCAGCAAAGCCAAGGGAAAAAGTCGACGGGTCCCGACATTTTTTAATCGCCTCTAGGGTACACACAGCCAAGAGAAAGAGACGAGAGGAGAGCTGATAGAAGGTAATAGCAGTTGGTAGGATCGAGCAAGAAGCCAGAGTGGAGGGAGTTTGGTCACGTGGACCTAATTCGATTGGAAACCCTTAATCGAGGAGTCGGTCCGCGCGACCCTGCTCCTCTTCCGCTTTTCTCTTCTCGTGCCGACCTTCTCTCTTCTTGCCAATTTCCGCGGAAAGACCGCTGCGTGGCACGTATTTTCTCGAACAACTTGTGTAGAAAGGTGTAGGAACATGCAGAGGTCCGCAGGTGTAAACTTGCTTTAAAGTCCAAAGCCATCATTGAAAATTTGATGAAACTGAGTCTTGTATCTTTCTAAAGAAAAAAAAAACATTTCTAGTTAATCGACGTGCTACGTTTGAAATATTTTATTATTTCATTTAATTTTCCATACTACATCTAACTTTGTGTTCAAACAGCTTACAGCTATGAGAATTATAGGATTATATTTTAGGTATCATAATTTTGGTAGGCCTTGCGCCTTCTATATTTAAATCCAATATTGTACGATCTATCTTCTTCGAGGCATCGCAAAGGAAAATAACTTTATATTTACGATAGTATTAAAATACTTTTCGACGTAGAACTCTGTATAGATATATACCGTACGTAGAGTAAAATATTCGGGATTCCGCATACACAAGAGGTCGCAAGTGTTTTACTTTTTTTTTATTTTTATCAACCTAGGTATAATACCTTGTCTTAAAAAGAATTTCATGAATATTTCCTTGTAGTTGAATATTTTAAGATCATTGAACCTTAATTATAGGTGTTATCTTTAAGTAATGACTGGGTGTTGTGTAGACAAAATAAACGTTCTACGATTGGCTCATGTAGTACGTATATGCATTAAAAATATTGAATAAACAAAAAAATTAATTTTTGGAAAAATTCTTTGTGTCGGGGTTTGATGCATGCTTTAAATATATACCCAAACATTTTTTCAGATTTTTAAATCACCAATTACCGTATAATGTTTGGATTTAACGTGTATAGTTTCTTTACTCAAAATTACTGACCAAACATTTGTGTATTCAATTATATGTTTTAAATTATGTTTACCTTATGTTTTAAGCAATCAAATGAATTCTTTTTATATTAATTTTTTGGTTGAAAGGAATATAATTTGGGTCTGAAACCCCGTACAGTTAGGTTGTTTTTTCAATTTCAGCGCGAGAACACGTTATCTTTTAATTTGCATGCAATAATCATCGCATTAGTAGAAAGCAATATATAAAATGAAATTTTCAAAAGGTTCAATTAAAATTGTGCGTATAGTAAATATAGAAAACATTACGATAATAAAATATCTAGCAATAATGTCTGGTGGTTTATCACGATAAATTTATGAGAACTGGAATTTATAAAAGGTGATAGCGAATTTCCGAAATCGCATAGTAGCTAGTTCATTTTATTCAACATCGATATATTTCGGTTTCTCGAAAGACGTATCAGTCGAGTGATCTAGCACAGTGGGACTCGAGATTCAAAAGCAACAAACTCGTCGGTCCAGATCTACTAACACAGAGAGAGAGAGAGAGAGAGGGGGGTGGGGGAGGGAGCGAGAGGGACACGTAGTACGAAGCTTAGGATTGTCGGACTCGTTTGAACACACGTAAACCGAGTGTACGTGTCCGAGGCAGCGAATAAATTTGGGAGCTCGAGTGCGCGTCTCAAGTTTCCCTGGCGGCTGGTGTCCTCTACTCACACACGGACTCGCAAACACGATACCAACCTACTAACATACATACGTACACACGTATTCGAGGAAGAGAAGCATCTATATATATATACGTATATACATAGGAGGTTTACGCGATGCCGCTCGCGTTTTCGGAAGCGCATCGCTCATTAGCAAGTGCTTCAACTTTCGTACTTACCTAAGTTCTACTGGTAGGGACAACTGTGCGGGTTCTCCGTTACGAGCGTGTATGCTCGTTGAGATTCTGTGAAGAGCGCTGTCGCACGTATACACGCGCGTATAACCTCGACGCATGCTTTTGGAATTTCGATAAGCTTGGACGCACAATGCACCGACACCCCAACCCACCCACCCATCCGCTCCGGCGGCCCCCATTTGTTTATTTCAACGGTCTCGCTCGGGGGATGAGGCTACTGCGTTCCTCGTGTCACGGGTTTATTTCCTCCTCGCTGATTGAAAAATCTCTTTGGTTTTCCTGAACGTTCGACCGGGAGGGTATACGTGTTTCGAATTGCTCAACGGCGAATTTTTGACTCGCTCTTTTTCTCATCCGATTTCAATTGATTTTCTCGTTCTTTCTCTTTTCTTCCTTATATTTTTACCCCTTCGTTCGGAAAATTGGAGCATCAATAGGTGTAATGGAATAAATTCGATGAAAGAGGTTTAATGACTCGACATGCCATACGAACGCTCAGCAATGAGATCAAAGAATCTTATTTCACCTAGAACGTTCACTTGAAAGCTCGGTCCGACAAAATAAAATACCGCGAAAATGGAATAAGAGAAACCGTTTGGGTATAGGGGGAACGGGGGTACGCGCGTCAGCAAAGCCAAGGGAAAAAGTCGACGGGTCCCGACATTTTTTAATCGCCTCTAGGGTACACACAGCCAAGAGAAAGAGACGAGAGGAGAGCTGATAGAAGGTAATAGCAGTTGGTAGGATCGAGCAAGAAGCCAGAGTGGAGGGAGTTTGGTCACGTGGACCTAATTCGATTGGAAACCCTTAATCGAGGAGTCGGTCCGCGCGACCCTGCTCCTCTTCCGCTTTTCTCTTCTCGTGCCGACCTTCTCTCTTCTTGCCAATTTCCGCGGAAAGACCGCTGCGTGGCACGTATTTTCTCGAACAACTTGTGTAGAAAGGTGTAGGAACATGCAGAGGTCCGCAGGTGTAAACTTGCTTTAAAGTCCAAAGCCATCATTGAAAATTTGATGAAACTGAGTCTTGTATCTTTCTAAAGAAAAAAAAACATTTCTAGTTAATCGACGTGCTACGTTTAAAATATTTTATTATTTCATTTAATTTTCCATACTACATCTAACTTTGTGTTCAAACAGCTTACAGCTATGAGAATTATAGGATTATATTTTAGGTATCATAATTTTGGTAGGCCTTGCGCCTTCTATATTTAAATCCAATATTGTACGATCTATCTTCTTCGAGGCATCGCAAAGGAAAATAACTTTATATTTACGATAGTATTAAAATACTTTTCGACGTAGAACTCTGTATAGATATATACCGTACGTAGAGTAAAATATTCGGGATTCCGCATACACAAGAGGTCGCAAGTGTTTTACTTTTTTTTTATTTTTATCAACCTAGTATAATACCTTGTCTTAAAAATAATTTCATGAATATTTCCTTGTAGTTGAATATTTTAAGATCATTGAACCTTAATTATAGGTGTTATCTTTAAGTAATGACTGGGTGTTGTGTAGACAAAATAAACGTTCTACGATTGGCTCATGTAGTACGTATATGCATTAAAATATTGAATAAACAAAAAAATTAATTTTTGGAAAAATTCTTTGTGTCGGGGTTTGATGCATGCTTTAAATATATACCCAAACATTTTTTCAGATTTTTAAATCACCAATTACCGTATAATGTTTGGATTTAACGTGTATAGTTTCTTTACTCAAAATTACTGACCAAACATTTGTGTATTCAATTATATGTTTTAAATTATGTTTACCTTATGTTTTAAGCAATCAAATGAATTCTTTTTATATTAATTTTTTGGTTGAAAGGAATATAATTTGGGTCTGAAACCCCGTACAGTTAGGTTGTTTTTTCAATTTCAGCGCGAGAACACGTTATCTTTTAATTTGCATGCAATAATCATCGCATTAGTAGAAAGCAATATATAAAATGAAATTTTCAAAAGGTTCAATTAAAATTGTGCGTATAGTAAATATAGAAAACATTACGATAATAAAATATCTAGCAATAATGTCTGGTGGTTTATCACGATAAATTTATGAGAACTGGAATTTATAAAAGGTGATAGCGAATTTCCGAAATCGCATAGTAGCTAGTTCATTTTATTCAACATCGATATATTTCGGTTTTTCGAAAGACGTATCAGTCGAGTGATCTAGCACAGTGGGACTCGAGATTCAAAAGCAACAAACTCGTCGGTCCAGATCTACTAACACAGAGAGAGAGAGAGAGAGAGAGGGGGTGGGGGAGGGAGCGAGAGGGACACGTAGTACGAAGCTTAGGATTGTCGGACTCGTTTGAACACACGTAAACCGAGTGTACGTGTCCGAGGCAGCGAATAAATTTGGGAGCTCGAGTGCGCGTCTCAAGTTTCCCTGGCGGCTGGTGTCCTCTACTCACACACGGACTCGCAAACACGATACCAACCTACTAACATACATACGTACACACGTATTCGAGGAAGAGAAGCGTATATACATAGGAGGTTTACGCGATGCCGCTCGCGTTTTCGGAAGCGCATCGCTCATTAGCAAGTGCTTCAACTTTCGTACTTACCTAAGTTCTACTGGTAGGGACAACTGTGCGGGTTCTCCGTTACGAGCGTGTATGCTCGTTGAGATTCTGTGAAGAGCGCTGTCGCACGTATACACGCGCGTATAACCTCGACGCATGCTTTTGGAATTTCGATAAGCTTGGACGCACAATGCACCGACACCCCAACCACCCACCCACCCATCCGCTCCGGCGGCCCCCATTTGTTTATTTCAACGGTCTCGCTCGGGGGATGAGGCTACTGCGTTCCTCGTGTCACGGGTTTATTTCCTCCTCGCTGATTGAAAAATCTCTTTGGTTTTCCTGAACGTTCGACCGGGAGGGTATACGTGTTTCGAATTGCTCAACGGCGAATTTTTGACTCGCTCTTTTTCTCATCCGATTTCAATTGATTTTCTCGTTCTTTCTCTTTTCTTCCTTATATTTTTACCCCTTCGTTCGGCTTCGAACTCCAGATCAACCTTTTGCCGCTCGGTTATTCGGTCGGATCTGCTTTGTGCAATTAAAAGGTAATTACGCGCTACGAAACGAAAAAGATACGCCGTGTTTTATATTTCCGTGTAATTTATAAGAAGCAAAAAAAGAATATAGTTAAAATATTATATTAATGGGAAAATAATTTTATATCCTTGTTTGAGTTTTCACCAAATTTCAAACGTTTTTAATGAATCACTTCAACGAGAAACACTTGCAGTAATTGCACTACTTTCGCATGGAGTTATATATTTTTAAAAAGTATACGTATGTACATTCTAATTAATAAAAACATTTAAAACTCTTTAAGCGCTGTATTTACTTTCTAAGGTACTGCATGTTTTGAAATTTACGTTTCGAAGTAGTTACGTTTAATTTTTCCTTTTTTTTTAGATTTTAATACGTACCTCGCAGTTGTAGTTGCTCATTTGAGACCGAAAGTTCGTATTTCTTCTTGCTCGTACTTCTTTTATTAAAAATTCATAATCCAAAAGTTCCGTTTCTGGTATTCGAGGCACTTTTCCACTTGGTGATCTACAGCTTCGTAACTTTTGCCATTTTGGACCTTAGGAACATTTTTCAGCCATGGCCTCCCTTTTACGTCTTTAACAACTTTTGACTTTCTTATTGACATAAATATGAAAAACTTTCCTATAAAAATGACTACGCATAATTGAAATATATTTCATAGAGAATAGGAAGAAAACATTGACGTTTATCGATTGGTTAACAAAATATGGTAAAATGGATTAAATAATATACGTATAAAGTAATACGTTACAGAGGAAAAATAAAAATGTATATTTAATTTGTTTGAAAATAGGAGAACGTAATAGATATTGCACGAGGTGTGGGAAGTAAGAAAAATGCAAATAAGTGCCTGAGAATCATGCATACATTCAACTTTCTGGAATAATACTATCAGTGCCTGTGAATTTCCCATTATTCTACTCTTCCCTTACGAAGGTATTACAACGTGGCGTTGGAGAAAAATGTTGAAGCGCTCGTTCTTCCCTGCGGTTTCATGTTTTTTACGGATATTCACGTGACAAGGAAAATACTCGTGTACTCTAATAGGAAAATAATAAGAGAGTACAACGAAACGTGAAAAGGAAACATTAATCCCATTTAATTGATTAAATTCAACGTCCTTATTCTACAAAGCGAATTCTCTTTGTAATAACTCAGTATTTTAATTAAAATGTACACGTTTATTAAAATGTACTAATATGAAAATAAAGTACTCCGCAATTTGTAAATAAAATTAATTAATTTTATCGATAATAAATTAGTTTTTATTTATCATATATAGCATTTTAGCTTCAGTCAAGTATGTGGAATAAACCAAGCTTAACCGTATTTATCTTTAGAGGAAAATAAGTTGTATGTTTAAGTGAAGTGGAAACATTGACGTTAAGCATCATACGTAACTGTTAAAGATTAAATAAATCTTTTACTACATTATAACGTATTTGATTATTAAATTATTTTTATATAAATAAAATCAATATTGCTCGTAAAAATAAAGCGAATTTCAATATTGATATTTCAATAAAAAGAAAAACAACCAAGTATTTGTTTACCAACGAGATTATTTTTTGCTGTAAATACAAGCTTTCACTTTTTGAATGGCAAATATATAAATGTGACTTACGAAAACACTAGACCGAACTCGACAGACTGTTATTTTACAGTAGATCCCTCGTAGTATTCTTCAACGAAATATGCTAACAAACAGTATAAGGTGAAGAGTAGAATAAATAGATTCGGAGTAAGCGAACGTCAAAATAGAGGGAAAGTGAGAAGTCGATACATAAAGGAAAGAGAGCAAGGGAGAGAGAACCGGGTAACAAAAGCAAGGACGTATAGGGGAAATAGACAGGAGGGTCTGATCACTTTCATTACGTTCGGAGGCACTTTGCACGACGATTGATAGTGAGTATCGATGGCAAGTAGTAGCGATCAACGTACGTCGCGCCACGCCGTTTGTGCGCGATCGGGTCGCTTTCACCTATCCCCTGCTACAATTTAACTCGATTTTTATCTCTCTCTCTCTCTCCCTCTCCTTCTCTTCATTGAAAAGCACAAAGAGTCAGGATAATAATTAATAGTTTTTAAGCTGATTAATTCAACTTCTAACGCTGGGTTAATCTATTTCGCGTAATTAAAACTTGAACCGCCACTACTTTAGAAAAACCTAACAGCGCGTTATAAAAAAAAAGGAACTTCCATATTTCATAATTTACTTATCAAGTTTGTCCAGTACTTGGAAGAACAAAAAGTAAAATAAAAAGAAAAACTCGAGATTCCTTAAATAGTTGACCGTGCAAAGGATATGTCATATGTATTCCATATAATTTCTAAAACACTTTAGATAAACGCGTCTGCCTTGCGGTCTAATCCTTTCAGCATTGTAATCCTCTGGTAGGAGTCCCTTTAAAACACGGGGAAAATCCAATGAATTACAAGTTTGAACGAGGAAAGTCATTGGAAAACACGTATACGCGAGTAGGACCGGCTCGTAGAACGAAAGTCCACGGGACCATTCATCGGCCGGGCGTGGCGCGTTTTCACTTTATTGGGATCAACGCGGCGCCACTCGCAAAAATCCCGGGAGAGGCGCCGCCCGAGTTCCTTGGCACGCGAAACTCGGCCGAGTAATGTACGGCGCGCAAGTTCGAAGTTTCAGTTTGGCCGCCCAGTCGTCTCGAGCGGAAGTTAAAGATGATTGGTCGTACAGAGGATTAAGGTCACACAGGTCTCCTATCTCCCCCCCCCCTCTCTCTCTCTCTCTGTCTCTCTCGCTCGATCTCGCGGACTGTATTATGTATTCATCGTCTGTTCTTCCAAGAAGGATTACGAGAGCTGTAATCCGGCTTCGGAAGATTTGATCCCGAGACCGTGCTCCGTTCGAAGTTTCTCTTTTACTGTCTCGCTTCTACCGTATCTCAGCCCCTTGCGCGCTCCGTCACTTTCTTTTTTACGCGTGCTGGACGACGGAGGTTTAAGGCTGCAGGGAAAAATATGGATTTAAAGTGGTACACTTAGGATACTAAACTCACTCAAACTTTTTATACAAACTGGCCTGCAATTCTTAAATTGATTTGATTCTTTTTTTACTATTTCGACTCTGAATTATTGTTTAATTAAACGTTTTTCCATTGTTTGCTATGGTGAATACTAATTTGAATAATATAGTCACACTATTTGTTTAATAAGATTTTACGAAATGAAAGACATTTAGAAATATGTAATTATATTAAAAAATGACAGTTGCGTATATCAGTATTATAATTATCCAACTAATTTATTTGAGTTTTCCATCAAGTAACTCTTGGAGTAAAAAGATAGGATAAAATGTTTGAACTATCGTATTCAATTTAGCACTCGACACTTGGTTGGATTTTCAAGTAAAGTAATTTCGTGCATATACACAAGAAACGGTCCCGAAAATCCTGTGGTAGAAAAAGGCGGCATTTACCCCCAAGAAGCAATAAAGGAACAGAAGCATGTAACGAAAAAACGAGCATCGACCTATCCCACCCTCAAAAACGTTAATGTCAAGGGAGAGAAAGAGAAAGACGTTCCTGATACCCGCGACCTCGAGGACAGATAGTTTCGGTCCGCCACTCGAGAACTCGGGGGTTGCTCGCCAGAAATTCCGCGGTGAGATCCTTGGCCGACATTCAATAACGTGCTATCTCTCTCTCTCTCTCTTCTCTCTCTCTCTCTCGATTCCCCCCGAACAAAACGCCGAGGCGCGCAACCTCGTTTAGCCTTAGGAAGTAGGGGAGGACTAATTATCGGGAGACCGATGAAGCGGAGTACCGACGCTGATACCGCTAATGATTTTTCGCCCAAGCTCGCCACCCCTAAACAAGCCCCTTAACACACTTTTCGCCTTTGCAGGTGATTTCCTGTTTAATTGAATTGCTCGTTTTTGCGTCCACGTCAGCAGCGGCGGGGCCTGCTGCTCCGTTTTTCTTGTTCACCTCGGCGTGTCGCTTTAATGTCGTATACACACACACACACCCACACATCCACACTTGCTATTCTTGGGTAACGAGGCCGGAACGAATTTCGTGCATTTTCGGGAACGATATCAAGGACGAGTTTTGGCACTTTTTGCTGAATTCGGAGAGTAGAAAAGCTGGGATTTAAAGAAGTGTGAAATCATACTGGAGAGAAAACAATTTTTAACTCGAGCTTTTTTCCGAAGGAGCACGCAAGAAAATGATTGATAATACAAAGAATTTTGATATGACATTTTAAAGAAATTGTCACGGTACGTCTCGAAATATTTTACGAATCGAATATACGTTTTTCTCGATCTTGCGAAATATATCGTCTATATTCGATGCTATAGCCTTAATAAAAACATTTAAATGTCTTTTCATCGTGCGTAAAATATATATATACGTTTATCAATATTAACAATTATTTCAAATGCAATAGACTAATCTACCATTTGTTTTTATGTTACAGGTACGTAAATATTGATGGATCTATGTATCTTGAAGTTACTTGTACGTGAGTAGTCGAATAAATATTTAATTACGTTTAAAGTGGATGTGGAACTACATCAGCACAACTTGTGCCGAAGTTGCCATCTTTGTACATTTGGTACATTTACTTAAGCTTGACTACCCTAACATACCGGTTTGCTTAATACCGTCCAAACTATTAAAGTGTCGAAATTACAAGATTATATGAAAATTTAATTTTTCGTTCGTCTATCATTAATGCACTTCAACGTGTTTACTAATAATTAAAGCTCTGCATTATGCATTTAAATCGCACTAAAAATATAAATATATAATAGTACGCGTAACCAATTGAATTACTTATTTACGTTAAAGTTATTATAGTATGTACATCACATTCACGTACTATAATATTGTAATCATTATTACACTGACGGAGTAATTATCATAATTTAACCTTACTTTATGAGAGATCGTATCTTCATTTGTAATATAATCACCGTTGACAAGCTTTCCGCGTATAATGCCAATACAATACCGTACCACTAAAACAGTTAAATTACCTTTGCAAGCTCTCTTCGTTGCGTATCGTAATTAAAAGTTTGGCGGGGAAAAAAATATAACCGAATTAAACATTATAAACACCAATCAAAGCGTTATTAAACGATGAACGCGAAACTCATAATTATTTTTTTTTAGAAATGTAATTTACAACGCGTTTTCCGTGTTTTAAAAAATTATATATAAGCGCATAATTATAATTTGTGAATGTACACATTGTAGTACTGTAGTATTATGTTTAAGTATATACACGTTTATTCGAGTTCTTTATTTAAAGATCTTTATGTTTTAATTTATTTTTCATTGTTCGCGTAGTCGCATATAAATTCATGATTATTTTTCCAACAAGACTGCTCGATTATGAGTTTTTTAAAAATGACTAAAGCATATGGAAAAGTTGGTAGATCCATTAGCGACGGGGTGTCAAAATAACGGAACTCGTAATTGTTTCGTGGGGCAATCCCCAGCAGCAGGGTGACAGGTAATTTCGCACTGATTGAATGAATCCCGCGTGAGGGAAGAAGGCGTGGCTCGCGGCCGAAAGAAATACCCCGAGGAGAAAGAAGGCGGACACCGGGAAACAAAGGAGGTTTTAACTCGAGGCAATTTTTCGCGCCACGAAGAAAGGGGCGGCATTGGTTAACGGGTTTCGTTGGGGCCTCGCGCGGAAACGAATCACTCTCGGTGTAATCGCGGGACCAGCATTCGTTATCTTTAAAACCGGGTACGCGTGCGCGAATCGAAACTCTCCGATTGAACGTACAGTGTGCACGGTATAACTAAAGGACGGGAGAACAACATTTCAGGGATTACACGGGAATGATTAGCAATACTTAATGGCCAACGACGTTTCCAGAGCTTAAGGTAGATCATATTGGCTTAGTCTCTTCGGGAAACTTCGACGCCAATCTACGGATATACGGGACAGAAATTCAGACTCTTTCTGTCGCTTCTACGAGGGATTCATTTACCAGGGGGGTAGGGGGTAGGGAGAATAAATTACCTTTTCGCTACGGACGCGCTTGGGATAAATATCGCGAGATTTTCGGATATTGGAAACGTCGTATTTCGTTACGTCATACCTCCGTCCACTACATCTATTACAAGATTATTACACGTTTCTCTTCTATCCCTCCTTATTTTTTTATGCTCAAACTCGTGAAATGTCCCTTGTACGCACAATTATCATATTTTGTAAATATCGCCTGGAAATAGTATAGAAGTTGAAGTAACTACCGTTTAAATTCTGACGGTCTGTAATAAAATAACGGTATTTTTGATAATTGGAAATGAAGCAATGGCGAATTACTGTGTATCAATCGTAAATGACGAAACAATTAGGATATCGGTAAGTAATTAGGCATTGTTTTCATGTAATTATAAGTATAATATCATATCGACGCATTGTGCATACCCGCCTGCACGCAGCACGAAATTCGGTACATATGTAATGTCATTGAATTGTACGTACAATCCGTCTTTTACATTGCAGTATAGATTACATTGTACTAATACACATACACACGTGTATATTAACTAATGCGAACAATAATTAATTTAACTTAGGTACATAGGTAATTACATTTTCGTATTAAATAGTTGTACACCATGTACTGATTATACAAAGCGTATATGTATCATTTATAGATACGAGGATTTATCAGATGCAACTGTTTACTCATTCGTATTTGGGCAACGAACAAACGAAAATTCACAAACTGATCGCCATCGATTAGCTTGATTTTCGTAAAACGCACCTACGCACAATACATCAAAAATCGTGGGGTATACCTTTATATATATATAAACAATCTTTCGACAACAATTCCCAATCACGGGAGCTGCGCCCAATTGCCGATCCGGGGAATTTCACACCGGAGACAATTGCAACACCCTCAAAAATTAATCGAATTTATCGACTCGAATCGAAGTAAAATTCAATCCCCGCGTAATGTTAATTTGGGAAGGTAATCTCGGTATAACGTATCAGGTGTATTATTAGCTCGCGTTATCGTTGAATCGGCAATGAAGGAGAAAGGGTACGGTTACCAATCACGTAACCACCGTCTCTGGAGGTTTGCCTTTTAAACCGAATGCGAGTTCCACTTGATTCTATTATGGTTATGACGTTTACCTAAGCCGCTTAACGTTGGACCTCGCACCTGACGTCCAGGACACGAGTCCAAGGATCCTCCTTCCTCTCTTGGCCTCTCTGTCGGCCGGTTAGTCCCTCTCTACTCGAGATCTCGGGCACCGCCCCTTCCCAGTATACTCACCCACGAATGAACGCACCGCGACGATTATCAATTTCCGAGGCGACACGCGCCAACCTCGCATCGATAACGAGCTCCACCTAATTTATGCATCTGCAACGGACGCGTTAGGCCGACTCTCTCGTTCGGTCCATCCACATGACAATTAGTCCAACAACTTAAGATTGTCAATGTTAGATCCAACGGACAGCCAGACACTTTCTTTCAATATTTCCTTGCAGTTTTTCTAATCAAGAAACGGATATACTATTATATACCTAAATAAATATGGTTAATTGTTGTAGACGAAATCTAAGACATTATTGCTCTTTATTTGAGTATTATCCTATAACGTATGTGCTAAATTGTGAACAAATATATTAATTGATCCATTCAATAATGACATTTGAAGGAAATTTTACTGTTAAATATGTGACATAAATTAAGAGCCTTTGCTTCCAATCCTATTTTCGAATGCATTGATATTTTTGTATGAAATTCAGTACAGTGTTAAATAATACTGAAACGAATGTTCATGATATCTCGGTTTATTTATGATTGACCATATGTATTAAATTAAAATAGTGCTTACGCCTATTTGACTCTGTAATAATTGATTTAACATATCATTAAAACTGCATTCCGCTATTGTTTTCTAAATTTACTTATTTATTACTTTTACCTCGAAAACTACTTTTACCGTGCAAAATCAGCAGCTTAGTTTTAACCTTATCTCGAATATACATTCTTAGATTTTGCTTTTCTGCGATAACGCGAAAAAGAAAGAAAAAATGAAGTTTAACAACCTAAAAGTTTAAGTACAAGAGATGTTATAAAAGCGTAAAATAGTAATTACGTTATACTGATATTAAAAAGTCAATAAACAGATCGTATCTTAAATAGATTTATTAAATATATCTCGGAGAAAGAAAAGAAATAGGAGGAGACAAGTAAGAAAAGTCCATTCTTATCAAGGAGTCGTTCCCTTCCTCTCGAGGTAAGCAGGGCTCTGACGATATCCGTTAAATTCACGCTGGCCCACGCTCTCAACGCCTTCGGTCTCCCCCTTCGTCGAAGAGGATAGTGTTTACGCCAGCTCATGAGAGGGAGGTACACACACTCAACGTTGTGTACACGTCCTATCTTTGACTTTGGCCTCCCTCCCTCTCTTCTCGTCCTCCTCCCCCGCCCAAGAGGCTCGTTTCGTCTCGGCGCACCGAGCATCGAGCTTATGGCTTTATTATAAAACCCATATCCGGATCTGGTATCCTCGCACGCGCGGGTCCCTTTACCTCTTCTTCCGGATATTCAACCTCTGTAAAGCTTCCTCCGGCGAGTTTCCCTTCACGTGAACGCGCGAACGACGAGAGGCTTAGATTTTAGATAGGTCGACGCGCGCTAAATTCCACACGTGCCGGTATAGGACACTAGCCGCGAGGCTTCGAGAAACCCACTAGCTAAATGACACGTGTTTGCGCGAAATTCATTTTCTTACCGTGGTATGCAACTCACTCCTCCAGTTACGAGACATTGTGGAGGGAATATTTTTCCTCTGAGGGGATACCGACGGGAGGAATGAGTTTGAACAACTTTGAACGATCTTAATGAAGATTTATTTCGTGTAAATATATTCACTTTGGAATTCTTCATTAATAACTGCTACACCACTCTCAGGGATCTTTCATAATTTTCTTCATAATGGTAATTTCCCTCTTATGAATACATTGCTCATTTATTCGTGAAATATTAATATCTTGTAAATCAAGTGAATAATCGCAGATCCTTCGAAATTTGAATCAGGAATTAATTATATTGTTGACTATTGGATTGAAAAAAAAAAAACAACAAATTTATACCACTCTTTACTTTTACCGAAACGTATGAAAACGAATATATACCACACCCAAGGAAAATAAAGGGAAGTAAGAAGAAAAATTTTTCACTCAGGAGCAAATTAATAGAGAATAAAAAGGGAACTCGGAATGTAAGAAAACATTAAGAAGAACAACAAAAAAGGCAGTAGAAAATATTGTTCGCCGTCTAGAATCGCAAAACACAACCGCGTTTGCGCTAATAAATTCACTGCTACTCACTTCATCTCCACCCTTACTTTAAGTTTTTTCTTTTCTGGCGCTTTGCCTCCTTCCTTCCGCGAGAGGAAAATACGCTCGTTATTTCTTTATACCAAGTGGACGCTCATTCGGAAGTTTCCTTAAAGCAATCGTTCGCTAGAAAAAAAAATAAGTAGAATCGCGTCAACCTCTCTTTCAGCCGCTAATTATCGCGGCCCATTATTCGAAATAAAAAAGCTCGAAAGAAAAAAGAAATAAAAATCCATGGAGGGGTGTGGGGGTGGCAGGGGACTACTACCGAGATAAACAATGAGCCCTTAGAAATGTCCTTTGTTCGTGGTTGAAAAATTTACTTTATGTAATCTACTAATTTACGCGAACGTCTTTTTGCTACAAATGAAATAACTTTGTCTTTATAGAAAAAGAAGAAAGAGTAAAAATTGATAAATAGAGTAAAGTTAAAATTTGACGGTACTTGTAAGTCTTATTACGAAAGTCAAAAGATTATTTTCTTCTTATTTATTAGTTGTTCAGTACCTAACTCTTATTTCCTACATGTAGTATTGTACGTAGTCACTTCCTCATTTTACCTTCTGATCGTAGGGCGTTTATTCGCATCGAAGGTTTATTGCGACGAAGGTTGGCATGTACCAAGAGATCGCGTTACGGTGTACTCGGTGACTCGAGGTTTTATAAGTCCGGTAACAGACGCCGGAGCTTCCGTTCAATTCGGTCGTTCGATTCCGCGGTTACTTTGTCTCACCGTTCGTGCTCGCTTCGCGTTTTACGACTCGACGTTAGCCGTTAGCGCGTAAGTGGAGAAGAAGAACTTGAATTAGCATGCATACGGTACCTTTTTACAACCACTTTTGTAACATGGTATACACACACACATTTTCTTCAGTTACCAAATGTAAACCCTCTAAACTTCCCGAGAGTAACATTCTTTCGGGAATTAAGTTTGTTATGGCGAGGATTATAAAAAAATTAGCGAGCTTTATTCGAACAACTGTTTATAGTTACATTATGCTCGAACGTGTTCCACCACACTATGGCCTAATTTAAATTTAAAAAGAATTTTGCGACTGCATAATGTTACAATGTAATTAAAGTAATGGAATATTTTTTTTAATACTCGGTTGTAATGTATTCATGATAAAATTTTAACTCCGAAGATTAGCGTGCGAATATTAATAAAAAAAAAACTTAATATGTTTTAAGGTATACTTATTGTTTATAATTTTATTATATGTTCAGGGATATTTAATCGAATCCATCTTAATAAAAGAAAGTCTTTCTTCGCATGTCTTATTGCGGCAATACGAATTTTTCAAACGAAAGTTCAAACTACTTTCTGATTAAGTTACATTTTCTGCATTGTTGTCCTAAATAAGTTTTATTTACATAAAAGAGATGAACGATACGAAAGATTAAAGATATAACTCAAAACTATATTTAACTTGACTTGAATTCGGAGTAACGTAAAATAATATAATAAAATAGACATCTCGATTCCCTTAAAACCATAGTGAAACTTTCGTGGTTTATTAATTTTATCTAAATCTTTAAATTATATAATCTATTACGAAATTATGAACTTTATAAATTTATAACTTAATCAAAGCAATATAGATAAATTAATTTACAACGAATAATTACATTAAATTTCTAAAAGTTATAACATTACTCGAAATACCGTAAATAAAATAACTGGGTTTTTAGTATGAACTAAATATTTAACAGCTGGGGATTTATCATTAAACTTTTATTCGGATTTGAGGAATTACATTTGTTAAATTGGGAGTATGAGTTGAAGATTTAACTAAAAATACTCTAGTTACATTCAAGCGATAGGGATTGGATTTATAATAATTGGTTTTGAAATAGTCCTGTAATAATTATGACTGATTTTTTAATACATATTTCATTGGCTTATTAACTTGTAAATACTAACCTCAACCACCCTCCACTGCGTATATAATTGGCCTTCGGAAACCTCGGGGTGGTTTTATTTTTCTGGAGGGTGGATATTTTTTCGACGTCCCTATCGGTGATTCAGTTCGCACTGGAGGCTCAAGATCACGTTACTATTTATTTTTAATAATAAGGATATTTATGTAAATTTTTAGAAATTATTCGACTAAACGTGTCTATGCGTTGCGGATTTTTTATTCTCTGATATAATAGTAAGTAAATTCAGTGAAATAAAAAGTATTATATATTTGTAACCCGAATTTTCGAATTTCTTAACGTTACGTAAGAAATAAAATAGTTATATATCCAAACGAACTAACTACCCTGGTGTAATGATCGTAATAAGAGAAAGAAAAGAATCATCTGGATAAAAAAAATCAATAAGAGATTAAGCTTAATGCTACAGAGGCACTTGTTATAGCGATTGCCGAAGGATTTCGGATTGGACTTCGGCGATGTGTGAACAGCGCGATTGCAGAGGTCGAAAGTCCAGACCTTCGCATAGCAGTCGAAAGGTGAAGTATTAATTTTCCGATTTCCTGAGCGAACCTCTCCTTTTCACGGTAACTGCTCGGAGGGATATAGCGAATAGTTGAAACGGAACGAGGGAGTCTGTGCTAGACGGAGAAAAAGAAACAGAAGAGGTGGGTGTGTGTACGTATGTATACACATATATATATATTTATATATAACCTGCTTGGGCTTAATTGGCGCGATTAAATTATAGAGATCGACGGCTCGCACGTTAACGGCTTCAAGAGTGAGAACCGCAACCGGCGCGGCTTCAGCTCCCGGTATATATATACATAAACGAACGCTACAAAAGAATAAGAGGAAAACTCAAGGGAGGTGGCAAATGTGTTAAAGGAAAAGGAAATAAAAAGGTTAGGGGGCGGAAACTGGAGTTTAATAATACAAGGTAAATGAGAAAAGAAAGTAGCTTCTACCGGTACGAATTACGTCCTTTTATTGTCCTGTTTTATCTTTTTATTTATTTGTTCGCGTAACCTCCTTTTTCCCTCCTTTGTAACGTTACCCCGGAAACAAAGGATCAACGTGATTTTAAAAAATTGCTAGATAATGGAAAGTACAATGTATGCTTTTTCCCATCGTTACCGTTAGAACCGCACAAGAATTCCAAGGATTAATTTATACATTTTGAATCCACTGTTACGCTTGCCAAGTGCGTTACGGTAATTGATTTATCAAATAACTTATTTAACTTTTTACGATAATTTCCTATTCTTATATTTAGGTATATTTGAGGTATGCGTAATTTACATTAGGTATTGTTCTACGCGAAATTTTTGTACATCGTTAAATTTTGTTCAGCATACATTGTTTGTAAGAAAAGATATTTTGATATACTCAAACATTTTTTTAATACAGGTATATTAACATTTTAAAAGAATATTAAAAATTGTGATATCTCCAGAAAAATGATTGTATTGTTTTATAAAAATCTGGGATTTGCCGAATACTTTTTAACGAACGAGCGGTCGATTATTGTAAAAATGAAATAAACATTTCAGCGTGAAATAAATAAGCAATCGCGAGTACAAATATTTGACTACACAGTCGCAGTGATAATTCTGATATAATCTTCTTATTACAAAGAGAATACTAATTAACATCAACGACGCGAATTAGTCGATATAATTCGTTTTAAGAGACCACCCTCGTACACAGTGGTATAATTTGCAATTTTAATGTTGAACCTGATTAACGGTTTTAAACGAGGAGACTAGCCCTCAGGAAACAAGGGAGAGGTTTTAAAAAAGAAGAAAGAAGGAATAAGGAAGGATAGAGAAGAGGGTAAGCGAAAAACGAGTGTGCATTTCTCATTCGAAATCGGACGTTTTAAAAGTCAAATCCTCATCATTTGACTTTTCACAAGCGAATTATTCAGGTAGAAAGCCCCACGGTACCCGCAACGCCAAACACTCGACGGCTAATTCGTCAAGATGACGAGGAGCGCGCCCCCGGAAGATTTTTCGCGTTCTCTTTCATTTCGCTCGTAACTTCCGGGAACGCGCTAACCAGGAAATACGATCTTTTTCCCCACGCGAATCGCCCAGTAATTTTCTTTCCCACTCCTCTTCTGGGCCACGTACAAAAATCCGATTAGACCGAGCTAAAAGTTACCGGATGTAGAGTATACAACGGAGAGTCTGCGCACTAGTGTTATATTACCCTCTCCTTGTGTACATGTGCGTATAATACAGTGACTTTCTCGTAGAATGAAAATAAGATAATGGAGAGAGCATTACGAGTGGTAGAGACGAGATAAACCTGGTCAAAGGAGAGGTTCTACTAAACTTGGAAAGTGAACGAAGTAAAAAAAAACCAACGAACGAGACCGATGGAAAAGAGGGATTCGTTGAAAACTAAAAAGATTAAAAACGTCGATCGTGGTATAGGCGAAGAGGGAAAAACAAAAAATTCAGGTCGAACTGGGAAAGTAGGGGAAAGGAGGTACTGAACGAGACGTAAAAAGAATGAGCAAAAGGAAGAGGCAAAATAAAGGGAAACTCGTTCGTGGTTTAAGGATGAGGAAAAAGACTAAACTAATGGTAAGAAGATAATACTATAATAAGACTGATTGATTGATCGATTAACCTACACTGTTTTACTCTATATCAATGGTTTTAAATGTACACACGTATCTATGGAACTATTACGAAAGTTAACTTTACTCCTTTGAAATGTAAAACTTATTTAAGTAAAAAAAGTCTTTTTATCTAAAATACTTGTCTCCTAAGCGTTTAAAAATAAAAGTAGCATTACAATAAGAAAATAAAGAAAAAGATCGTCGAAAACGAAGGAAGAAGTAAAACTGAAATAGAAATTGAAAATTGAGGGAAATGGCGAAAGCAAAATAGAGTAAGAGAGTCATGGAGTCGAGCTTAAAAAATTGAGTGAGATAAAGCGGAAAAGAGACAGTGAGAAGAGATACAGAAGGGCTTGCGCGTTGCCAGCCGTACGGGAGCGTAATTCACTTTGCCATTTTCCCACAGACTTTTACTCGACTCTACTCTGCAACTTGTCGAGCTACCCGGCTACTTTTGCACTGGGATGCGTTTGCGTGATTTTTCTCGTTAACGCGTATCCGAGCCCCGAGCCTCGTTACACATTTGGCCCATAAAAATAATTCCAGAATATTATTGTCTACGTAATTTTCCTCTTTCTATCTATCCACGTGAAATAATATTAAAGAATTCCTATAGTGTGTTTCAACGAAACAAAAAATTATTTTAACTGAAAACATTTGTGAATGACTCGCAGGCACGAAAGAATGTCATACCATGCTCTCGTTAAGTAAAATCCAATGTGTAATATACAAAAAGAACAGCTATTGAGGAGTCGAGTGAGGTATTTACAACTCTATACTCTCCGTCTCGGGCGCTGCGGTGTCTTCGACTCGAGCTAAATAACTTACTCTTGTTCAGAATAGCTTATGTTTCTCCTTGCTGCATAATATCAAATTATTTATCGCTATAAACTATTTTTATTTTTATAATTTTACAATACTAATTATGAATTATATGTATAAGGGTTCATTCAAGTTTTCCAAATAGTAGTTTCTATTTTTAATAATTCTGTATATTCCTTTTAGGTTCGTTGGTATTTTCAATGTTTTTAATAAATTAAAGAATATCGGGAAATAGAAGTAATGAAAGAAAACCGAAAATTTGGAAAGTATATACAAAGAGAAATGCGGAAATGTTGGCAGTAGTTATATTGTATAGTATTATGGGATTTGCGCAACATATCTTTCATTATTTTTAATAAAAAAAACATTATTTCTTGTAGGAAAAATAACTTTTTAATAAATGTTTATATATACTGGATTTATAACAATAAAAATTTGTGAATTATTTCAATAGCATAATTTACAAATCGTCCAATAAATTAGTATTTGTACTAAAATAAATTATAATTTATTATTCGTATTTTTAAAAATGTTATATCTAGTAAAATAATTTTTTTAAATGACAAAGATAATCCTAATTAATTGGCACTTAGTTTAAATTGACGTTTTCTTGGCGTATACGTGAATGTCCGTGCCCGTGAAATTCCTTTGGTCGATTTTAACAGTGGTAAAGAAAAACCGTTGAACAAGTCTTTTTCAACCATAATCCCATGTATAAAGGGAAAAATTCTTTATTTCCGCTTTATCCGTATCCAGAGCGGGTCAATGTTCAAGGCGTGCAAGCTCCATTAAGCCGCTTCTTGTTATTTTAAAGCCGTCGCGCCGAGCGTCAAAGGGAAACGACCCTTTAAGGATTTTATTTCAACCCGGGCCAGACCATTCAAGTGGAATCTTTCTCTCTCTCTCTCTCTCTCTCTCTCTCTCTCTCTCTCTGTCTCTGTCTTTCTCGGTGTTTTGAATTCTCTACGTCAGCGATGAGGCCGAGGCACAACAGCGAGGTGGAGTGTTTCCATTATCGTTCGCTGATGCTTGCAAAACGCGCCACGAGAATATAAATGATAAGTACACTGAAGCTCTCAAGAACTTGGCTAGAAGAGACTTGAAACAAGCATAAAGTTCTTCGCCGATTTTTCTTGGCACCTATTGCATCAACCCAACCCTCCACCTATCTTTTCATCGAAAATTTTTAAATTGCATTGTTTACACTCAAACGATCTTTGGTAAATTTATGGAGCTTCTTGAAAATTGCGGGTTCACTTTAATCTACTTCACATAACAATGTTCTTCGAGTTCTCTCGAAATTTTCGAATCCTTCAAACTTTGAATAAAAATGTATCCACGAGCTACTTTTATCGCATGACGGTAACTTTGGCTTATTTAAAAAAAAAACTTATATTCTCACTGTTGTATTGATATTATTAATGTAATCGTCGTGTTATATGTAACTACGTCTATTGTCTGATTGTATAATGTACCTCATCTACTTAATTCATTCAAAGCTATTAATTATCTTAAGGAATCCAGACACTGTTTCACCTGTAAAATTCGTTAAAATTAAAACTTTTAAATAAAATCTATATTCATTGTGTGAACATTTCAAAATTTTGCTTAAGATATTTGAGATAAAAAACAATGAGAATTCTTGATTGATCGAAGGACCCAAAATCAGTGTTCGGACTCACTTACCGTGAGGTTTATTTGTCAGTTTTCATAAGATTAGACTGAAATTTTAAGGAAAGTTTTTCGTTTTTAATTGTAAGAAAGTAAGTAGAAGATAAATTTATACTGAGAAAAATTTTTTAGTAAAAATTACTATTTTAATGGTAAACGGAGAACAGATTTGTACAATTATAAAAATTGCTATTAATAATAACAATTATAAAAATTGCCAGTATTAGTAGTAATTTTTCCAAAATGTTGGTAATTTTTACCATTATTAATAGCAATTTTTTCAATTCTGTAAGTCTGTCCTCCTTTTACCATTAAAATAGTAATTTATACTAGCAAATTCTTCACGATCTAGAAACATGAATTTAATGTTATTAACAAAGAAAAATTTTATTTTTATACAATTTTTTTCATATTTTTATCAACGTTTTTGTTAAAATATTGATATAAACAGAATTGAGAAGTTTCTTTATGAATTTCTATGAATATAAATAATTCTAAATAAGACAAATTATAAGTATTAAAATCGAATATATAATTATATAAGGTATAAAAATTCTTAGGAAGATTCTACTTTCTGAAGAATTTCGTTACATTATTCATTCCCACGATTTTCGTCATCGTAAACCCATCAACGAGAGACTTCTCAACTTTTTCCCGAATCTCAAAGTTTTTGCTTAAATTACAAGGTGGGTTCGGTGCCCTAAATCACAATTAGCGCAACTAACCTCGTTACTTTACCTTCGGTTTCCCTCTTACATGAATCACCATTCAGTTAAACTCTTTGCGATTCCTCATCTCCTCCCTCTCTCTTCCTCCGACTTTCGACATAATTTCACGTAGACCCGCTAATACGCTTGCGCACGAGTACGTCTTCCTACGTTATTTTCTCTAACCCCTTCCCTCCCATTCGTTTCTCGTGCTACGCCGTTTTCCATCCACACGGTTATTTCTCCACGACGGTGAAGAAATGAGGCTCCTGGGGATGAAGCTTACGCTCAGCATGGAAGCTTGCGAAAGCCAACAACCTCGCCCTCGCCCTCGCCCTCGCCGCGTCAAGAACGGAATCCAGCGACTTTCCCATCGGCGGCATTAGCCCGGGAATTTTCTATTTCAGATTCCCGCGAATCCATTTTATCTTAAATTTCGTAATTTCGTCGCATTCGGGGACCCGAAAGAGAGTGAGAGAGAGTGAGAGAGAGAGAGAGAGCGAGTTAGCACGCCCGAGAGAACGAAATTCGCGAGTGAAAAATGCCCGTGTTTTTGCACGGGCTTTGTGAAAGCTCGTGAATTCTCCGCTATGTGGATTAGCCTTTTAGATGGGAGAATGATTGAATACATTTGTACAGACTATAAAGATATTGTGACGCTCTGTTTGTTAGGTGAAGCTAATATATTAAGATAAATCTCGTTTCTTTCTCGATTTCCAGAGACTTTCCTAGATAAATATTTTTCACTCTACTAAATTGATGTATTGAATGTGCATGATATCTTTTGCGCTATTTATTCATTCGTACTTATTTACGGTATATTTTTCAAAAATAAACACTATCAGCATAATATAAAGATAATAAAATTCGAAGTTCTTGAATTATGTATCTTTCTTGGTAGAAATATAACTATACATCTATTTACATATATTTGTTAAAATATAAACAAAAGTATTAATTATCTATACAGACGATATATAATCCGACTACTCTGACGTTACGCGGATTACTTAGGAAATGTCAATAAAATCGTAAAACGCTTTTGACTCTGAAAATACCTGACTTTTGGTCGAGTAATAAATGCCGATGAGTCCGTGAGCCGGCCCTGCGCGAAAATAGATTCGGTGTGCGCGAAAGCGTTTTGAGGGGTTGAACGATCCTTTCTGGATGCTCGAATCGAGCCTCGTAGGGCGGAGGATATATATATATGCAGTACTGGGTAAATGCATCAGTGCAGTCGACCGATTTCGGCCACCCGAACAACCCGGTTAATTCGATTATCGACCAATAGTTTTAGGCTTCATATTTACCGAACTTCCGCAATCGGTCAAGTTTCAATAAGAATCAACGATTCAATAAGAATCGTTACCCAATATCATCGTGTGTTCATACGAATTACTTTTTACTTCGTCGTGACGTATTCTTCCAGCGAAGTGATCGATATATCGAACTTTATTTTAACGCGCGTAAATAAAACGCGTCTGTTCCATACGCAAATTCGCAGATGATGCAGTTTAAATTTAATAATTAAAGTAAATATTGTTCGATACACAAGATATTTAATAAAGTGCCATAAAACATTACGCTCTTTTTACGTATACATTGGTAAAATGTATATTAAAGATCGAGTAACGTATGAAATATTTTAGATCGAGTTTAATGTTTCAATTTTCGTGTTTTTACAATGACATTTTTATTGAACGTCGCTCTGAATATTCGAATGCAAGTTCTCTATAAGTATACGAATGAAGTATATAGTTTAATTAATACATAGCTTAACATTTGTCGGTAGCAAAGGATTTAATCGTTTACGCGTTAATTTTGGTTAAATTAATAATAATAATAATAATAATATTAATCGTAGTTATTCGAGTAAAAATGATTTAACAAGTTTTAATATAAACATAAGTTATTTCTTTACATATTAATAACGAGACGAATTCTGTATACATGAGATAATATATTCTAAAATTCACGAAATGTCTGTAGAACGGGGTTAGTTATAAGATTATGGTCGAGTGAATTTACTTTTCTTCCGTCTTGGCCTTTCTCTCGTAGCATAATATTTACGAATTCATGTAGCAGCTAGTCCTCGAGTCGCATTATAATGTTTATACCCCTCTCCTGTTACAAGGAATCGCAAGAGGAGATTCTAAAGCAAAGTACAAGTCCTAGCTCTCTCCGTCCGGCAGACATAAACTACTCCGTAGCATGTAGATCTAACAAGCCAAGCTTCGTTACGCAGCTACGACGCCTCCTCATATGAGAATGTATAAATCGAGGTTGAAAAGATATAAGACGATGGCACTAGAAACTCGAGAAATAAGGAAAAAAGGAGGAGCAAAAAAAAAATATACGTAGAAAGAGTGAAATTGTTATGACTCTGTTAGTCGGCAAAGGCGTAACCTGTGATTCGCGTCCGAGTTCAAAGGCGCTTGACTGTAAAACTACCTCATCGCGCGGGTCGCCTTCGCTTTACTATATATAATTTTCTTTTCTTTTTTCTCCTCTTTCTTACTTACTCGTTTTACCAAAGTTATTTCCCTTCTCTTATTTTTTCCTTATTACTATTTTTACTCCCTCTCTCCTTCTCTCTCTCTCTCTCTCTCTCTCTCTCTCTCTCGTTCTTGTTTGTTTTTCCCTTCACTTTCTTAGAACTTCTTCGTCAAACAAGCTTTGCAATTTTTTTCATTTTCGACTCACTTTCTTTTTTTCCTAGCGAGCAACCGTAATATTAGACGGCGCATTTGCAGAATGAACCAAAGCGTTACCAAGGTTTGTAGAAGATTCTTTTTGCATACACCATCTTCTTTACGACTTTTCATACAAAATTAGATTCTTAATAATACTTGTAATGAAGATATTATTTACATCTAATTTTACCTTTCGCGCTCTACGTTTTAAAAGTGAATCCTCTTTGGTAGACTGCATCAAACGACTTGAAATTTCTTATTTATACCTCATGTTGCATTGTAAAAATTTAGTAACCGAGTACATTAAAATATTTTACCCTCAAACTTGTAAAGTAAAACGTAGAATAAAGTAAAATATAATATGCTTTTATAACTCCGTTAAATAAAATACATAAAGTTGTTTTATTTTTACGAAAGTTATTTTTTTTATTATATTTATATTAATAATTGTAAACAAAGTAAATGTTGCAATTTAATCGTAAAATTCTAATGTTGTATCCGTATATAAATTATACCGTGGATTAAGCGATCGATAATAAGTGCTAAGACTCTCATAAAACAAAATTTATTACTTGACAAACTGCACGATTCCCTGTATTTTGTCGTAATTTTAAAGTTCAAGTAGTTAATTCGTTAAATATAGTTTAATAACATTTAAACCGGGAGACTCTTAGCTACTGAGCAGTTTCTAAGTGAGTTCAACTACCCGGTAGGTTTACCTTACACTTACAGGCTTACACATGCGCGACGAGCAATTTTAATTAAATACCTTACATATGAAATATTTAATACATTTTACAAGATAAATCTGATGATTATTTAATAATAATAATTTTTAAATGTTGTTATTCACAATTGTGTTTAACAGTTAACTCATATATTTTTTGCTCTTAAAAGTAAAAAAAAATATAGTTAAAAAAAGTAGTCAAAGTTTTATTTAGAGACGCGTTTTGTTAAATAAATATTTAAGTGTAATGGCGAATGTAAAAAACCTTTCAAGCGGACAGCATAATTCGAATAAAAAACAAAGAGTGAAACACATGTATAAATTGGTGTTGATGTATAAAAACCATTCGCTTAATCTTCTTTACGAAAATTCAAAGTGATTATTAGAGTATTCATTGTAATACGATACATAATCCATGTACAGGATGTTCGGGTGTAATGAGGGGATCACAAGTAATAACCGTGGCACCCAAATATTGTTATTTACTATATTTAACATTGGTGAAAGCAAGAATAAGTAGATATTTACGATATTAGAATTCTGCAGATATATAGCATTTTATTAAATTTCTAATTTTCCTTTTTTTTGTTACATCATTCTAATCGACTTGCCGCACAATTCGTATCGCAATATAATGCAAATCACAATTAAGTTGAAGCTCGGGAGGGCAGACCTGCGGCGAATTAATATCAAACGCACATGCAGCGCAACCTGGGAATCTCTTCAGAGAAGAGAGAGAGAGAGGGAGTACACACGTGCAGTAGGTAACACCGCAAAACGGCTGGGAGTACGAAAGAGGAAGTGCAGGAGAGACGTACAAAACAGTCATGACTGCGCTGAGTTCTCTTGACGTTGGTGGTGGAAATCAAGCGCGTCGAAATTGTTCAGGAATTCGTAATAGTACTGCCTAGGTCTCCCTAGTCAACCAGAGAATATAATACTTTTCGTTGACTGACTAACCGCGGCTAGATTGAATTCTAGTCAACTTACGCTCTCGCGCGCGCGCACTGCGTTTACCTTGAATATTGCAGAACCTCAGATTTCTTGCTTAGATTTAACGTTCAATTATGTCTTAACTTTCTGCTTTTCAAATTTATAATCTCATTCACTTCGCAAATTATGTTATATGCTTCATAAGTAATTTTGCATTTTACTCTTTTAAAAATTAATTCGGCGTATTAATAAAATTATGGATCGTCGTATGGAACAAATATTTTTCGTCGGAATTATTTATCACGCTAAAGTATTGATTCTGATGAATTGCGTTAGATTAGTAAATTTGAAGTCAGCTAATAAATGTGTGATTAGTAATACAAACCGCCAACTTGGAAACTTTATATAAAATTAAGTCAAATATACTTAACTTCCCTTAATGAATTTTGTATCCAATTAAAGTTTGGTCATCGATTACAGAGGTTTATATAAATTTTTCCTTCTTTTATTTTAGTTACGAACTAAATATTTTCAAAAATGAATATAATAACTATTTATTAATAATACTCGTATCTTCAAAATTAATTTGAATATAATATTTAAAAGTACTACGATAGTACACGCGTGTCGGTAAAATTAAGCCGAAAATTCGATATATTGAACTGTTTGTAAAAAGATCGAAAGTTTAAAATTCTTGACTACGCAAGCTAAATAAATGGAAGATAATCAATGTATTATATCATAGATTAAAAATATATATAATACGTGACGTTGCCCTGATATTCTCGACATCGCTTTCCTCTCGAAGGATTTTTTATTTGAATTTATCAACAAGAGAGAATCATGATATTAATAAAGTTTGCGTACAATATATCCGATAATACTGTTCGTACTCCCCGGAATTATGTACCCAGTTGAATGAGAGAGGGCTTCCATATATTTCGAAAGTTTAAAGTGACTTTTGAAGAAGAACAACGAGGTGCACGTAGGATTGGTAATCGGCTTGTTATTGCAGTTCACCTGGGTTTGAAAAGCGCGACCGAGTGAAAATAATGTGAATTTCAATGTACTGGATGGTAAAGGACAATTCATCCGGGAGTAAAAATCGTACGAACATATGTGTATAGAAAATACGTTCTCTTTCTCCTATTAGATCGCGTGTCGAAATATATAATAGTCTCTTTGCGGAGGACCGGTTGATGGTCATCAGTTGAATCTCGCCTAGTTCGGAGTGTGCCACCAAGTGCTCCTCTAATCACTCGCCACACCTTTAATTCATACATTTGCAAAGCCTTTGACTATCTACGCTTGGTACACACTATGATCCCTGATCCGTATCTCCTCGATTAAAACGATAAATAGGCGACGTACGAGTGCGCAATCTCGCGAGTTCATTCCTAACAAGATTATTTTCCCGACGTTAATAACAATGCACCTCTTTTACATACACGGAGTGAAAAAAATATCAATAATTACTATCCTGCTTAGTAGTGATTAATATATACGTGTCAAGTAATTGGGAATTATGATGCAAAAAGAAAGAAAAAAAGTACTCGTTACTTATTATTTTAGTATTCAGTGGTATGAATTACAAGTAGTAAGTCCAAAATTGTTTACTAGGCGTCTATAGTAATCATTGCTATTTTGTTTCTCTCCGTGTACCTTTTCGTCCTCGTATAACATCTGGTGCAATATTGCAACATATTTATTTAGATTTTCTATAATTTTACCGTCTTTGAGTTTAACATTATTTTTTAAAACCAGTTATTATTCACTTGTATTATTACGAAAATCCACTTAAACTTATAACCCTTTTTAGTGAAAATCAAATCTACATTCGCTCCTAATAAGAGGGTCCCATACTCAATTTTTGTTGATTAATTAATAAAAAACTAAAAGAGTAAAATTTAACTGTGTTCTGAATTTCAGACTAAAATCACTTACCAACAACTGCTCAATTCTGCGCAACTTTTTAAGCTTAGGTTCTCAATTCCTAAGACTTTTCTCGAAAACGAATTAGTATTTTAGTTTTACTTTTTTATTTACAGATTTATTATCAATTATCGCATTTGTTACAACACATTTTGTTTTAATATAGACAGGTTCTTAAAATTATTGATAGCTTGAGTCATAATTTTATCTTGAATATTTATCAATTCAATATTTAGAATCATAAACTTTTTTAAAATTTAAATTTTATTGAATTCGCATACATGCATTTACCATTAACTGCATTAAATAATCAGCAATTTATTAAGAAATTTAATCAAGATTAAGTATAAAAAAAACGTTATAATAACCTATAATTATCTGTCTTCTGTAGAGAACGTTATAACTTTAAGGGTTAAATATTATAAGTACGATTTTTCTTCATTGAAAATGGAGTACATTTATTTTATGCAGTGGGGTCAAAGAATTAATTAAACTAGCAAGAAAATAAATTGTTTTAAAATCAATAATACTTTCATATTCATAAGTAATTGCAAACTACATTCTAATAATACACGCTCAACTAAAAATTTTAACGAGCACCCGCATAATTTTAGTTTGATAATCGACGAATTTTCAAGTGTAATCATACCCTACTACAATCCACGGAAGTTTTACGTAAAAGATGAACTCCCGTAATAGATGTGTGAACTACATATTATACTGTTAACACACACGCCCACATCTACAAAACGCTTGCAGTTCGTGAATAATTTTTAAGTATAAAATATTCTATTTCATAAGTGAATAATATTTCAAAAGCTTTAACAAATGCATTGTATAATATATAAATGTAAAATATGCTAGAATTAATTACTGCACGTTAATATTACATTTATTGTGATAAATGAATATGATTTCAAAATGTTGGTTTACTCACCGAGATACTATTTTATTCTCAAATTTCATTTTCTTTATTAACTTGATGAATGTTACAATCATAAAATGAGTGTATCATTGTATATTTTATTTATCCGGTTATTGAACTCAACAAGTTTATTTAACAAATTAATTTAAAAGATCGATATCACATTCGACGTTGTAAAATCATGTATTTATTAAATTAAAATTATATTTGTAAAGGAGATATTAACAAACAGTTATAAAATTTTCGAATGAGATCGGACACTGGTAATTACACGTGCACAGTGAATCCGTGGACTCAAAAATATTATTACCGTTACATCTTGTATTTAAATTGAAAGGTCAAAAGAAAGAGGGAAATCGTGAAATGTTAATACAGGAAAATTATTTAAGATATTTCCAAAGCAATAAATCAATGTATACAATGTAGTTGTGACAATCTAGCACGAATTCCGTGTCCACGAAAGAAAACGAAGCGTTTCTAAAGAACGATAAAAATAAAGAAATAATAAACGAAAGCTATTTGAATTCGCTTATTGTGCATCCGTTCGAACAAAACCGCCGATTTAAAGGGATATAAAAAAAAGGGAACATCGCGATCCGCTAAACCGAGAGGCATACAAAATCCAAAAATAATAGATCTTACGTGATAAGCGAGAAAGAAATAGAAAAGTAGAGTACAAAACGAGCAGGAGCATATCGGGAGCAGTCTGCGTTTGGCGTGCCGAATAGTCGTCCAGTCTTGCGAATCGCGTATCGATCGGCTCGACTTTAGCCTGTATATTCACGTTTGCTCGATCGACGCTCGATCGCTTTTCGCCCCGAGATTCAATTTCCGGTTCGATCGTACAGAGTGAGAGACGGAGAGGGAGGCGAAGGGCCGGTACTCTCCGGTACTTGTTTCGGCGGTAGCCGGCCGACCGCCACGTCGACGCCTTTGTTTTTCGGAGCATCGATTTCACCTGTGAAATTGCAAACGCCGGGGCTTCTTGTGTGTATTTTTAGAATCGACAAATCTCATCGGCGAGCGCACGGAATCGTTCGAACTTCACCCCGCTAAGTCACCCTCCTACTTCTCCCGCTTCAACGCGTGTAGATCAATGTTGGAATTATCTGGATTTGACTTTTATACTTTTAGATGAGGAATCTTTCGTGCGGTCCGCTCAACGCAAACTCATTTATTCCTTTTTACCTTTTTTTTCTTTGAAACTGACGGTGAGTGGTAATCGATTGATTAACTAAATTTTTACTTCCTTCCGCGTTCTTAACTTCGGTAATAAAATAACATATGGTTATTACTATATTTTCTTTTCATAATCCTGTGTTTTATTTTCTTACACACATGTTTACATAGTTTAAACAAACTATAATAATTTTATACTAAAACTTTTAAAATAAAGAATTTTCAGTTTGTTTTCCATAGTTGAAATTGTTCGCAAGGACGAAAAAGAAAATTACAATTTATAAATATAATCAAATAACGAATAAAATATTTAATTTAAAAATAAGACTATACACGCATGGGTAAATGTAATTTAATTTTTAATCTTTGTTGTTAGCTTTTTTTTCTACACAATGTATAAATTTATACTAGAATTTGCTCGTTAAATTTTAAAACACCTGCAGAAGCGAATGTTACCTTTGCACTAATACTATATTACATATAGAATATATGCAGTATCGAATAAAGGAAATAGTTAATAAAAATAAAATACGAATTTTAATGCTATTTTTAGAAATTAATCAAATACTGAAAATTCCATATTGATTTGAGGATTGAAGAAAATATGCGAAAAATTGACAAGGTAATTTACCAGAATTCAACAGTATTGGTCAAAAAAACAAAAGGGTAAAACAATAAATTATATGTATATCTTGCTTTCATCGAGAAATAGTAGGAAAAGGTATTTTTAGCTTGCGAAAAAGTTTAAAAATTCTTCGAAACTCAAATTGACTTCTCCGTAAACTTGAGTTCTTTTCAAACAATGCTTCCAGTCACAGAAAAAAAAGGAAAGATCGCCCAAGCATTTTATATTTAATCCTTCATTCGTCGAAATTCACCCAGTCAACTTTTCGAAAGCTACCGGATAATATGGAGAAGAAAAAGAAAAAGAATGCGAAATTAAGGGGGTTCCAAAGTCAATTTTTATCCTCCCTACCTTATCGACTGAGTAAATCAAATAATCGATTATAATTAGATAATTATATTATTTTACGGAGAAATAAGAGTTCATTGCCCTTCGTATATGGATTATTTAAGTGTGTGCAAAATTTGGGACATCAAAATTATCACGTTTTTGTTTAAACCCTTACCAAAAATTTTGAGTATGCTGCGCCCGTCTCACATTTTTGGTAAGGGATTAAATACAAACGAAATAATATTTTTGTCTCAAACTTTGTACATAGTTAACTTATTCATATACGAAGGGAAGTGTACTCATAAATATATTCAGTACATTAAAAAAAATAGTAGACTTTGATACCGCAACAGTAACAAAATAAATTCTTACGCCATAAATTACCGTTCGGTGGCGCTAGCGGTAGAAAGATACGAAGGTTACGCGAGCGCGGCAGCCGCCATCTTAGACTGTCGGCTGCACGGCAAACAGTCAACTTTTTTCAAAGTTGTCGACTGGACGTGCAAACATATTGATATGCACACACAAGGATCATGAAACAAAACTTTTATGTTTATAGGTTAAACATTTAAGCAAATTAAATAACAGGCTCATTTTAGTACGCAGAAATAACCAAAATACTGAATGTCTATTATTAGTTGGAGAGTGGGGACTTCGTGGTGCGTGCGCTCCGTCGATCGTCTGCGTACACGCACCACGAAGTCATTGTTACCGCTCGATTCAACCCGTTTGATTATTATAAAAAAAATCTTTCGGTATTCAATGTCGTCTTATTTTCTGATTACGTTAAATATTAAAGTAAATTAATTAACAGGCGCATTTTAGTACGCAGGAATAACCAAAATACTGAATGTCTATTATTAGTTGGAGAGTGGGGACTTCGTGGTGCGTGCGCTCCGTCGATCGTCTGCGTACACGCACCACGAAGTCATTTTTACCGCTCGATTCAACCCGTTTGATTATTATAAAAAAAATCTTTCGGTATTCAATGTCGTCTTATTACTTTGAATAAGTTAAACATTTAAGCAAATTAAATAACAGGCTCATTTTAGTACGCAGAAATAACCAAAATACTGAATGTCTATTATTAGTTGGAGAGTGGGGACTTCGTGGTGCGTGCGCTCCGTCGATCGCCTGCGTACACGCACCACGAAGTCATTGTTACCGCTCGATTCAACCCGTTTGATTATTATAAAAAAAATCTTTCGGTATTCAATGTCGTCTTATTTTCTGATTACGTTAAATATTAAAGTAAATTAATTAACAGGCGCATTTTAGTACGCATGAATAACTAAAATACTGAATGTCTATTATTAGATGGAGAGTGGGGACTTCGTGGTGCGTGCGCTCCGTCGATCGCCTGCGTACACGCACCACGAACTCGCATTTGTTGCTCAATTCGCGTGTGTCACGTCAATCTGGAAAAATTAAAAATATTGCTGCTACGTTTATAAGATTTGAAATAAACAAATTTTTCCGTTATAAACTAACAATATATATAATGATAAAACGTTTCTTAACGAAGTTCCCGAGTGTCTCATCTCGGTCGTGATCCGACCCGTCTAGTCCGTGCGCGCATGCGCATTGCGTTGGAATCAACATGATGCGCGCGTACGTAGTACGCCCGTGCGGTCATCTATCGATATACGCGTACATTCGCGCTTCTTGCCGATCTGTCAACGAGTTCTACATTGTATTGCTGATGACCTAGTGCTTTTTATTCAACACCGGCTCCCTATATGATTAAAGTGGAGTTGTGGATTTTGTTTAGAGGTAAGTTGTTTAGCCGTAGAGGAACTTTGTTATTTATATAGTTATATTACAAGCGGAAAGGTTGGTGTTCCCCTAACCTCTCAATTGATATCAGAAGGCAATTGTATACCTTTTTATGCATCCTTTCTTCCTGTTTCCCAGTATACCATTATTTAGTAGTTTGCTTTGTCTAATTTTTTAATATATTCTCAGAAAACCGTGCACTGGGCGTCAACAATCATCGGAGCCAATCTGTATACGTGTTGCTGTTCCTCAGACTTGGACGTGGTGCGACGGGCTGATTCTTCATTGTATTGCTTTTTCTTCAATACCGGCTCGCTATAGGATTAACGTGTAGTTCCGGGTTTTATTTACAGGTAAGTTGTTTAGCCGTAGAGGAACTTTGTTATTTATATAGTTATATTACAAGCGGAAAGGTTGGTGTTCCCCTAACCTCTCAATTGATATCAGAAGGCAATTGTATACCTTTTTATGCATCCTTTCTTCCTATTTTCTGATTACGTTAAATATTAAAGTAAATTAATTAACAGGCGCATTTTAGTACGCAGGAATAACCAAAATACTGAATGTCTATTATTAGTTGGAGAGTGGGGACTTCGTGGTGCGTGCGCTCCGTCGATCGTCTGCGTACACGCACCACGAAGTCATTTTTACCGCTCGATTCAACCTGTTTGATTATTATAAAAAAAATCTTTCGGTATTCAATGTCGTCTTATTTTCTGATTACGTTAAATATTAAAGTAAATTAATTAACAGGCGCATTTTAGTACGCAGGAATAACCAAAATACTGAATGTCTATTATTAGTTGGAGAGTGGGGACTTCGTGGTGCGTGCGCTCCGTCGATCGTCTGCGTACACGCACCACGAAGTCATTTTTTACCGCTCGATTCAACCTGTTTGATTATTATAAAAAAAATCTTTCGGTAATCAATGTCGTCTTATTACTCTGAATAAGTTAAACATTTAAGTAAATTAATTAACAGGCGCATTTTAGTACGCAGGAATTACCAAAATACTGAATGTCTATTATTAGTTGGAGAGTGGGGACTTCGTGGTGCGTGCGCTCCGTCGATCGTCTGCGTACACGCACCACGAAGTCATTTTTACCGCTCGATTCAACCCGTTTGATTATTATAAAAAAAAATCTTTCGGTATTCAATGTCGTCTTATTTTCTGATTACGTTAAATATTAAAGTAAATTAATTAACAGGCGCATTTTAGTACGCAGGAATAACCAAAATACTGAATGTCTATTATTAGTTGGAGAGTGGGGACTTCGTGGTGCGTGCGCTCCGTCGATCGTCTGCGTACACGCACCACGAAGTCATTGTTACCGCTCGATTCAACCCGTTTGATTATTATAAAAAAAATCTTTCGGTATTCAATGTCGTCTTATTTTCTGATTACGTTAAATATTAAAGTAAATTAATTAACAGGCGCATTTTAGTACGCAGGAATAACTAAAATACTGAATGTCTATATTTAGTTGGAGAGTGGGGACTTCGTGGTGCGTGCGCTCCGTCGATCGCCTGCGTACACGCACCACGAAGTCATTTTTACCGGTCGATTCAACCTGTTTGATTATTATAAAAAAAATCTTTCGGTAATCAATGTCGTCTTATTACTCTGAATAAGTTAAACATTTAAGTAAATTAATTAACAGGCGCATTTTAGTACGCAGGAATAACCAAAATACTGAATGTCTATTATTAGTTGGAGAGTGGGGACTTCGTGGTGCGTGCGCTCCGTCGATCGTCTGCGTACACGCACCACGAAGTCATTTTTACCGCTCGATTCAACCCGTTTGATTATTATAAAAAAAATCTTTCGGTATTCAATGTCGTCTTATTACTTTGAATAAGTTAAACATTTAAGCAAATTAAATAACAGGCTCATTTTAGTACGCAGAAATAACCAAAATACTGAATGTCTATTATTAGTTGGAGAGTGGGGACTTCGTGGTGCGTGCGCTCCGTCGATCGCCTGCGTACACGCACCACGAAGTCATTTTTACCGCTCGATTCAACCCGTTTGATTATTATAAAAAAAATCTTTCGGTATTCAATGTCGTCTTATTACTCTGAATAAGTTAAACATTCAAGTAAATTAATTAACAGGCGTTTTAGTACGAAGAGAATAACCAAAATACTGAATGTCTATTATTAGTTGGAGAGTGGGGACTTCGTGGTGCGTGCGCTCCGTCGATCGCCTGCGTACACGCACCACGAAGTCATTTTTACCGGTCGATTCAACCTGTTTGATTATTATAAAAAAAATCTTTCGGTAATCAATGTCGTCTTATTACTCTGAATAAGTTAAACATTTAAGTAAATTAATTAACAGGCGCATTTTAGTACGCAGGAATAACCAAAATACTGAATGTCTATTATTAGTTGGGAGAGTGGGGACTTCGTGGTGCGTGCGCTCCGTCGATCGTCTGCGTACACGCACCACGAAGTCATTTTTACCGCTCGATTCAACCCGTTTGATTATTATAAAAAAAATCTTTCGGTATTCAATGTCGTCTTATTTTCTGATTACGTTAAATATTAAAGTAAATTAATTAACAGGCGCATTTTAGTACGCAGGAATAACTAAATACTGATTGTCTATATTTAGTTGGAGAGTGGGGACTTCGTGTGCGTGCGCTCCGTCGATCGTCTGCGTACACGCACCACGAAGTCATTGTTACCGCTCGATTCAACCCGTTTGATTATTATAAAAAAAATCTTTCGGTATTCAATGTCGGCTTATTTTCTGATTACGTTAAATATTAAAGTAAATTAATTAACAGGCGCATTTTAGTACGCAGGAATAACTAAAATACTGATTGTCTATATTTAGTTGGAGAGTGGGGACTTCGTGTGCGTGCGCTCCGTCGATCGTCTGCGTACACGCACCACGAAGTCATTGTTACCGCTCGATTCAACCCTGTTGATTATTATAAAAAAAATCTTTCGGTAATTCAATGTCGTCTTATTTTCTGATTACGTTAAATATTAAAGTAAATTAATTAACAGGCGCATTTTAGTACGCAGGAATAACTAAAATACTGATGTCTATATTTAGTTGGAGAGTGGGGACTTCGTGGTGCGTGCGCTCCGTCGATCGTCCTGCGTACACGCACCACGAAGTCATTGTTTACCGCTCGATTCAACCCGTTTGATTATTATAAAAAAAAATCTTTCGGTATTCAATGTCGTCTTATTTCTGAATTACGTTAAATATTAAAGTAAATTAATTAACAGGCGCATTTTAGTACGCAGGAATAACTAAAATACTGAATGTCTATATTAGTTGGAGAGTGGGGACTTCGTGGTGCGTGCGCTCCGTCGATCGTGCTGCTACACGCACCACGAAGTCATTTTTTACCGCTCGATTCAACCCGTTTGATTATTATAAAAAAAATCTTTCGGTATTCAATGTCGTCTTATTTCTGATTACGTTAAATATTAAAGTAAATTAATTAACAGGCGCATTTAGTACGCAGGAATAACTAAAATACTGATGTCTATATTTAGTTGGAGAGTGGGGACTTCGTGGTGCGTGCGCTCCGTCGATCGCCTGCGTACACGCACCACGAAGTCATTTTTACCGGCTCGATTCTAACCTGTTTGATTATTATAAAAAAAATCTTTCGGTAATCAATGTCGTCTTATTACTCTGATACGTTAAACATTTAAGTAAATAATTAACAGGCGCATTTTAGTACGCAGGAATAACCAAAATACTGAATGTCTATTATTAGTTGGAGAGTGGGGACTTCGTGGTGCGTGCGCTCCGTCGATCGTCTGCGTACACGCACCACGAAGTCATTTTTACCGCTCGATTCAACCCGTTTGATTATTATAAAAAAAATATTTCGGTATTCAATGTCGTCTAATTTTCTGATTACGTTAAATATTAAAGTAAATTAATTAACAGGCGCATTTTAGTACGCAGGAATAACTAAAATACTGAATGTCTATTATAGTTGGAGAGTGGGGGACTTCGTGGTGCGTGCGCTCCGTCGATCGCCTGCGTACACGCACCACGAAGTCATTTTTACCGCTCGATTCAACCTGTTGATTATTATAAAAAAAATCTTTCGGTATCAATGTCGTCTTATTACTCTGAATAAGTTAAACATTTAAGTAAATTAATTAACAGGCGCATTTTAGTACGCAGGAATAACCAAATACTGAATGTCTATTATTAGTTGGAGAGTGGGGACTTCGTGGTGCGTGCGCTCCGTCGATCGTCTGCGTACACGCACCACGAAGTCATTTTTACCGCTCGATTCAACCCGGTTTGATTATTATAAAAAAAATCTTTCGGTATTCAATGTCGTCTATTACTCTGAATTAAGTTAAATCATTAAAGTAAATTAATTAACAGGCGCATTTTAGTACGCAGGAATAACCAAAATACTGAATGTCTATTATTAGTTGGAGAGTGGGGACTTCGTGGTGCGTGCGCTCCGTCGATCGTCTGCGTACACGCACCACGAAGTCATTTTTACCGCTCGATTCAACCTGTTTGATTATTATAAAAAAAATCTTTCGGTAATCAATGTCGTCTTATTACTCTGAATAAGTAAACATTTAAGTAAATTAATGAACAGGCGCATTTTAGTACGCAGGAATAACCAAAATACTGAATGTCTATTATTAGTTGGAGAGTGGGGACTTCGTGGTGCGTGCGCTCCGTCGATCGTCTGCGTACACGCACCACGAAGTCATTTTTACCGCTCGATTCAACCCGTTTGATTATTATAAAAAAAATCTTTCGGTATTCAATGTCGTCTTATTACTCTGAATAAGTTAAACATTAAAGTAAATTAATTAACAGGCGCATTTTAGTACGAGAGAATAACCAAAATACTGAATGTCTATTATTAGTTGGAGAGTGGGGACTTCGTGGTGCGTGCGCTCCGTCGATCGTCTGCGTACACGCACCACGAAGTCATTGTTACCGCTCGATTCAACCCGTTTGATTATTATAAAAAAAATCTTTCGGTATTCAATGTCGTCTTATTTTCTGATTACGTTAAATATTAAAGTAAATTAATTAACAGGCGCATTTTAGTACGCAGGAATAACTAAAATACTGATTGTCTATATTTAGTTGGAGAGTGGGGACTTCGTGGTGCGTGCGCTCCGTCGATCGCCTGCGTACACGCACCACGAAGTCATTTTTACCGGTCGATTCAACCTGTTTGATTATTATAAAAAAAATCTTTCGGTATCAATGTCGTCTATTACTCTGAATAAGTTAAACATTTAAGTAAATTAATTAACAGGCGCATTTTAGTACGCAGGAATAACCAAAATACTGAATGTCTATTATTAGTTGGAGAGTGGGGACTTCGTGGTGCGTGCGCTCCGTCGAATCGTCTGCGTACACGCACCACGAAGTCATTTTACCGCTCGATTCAACCCGTTGATTATTATAAAAAAAATCTTTCGGTATTAATGTCGTCTATTATCTGATAAGTTAAACATTCAAGTAAATTAATTAACAGGCGTTTTAGTACGAAGAGAATAACCTAAAATACTGATGTCTATTATTAGTTGGAGAGTGGGGACTTCGTGGTGCGTGCGCTCCGTCGATCGCCTGCGTACACGCACCACGAAGTCATTTGTTACCGCTCGATTCAACCCGTTGATTATTATAAAAAAAATCTTTCGGTATTCAATGTCGTCTTATTTTCTGATTACGTTAAATATTAAAGTAAATTAATTAACAGGCGCATTTTAGTACGCAGGAATAACCAAAATACTGAATGTCTATATTTAGTTGGAGAGTGGGGACTTCGTGGTGCGTGCGCTCCGTCGATCGTCTGCGTACACGCACCACGAAGTCATTGTTACCGCTCGATTCAACCCGTTTGATTATTATAAAAAAAATCTTTCGGTATTCAATGTCGTCTTATTTTCTGATTACGTTAAATATTAAAGTAAATTAATTAACAGGCGCATTTTAGTACGCAGGAATAACTAAAATACTGAATGTCCTATTATTAGTTGGAGAGTGGGGACTTCGTGGTGCGTGCGCTCCGTCGATCGCCTGCGTACACGCACCACGAAGTCATTTTTACCGCTCGATTCAACCTGTTTGATTATTATAAAAAAAATCTTTCGGTAATCAATGTCGTCTTATTACTCTGAATAAGTTAAACATTTAAGTAAATTAATTAACAGGCGCATTTTAGTACGCAGGAATAACCAAAATACTGAATGTCTATTATTAGTTGGAGAGTGGGGACTTCGTGGTGCGTGCGCTCCGTCGATCGTCTGCGTACACGCACCACGAAGTCATTTTTACCGCTCGATTCAACCCGTTTGATTATTATAAAAAAAAATCTTTCGGTATTCAATGTCGTCTTATTACTTTGAATAAGTTAAACATTAAGTAAATTAATTAACAGGCGCATTTATAGTACGCAGAGAATAACCAAAATACTGAATGTCTATTATTAGTTGGAGAGTGGGGACTTCGTGGTGCGTGCGCTCCGTCGATCGTCCTGCGTACACGCACCACGAAGTCATTGTTACCGCTCGATTCAACCCGTTTGATTATTATAAAAAAAATCTTTCGGTATTCAATGTCGTCTTATTACTCTGAATAAGTTAAACTATTAAGTAAATTAATTAACAGGCGCATTTTAGTACGCAGGAATAACTAAAATACTGAATGTCTATATTTAGTTGGAGAGTGGGGACTTCGTGGTGCGTGCGCTCCGTCGATCGTCTGCGTACACGCACCACGAAGTCATTTTTACCGCTCGATTCAACCTGTTTGATTATTATAAAAAAAATCTTTCGGTATTCAATGTCGTCTTATTACTCTGAATTACGTTAAATATTAAAGTAAATTAATTAACAGGCGCATTTAGTACGCAGGAATAACTAAAATACTGAATGTCTATTATTAGTTGGAGAGTGGGGACTTCGTGGTGCGTGCGCTCCGTCGATCGTCTGCGTACACGCACCACGAAGTCATTTTTACCGCTCGATTCAACCCTGTTTGATTATTATAAAAAAATCTTTCGGTAATCAATGTCGTCTTATTACTCTGAATAAGTTAAACATTTAAGTAAATTAATTAACAGGCGCATTTTAGTACGCAGAGAATAACCAAAATACTGAATGTCTATTATTAGTTGGAGAGTGGGGACTTCGTGGTGCGTGCGCTCCGTCGATCGTCTGCGTACACGCACCACGAAGTCATTTTTACCGCTCGATTCAACCCGTTTGATTATTATAAAAAAAATCTTTCGGTATTCAATGTCGTCTTATTACTCTGAATAAGTTAAACATTCAAGTAAATTAATTAACAGGCGCATTTTAGTACGCAGAGAATAACCAAATACTGAATGTCTATTATTAGTTGGAGAGTGGGGACTTCGTGGTGCGTGCGCTCCGTCGATCGCCTGCGTACACGCACCACGAAGTCATTTTTACCGCTCGATTCAACCTGTTTGATTATTATAAAAAAAATCTTTCGGTAATCAATGTCGTCTTATTACTCTGAATACGTTAAACATTTAAGTAAATTAATTAACAGGCGCATTTTAGTACGCAGGACTAACCAAAATACTGAATGTCTATTATTAGTTGGAGAGTGGGGACTTCGTGGTGCGTGCGCTCCGTCGATCGTCCTGCCGTACACGCACCACGAAGTCATTTTTACCGGCTCGATTCAACCCGTTTGATTATTATAAAAAAACTTTCGGTATTAATGTCGTCTTATTACTCTGAATAAGTTAAACATTCAAGTAAATTAATTAACAGGGCATTTTAGTACGCAGAGAATTAACCCAAAATACTGAATGTCTATTATTAGTTGGAGAGTGGGGACTTCGTGGTGCGTGCGCTCCGTCGATCGCCTGCGTACACGCACCACGAAGTCATTTTTACCGCTCGATTCAACCCGTTTGATATTATAAAAAAAATCTTCGGTATTCAATGTCGTCTTATTTCTGATTACGTTAAATATTAAAGTAAATTAATTAACAGGCGCATTTTAGTACGCAGGAATAACCAAAATACTGAATGTCTATTATTAGTTGGAGAGTGGGGACTCGTGGTGCGTGCGCTCCGTCGATCGCCTGCGTACACCGCACCACGAAGTCATTTTTACCAGCTCGATTCAACCGTTTGATTATTATAAAAAAAATCTTTCGGTATCAATGTCGTCTTATTTTCTGATTACGTTAAATATTAAAGTAAATTAATTAACAGGCGCATTTTAGTACGCAGGAATAACAAAATACTGAATGTCTATTATTAGTTGGAGAGTGGGGACTTCGTGGTGCGTGCGCTCCGTCGATCGTCTGCGTACACGCACCACGAAGTCATTTTTACCCGCTCGATTCAACCCGTTTGATTATTATAAAAAAATCTTTCGGTATTCAATGTCGTCTTATTCTTTGATAAGTTAAACATTTAAGTAAATTAATAACAGGCGCATTTTAGTACGCAGGAATACCTAAAATACTGAATGTATATTTAGTTGGAGAGTGGGACTTCGTGGTGCGTGCGCTCCGTCGATCGCCTGCGTACACGCACCACGAAGTCATTTTACCGGCTCGATTCAACCCGTTTGATTATTATAAAAAAAATCTTTCGGTAATTCAATGTCGTCTTATTACTCTGAATAAGTTAAACATTTAAGTAAATTAATTAACAGGCGCATTTTAGTACGCAGGAATAACCCAAAATACTGAATGTTATTATTAGTGGAGAGTGGGGACTTCGTGGTGCGTGCGCTCCGTCGATCGTCTGCGTACACGCACCACGAAGTCTTGTTACCGCTCGATTCACCCGTTTGATTATTATAAAAAAATCTTTCGGTATTCAATGTCGTCTTATTATCTTGAATAAGTTAAACATTTAAGTAAATTAATTAACAGGCTCATTTTAGTACGCAGGAAATAACCTAAAATACTGAATGTCTATATTTAGTTGGAGAGTGGGGACTTCGTGGTGCGTGCGCCTCCGTCGATCGCCTTGCGTACACGCACCACGAAGTCATTGTTACCGCTCGATTCAACCCGTTTGATTATTATAAAAAAAATCTTTCGGTATTCAATGTCGTCTTATTACTCTGATAAGTTAAATATTAAGTAAATTAATTAACAGGCGCATTTTAGTACGCAGGAATAACTAAAATACTGAATGTCTATATTTAGTTGGAGAGTGGGGACTTCGTGGTGCGTGCGCTCCGTCGATCGCCTGCGTACACGCACCACGAAGTCATTTTTACCGGCTCGATTCAACCTGTTTGATTATTATAAAAAAAATCTTTCGGTAATTCAATGTCGTCTTATTACTCTGATTACGTTAAATATTAAGTAAATTAATTAACAGGCGCATTTTAGTACGCAGGAATAACCTAAAATACTGAATGTCTATTATTAGTTGGAGAGTGGGGACTTCGTGGTGCGTGCGCTCCGTCGATCGCCTGCGTACACGCACCACGAAGTCATTTTTACCGCTCGATTCAACCTGTTTGATTATTATAAAAAAAATCTTTCGGTATCAATGTCGTCTTATTACTCTGAATAAGTTAAACATTTAAGTAAATTAATTAACAGGCGCATTTTAGTACGCAGGAATAACCAAATACTGAATGTCCTATTATTAGTTGGAGAGTGGGGACTTCGTGGTGCGTGCGCTCCGTCGATCGTCCTGCGTACACGCACCACGAAGTCATTTTTACCGCTCGATTCAACCCTGTTTGATTATTATAAAAAAAATCTTTCGGTATTCAATGTCGTCTTATTACTCTGAATAAGTTAAACATTTCAAGTAAATTAATTAACAGGCGCATTTTAGTACGAAGGAATAACCAAATACTGAATGTCTATTATTAGTTGGAGAGTGGGGACTTCGTGGTGCGTGCGCTCCGTCGATCGCCTGCGTACACGCACCACGAAGTCATTTTACCGCTCGATTCAACCCGTTTGATTATTATAAAAAAAATCTTTCGGTATTCAATGTCGTCTTATTTCTGATTACGTTAAATATTAAGTAAATTAATTAACAGGCGCATTTTAGTACGCAGGAATAACCAAAATACTGAATGTCTATTATTAGTTGGAGAGTGGGGACTTCGTGGTGCGTGCGCTCCGTCGATCGCCTGCGTACACGCACCACGAAGTCATTTTACCGCTCGATTCAACCGTTTGATTATTATAAAAAAAATCTTTCGGTATTCAATGACGTTTTATTTCTGATTACGTTAAATATTAAGTAAATTAATTAACAGGCGCATTTTAGTACGCAGGAATAACTAAAATACTGAATGTCTATTATTAGTTGGAGAGTGGGGACTTCGTGGTGCGTGCGCTCCGTCGATCGCCTGCGTACACGCACCACGAAGTCATTTTTACCGCTCGATTCAACCTGTTTGATTATTATAAAAAAATCTTTCGGTAATCAATGTCGTCTTATTACTCTGAATAAGTAAACATTAAGTAAATTACTTAACAGGCGCATTTTAGTACGCAGGAATAACCAAAATACTGAATGTCTATTATTAGTTGGAGAGTGGGGACTTCGTGGTGCGTGCGCTCCGTCGATCGTCTGCGTACACGCACCACGAAGTCATTTTTACCGCTCGATTCAACCCGTTTGATTATTATAAAAAAAATCTTTCGGTATTCAATGACGTTTTATTTTCTGAATAAGTTAAACATTCAAGTAAATTAGTTAACAGGCGTTTTAGTACGAAGAGAATAACCAAAATACTGAATGTCTATTATTAGTTGGAGAGTGGGGACTTCGTGGTGCGTGCGCTCCGTCGATCGCCTGCGTACACGCACCACGAAGTCATTGTTACCGCTCGATTCAACCCGTTTGATTATTATAAAAAAATCTTTCGGTATTCAATGTCGTCTTATTTTCTGATTACGTTAAATATTAAAGTAAATTAATTAACAGGCGCATTTTAGTACGCATGAATAACTAAAATACTGAATGTCTATTATTAGATGGAGAGTGGGGACTTCGTGGTGCGTGCGCTCCGTCGATCGCCTGCGTACACGCACCACGAACTCGCATTTGTTGCTCAATTCGCGTGTGTCACGTCAATCTGGAAAAATTAAAAATATTGCTGCTACGTTTATAAGATTTGAAATAAACAAATTTTTCCGTTATAAACTAACAATATATATAATGATAAAACGTTTCTTAACGAAGTTCCCGAGTGTCTCATCTCGGTCGTGATCCGACCCGTCTAGTCCGTGCGCGCATGCGCATTGCGTTGGAATCAACATGATGCGCGCGTACGTAGTACGCCCGTGCGGTCATCTATCGATATACGCGTACATTCGCGCTTCTTGCCGATCTGTCAACGAGTTCTACATTGTATTGCTGATGACCTAGTGCTTTTTATTCAACACCGGCTCCCTATATGATTAAAGTGGAGTTGTGGATTTTGTTTAGAGGTAAGTTGTTTAGCCGTAGAGGAACTTTGTTATTTATATAGTTATATTACAAGCGGAAAGGTTGGTGTTCCCCTAACCTCTCAATTGATATCAGAAGGCAATTGTATACCTTTTTATGCATCCTTTCTTCCTGTTTCCCAGTATACCATTATTTAGTAGTTTGCTTTGTCTAATTTTTTAATATATTCTCAGAAAACCGTGCACTGGGCGTCAACAATCATCGGAGCCAATCTGTATACGTGTTGCTGTTCCTCAGACTTGGACGTGGTGCGACGGGCTGATTCTTCATTGTATTGCTTTTTCTTCAATACCGGCTCGCTATAGGATTAACGTGTAGTTCCGGGTTTATTTACAGGTAAGTTGTTTAGCCGTAGAGGAACTTTGTTATTTATATAGTTATATTACAAGCGGAAAGGTTGGTGTTCCCCTAACCTCTCAATTGATATCAGAAGGCAATTGTATACCTTTTTATGCATCCTTTCTTCCTGTTTCCCAGTATACCATTATTTAGTAGTTTGCTTTGTCTAATTTTTTAATATATTCTCAGAAAACCGTGCACTGGGCGTCAACAATCATCGGAGCCAATCTGTATACGTGTTGCTGTTCCTCAGACTTGGACGTGGTGCGACGGGCTGATTCTTCATTGTATTGCTTTTTCTTCAATACCGGCTCGCTATAGGATTAACGTGTAGTTCCGGGTTTAATTTACAGGTAAGTTGCTTATCCGTAGGAGCACTTCATTATTTATATAGTTATATTACAAAGGAGAAGGTTGGTGTTCCCCTAACCTCTCAATTGATATTAACAGGCCATTGTATACCTTTTTATGCATCCTTTCTTCCTGTTTCCCAGTATACCATTATTTAGTAGTTTGCTTTGTCTAATTTTTTAATATATTCTCAGAAAACCGTGCACTGGGCGTCAACAATCATCGGAGCCAATCTGTATACGTGTTGCTGTTCCTCAGACTTGGACGTCGTGCGACGGGCTGATTCTTCATTGTATTGCTTTTTCTTCAATACCGGCTCGCTATAGGATTAACGTGTAGTTCCGGGTTTTATTTACAGGTAAGTTGCTTATCCGTAGGAGCACTTCGTTATTTATATAGTTATATTACAGAGGAGAAGGTTGGTGTTCCCCTAACCTCTCAATTGATATCAACAGGCCATTGTATACCTTTTTATGCGTCCTTTCTTCCTGTTTCCCATTATACCATTATTTAGTAGTTTGCTTTGTCTGATTTTTTAATATATTCACAGAAAATCCTGCACTGAGCGTCAACAATCATCGGAGCCTATCTGAGTACGTGTTGCTGTTCCGTCAACAATCATCGGAGCCAATCTGAGTATGTGCTGTTATTCCTAAGACTTGGACGCGGTGCAGCTCCTAGAAGATATACTACCCTTCAGCTACTGAGTGAGCTAATGATGGTGCTCATCCTGGTTCCTTGGGTTCGTTCCTAGTCAAAGAGTCTAATCATATGTGCTTTTTTCCATACTAGGAACGCTTGAATGCTGGATTCTCGAACTGGTCGTAATTATTATATTTAATTTTAGTTATTAAAAAATTGAACAATTCATTAAACCTGTTGTCAACTCCATAGTGAGTAAAAGTGTCAATTATTTGTAACTATGCAAGTGCAGAACTGTAAGCCTAATTGCCCACTCTATAATGAGTAATCAATCCTGAATTTATCGGATTAAGGCATTAAAAATATTTCAGTACGTAACTGAATTTATAAAAAAGTTTTATGATTATAAAAAAAATGATGAAAAGAAAAATGTTTTAAATGATGTAATTATAAATAGCAGTACACAATTATTATTTATAAATATCTTACACGCTATTAAAAAACATTTATTGGATTAAGATATTCTATAATTTGAGTTATAGAATAGGATTTTTCACGCAAGCCCATTGATGGCTAATAACTGTTCGTAGTTATTATATTTAATTTTAGTTATTAAAAAATTGAACAATTTATTAAAATTGTTGTCACTCCATAGTGAGTAAAAGTATCAATTGCTTGTAATTGTGCAAGTGCAGAACTGTAAGCCTAATTGCCCACTCTATAATGAGTAATCAATCCTGAATTTATCGGATTAAGGCATTAAAAATATTTCAGTACGTAACTGAATTTATAAAAAAGTTTTATGATTATAAAAAAAATGATGAAAAGGAAAATGTTTCAAATGATTTAATTATGAATAGCAGTACACAATTATTATTTATAAATATCTTACACGTTATAAAAAAACATTTATTGGATTAAGATATTCTATAATTTGAGTGATAGAATAGGATTTTTCACGCAAGCCCAGTGATGGCTAATAACTGTTCATAGTTATTATATTTAATTTAAGTTATTAAAAAATTGAACAGTTTATTAAAATTGTTGTCGCTCCGTAGTGAGTAAGCCTAATTGCCCACTCTATAATGAGTAATCAATCCTAAATTTATGGGATTAAGGCATTAAAAAAGGTTTATGATTATAAAAAAAATGATGAAAAGAAAAATGTTTTAAATGATTTAATTATAAATAGCAGTATACAATTATTATTTATAAATATCTTACACGCTATTAAAAAACATTTATTGGATTAAGATATTCTATAATTTGAGTTCGTAATTATTATATTTAATTTTAGTTATTAAAAAATTGAACAATTCATTAAAATTGTTGTCACTCCATAGTGAGTAAAAGTTTCAATTGCTTGTAACTATGCAAGTACAGAACTGTAAGTCTGATTGCCCACTCTATAATGAGTAATCAATCCTGAATTTATCATACACGCTAAAAAGACATTCTCAAAGTTAGAGAAAAAAAAAATTTTTTTGGCTCTTGATCAATAAAGAATAAATTTCAAGCTTAGGTTATGTTATCTCCACAAAATCAAATCACAGTGTTAGTATAACTACGCCATCTATCGACATCATTTGAATCGTACGCTAGATGGCGTAGTATACTGATAATGCAACCTACTATATCGACGGCAGGTCGATAATTCAGTCATAAAATTGACTTTGGAACCCCCTTAATATAAGTAGATAAAAGGTTCGAATTCCGCCAAGACAAAAGACCGAGTCATCGTGTAAAAATGGCTGATGATGCGCCAGTCGTGCGATTATTCGATATTTTTACCTTGGAAAGAAAAGGAGGCTTCGCGCTTGGGTTTAAAGCGTGTATTTTATCCATCGCAGGTCTTAAAATCCATCGATTTTGACGAATCAGCTTTTCCTGGCTTTCACGACCTTCATTTCCTTAAAGTGGTTCAAGCTATTTTCTCGCGCTTTTCGGCCGAACGGAAAGTTGTTCGATCTGCCAAAGTGCCTCAGTCTTGAGCGCAACGGCACTAAACCACGCGCCCGCGTAAACGAGTAGCGATGCAGAAACATGCCGAGCCCCCTTCCCTCCTTTCGAACAACCGTACTGCTCGGCCAACTTTTTACTTTCACGTTTTCGTCCATTTATCTTCCTTCGGTTCGCGAGCACGGCAAAAAGACCGAGGGAGAAGAGAAATAGAGAGGAACGTTGAAAATTTTTTGAGTGACTTTTTGAGGGTACGTTCGACGATCTCTCAATAGAAGAAAATAACAATTGAACCTTTTGAATCGGAACTGTGAATATACTATTTGATAAAGTGACACCTGAGGAAGATGTATTCTCCATTCACTCTAATTTTAAATTTTATTATATTATACGTGCTCTAGGTTATATTATTAAAATATTCAAAATATTAAACTTTTTTTACTTAATTAATTGTAACGAATTAATTATTATTTAATATATATATATATATATATATATATATATATATATATATATATAATCTGTTTATGGTGATATTATATAGAGTGCAATTTAAATAAAAATATGCGAATGTATAGTTGATTATATCTTAAAGAAGATTTTACAACAAAAAATAGAAATATATTACGGTATGTTAAAATAGTGTATAATCTGATGAAAAGAGGTGTAAGAAACCTTTTCTGTACTAGTGCAACTTGGAAAAGGTCCGAGCATTTGAAACGGTTTTTTGCTTGAGTAACTGTCAAGTCAGTGGAAGGATTTTCTTATTCTACTAAAATAACTGATCTATATAAATTTTTGTATTGTTTCGTACGCTTTTATAATGTATTAATGGTATTGTAAATTTTAACGCTCTAACTAGTTTAAACAATTAAAAAATTTCTCTTACTACAATTTATATATAGTTATTGTTTTTTTTACATTTAGTGAACGTGCGAATAAAGCAGCGGTTAACCTTCTGTGAAGTAGTAATGATTGATTATGGTCAGACGAATACAATTTAAACTTAACACAATTTCAAAGTTATTTTTGATATTTTAATAGGCGTTAAATCTTAATCATAATACTGTTAACTAAATACATCTAAATTTGTCGCGTATACTTTAGAAGAAATTTAATGAACATGTGTATATTCAAGGAAATTGAGAAAATCTGATTGTATATATGTTTGCACAACCGAGAAAAATAGTTCACACAGCCGATTGTACGTAGCTAAAAATATTTTCTCCTGTGATTTGAGGATATAGCCGATCGACCATTTCGAAGCGAGCGCATTTTCGGTGAGTCGATTTATTTGACGGTCTTTTCAGGGTTGCTCACAGATGCACGCCCACATCAAGCATCGATTCGACCACGCGACGTTACGTTCCAATTCGGGTATAACCGAGGTGAGAGAGAGAGAGAGAGAGGGAGGGAGAGGAGAGAGCTCGAAAGTTGAGCGATGGTCCGGGGTGAGCCGTATAAAACTCACCGGGGAAAAGCGTCCGATGTATTCCGTGATAAATCTCGCCTAAAGAAAAAACGAAGCATCGCTTCTCGAGAAAGAAAGAAAGAAAAGAAGAATAAACAAATGAATAAATAAATAAATAAAAAAAAAGAAGCCGACACGTAGCAGCACCGTTGAAGAATCGAGGGTAGACCGTCTGATAATTATTTTTCTTTAATGATTCGTGAACATCCGAATAATAAATGAACGACGCTCGTGCTTGCCCGAGTTTGTATATATTTTATCTAGCTCTATACACTATACCTCAACGAATTTCTTTCTCGAAAAATATCATTCTTCACGCGGTATCTCGGGGAAAAGATAGCCGACCCGCGGCCATTCGTCAAACCGCCCGGAAAACTTTGTCAGCTACTTTTTGCGGCTCGGTTGTTTTATATGAAAATATTTCGCGCGCTGCCGAAAATATGCCTGTCGCTCACCTCCTCTGGGAGTTTACCTTCTCGCGTCCCTTCGTCATGGTCTATACTCACACGGTGCTTTCCGCCCGCTTTTCTTCGGCTAACGCACTTTTCGCGTTCTCCTTTCCACTTTACTGTTTCTTTTTTCCTCCCACCTTTTTCCCTGGATACTTGTACGCGTCTACATGAGTACGCGCCTATCCCTCTGTAATTTAATTTCCTGCGTGTATCAAAGTTTCATGAGTTTTCGATTATGAATATCATATTCTTATGAAAAATTATAATATTTATCATAATGTATTATTGAAAATAAGTAGAGTATAGACCTGCAAAAGGTAAATCACACCTTGAAATACTCTACACTCGGTACGAAAGATATAAACTGTAGTCATCAAATTATAAATAATAATTTATAAACATTGTAAGTACTTACTAAAATTTCTTAATTTACTTCAATTAAAATTTATATTATATAAATGGAAATGGATATAATATTCTATAAAAAAGAAAATAACATACATATTATTTTCTTTTTTCTTTCGCAAGCTTCCTACTCTTGATGTACGTTACGGAGATTAAAAGAAGCTTTCAAATTTTTCTTTGAGCAAGTGTCTATGCATAAGCATTATATAAATTGAAGTTTTCAAATTAATGTTTTACCTTTTCTTACGTCTACTTTATTGCTCACGTTTTTTTTACGATTATGCGTTTGTCTAACTTGGAAAGAACGCTATTTATTCTAAAACTATATATGACGCGTAAAATGATTTATTATCTTTTTTTTTATTTATTTAATACTTGTTATGTTTATGCTCGTATATGGTTATAATTAATTCGCATAATTAATAACTCGAAGCATTACTACGAGTTCAATGGATCAGTATTGTTTCATCAATTTGCATATCAAATTATACTATGCTTTATTTAGTGCGCGCACACGCGCGCACAGACGTACACAGTAAAACATACGTGTATTAAGAATTGTAGGATATATTCAATATACGATTAATACAAAACGTTCGTAATTTAGTCGCTAAAAATAGATATTATTGTTATTTAGTTCCATTAACTTACATTAATAATCGCATTTATTCGAGTAATCAATTGTAAATTCATAATTTATTATTGGTATTGTCGATAACTGCAGGATATAAAAATAAATGCTTCGATATTTTATGTTGCATACCATAAACGGGACGAACGTTCCGAAAATTAATAAAAAACAAATTCACTCGACGAAGATGCAGACTAAAAAAGTTCCCTTGTACATTAATCATTGACAAAGTGAAAACGAGATTCCCCTTGGATTTCACACTATTATAGGTATGTGTGTGTTTTACAAGTGAAAAGCCCATAATCTATGCAAGAACGGGCGTGAAAATACTGCGTGTAATCCGGCAACTTTTCCAAGCAAACACACAAATTTTTCAGTGCCTAGCTAGACGTCAGCTCCAGTATCCTTTATCTCTGTCCCGTCACCAAGGGTGTCGAAGACCGACGTCCGGCAGTCTTCCGGATGCTCGGGAGACGGGTACTCAGAAACTTTGGAAAAATTGAGACCGATCGGGTAAGATATATCGATGTTGCTCCTCTCATTCCTCTATACTCTTATCCATAGTTGTTGTACTATACCAACCCGCCCGTTCACTTTGCGGTTTACGAAAAATGAGGAATGTTGTATGTACAAGAACTTATTCGTCCTCTTCTCCTTTTTTTTCCCCTCCCTCTCGAGACAAGACAAATCGTCCTGCTAGATATTAATATCGAAAACATATCTAATTCTCTTTTTTCCCCACTTTTTGCACGAGCGAATTAGATGATTGGTGGATCGTGGATGTATAACGCGATTTTCCGTAATTATTGCGTGCGAGTCTGCGTTTGGTTTTGTTCAGAACTCGAATAGATTAATTAGCAATGGAATTCGTTTAGGGATCGTTGTCAACCATGGTGGGAGCAAATAGTGAAATGGAAATCGATGTGGATCGTGATCGCATCGTTAAATTCCATTTTGTTAATTATGAATAGTAATTATTAAAGTGCTCGTTGATAGATACTTGATAACCTTTGGATAGTGATGATAGTTGAAATTTTTTAACCGTACCGATTTTTAATTATATTGAAATTGGAATTTCTTCAATTGACGCTGTACGTCAAGACCGAAATAGATCTTTATTATTGTGTTATTAATAGAATGATTTTATTGAATATGCATAAAGTGCTTTTATTAAGTAAATATAATATATAATTTGTTGGCTTTAATACAACATTAAATTTATCCGTATAATTAATTTATTAGATTTTACTTTGGTATTAACTAAAATAAACATTTCAATAATTCCGTACGATGTGTACATTATTTTATCCATTGTACAATTCTCTTGTGTGCACAAGATTAATATAATGATGCGTAAGAAGTAAATATTTAAATTTTTTTAGATTTTTAATATTCGTTGGAAGACAAAGAAAAAAAAACTATACAATTGTGTGAATTGAAGATTAACGAGAATGACAAGTTAGCTGATAAAGAAATTATTTATCTCTTCAATATTTCGACTACCATTATTATATCCATAAAATTTTTATTATACCGACTTCCTCATAAATTTCGTACGTTATCTTTATTTTCTTTAAAACAGATCGATTGGAAACCAAACATTACATTATAAATTTTGCAGTCTCTCTCCAATCACCCTCGAATTTCGAGCAGCATTATCGAAACCGATTCGTACTGTGAAAAAAAAAATTTTTTAGCGCTATTCAATCATGCGCGCAAAGGTTAACGATCGTACAACTACAGAGTCGAGCGAGAGAGGTTTTGCAAGCGGTACAGAGATAAATCACGTTGCTCCAGCTTTTCAGAAACGGTCGCGCGTACATGTGTGCAGTCAGTAGGGAGAGAGGGTGTATCGTCTAAAGTAATGGTCGCCCTGGCAAGAACGAAACGAGAGATGTCAAGTGAACGACTTTGCGATTTCAACCGTCATCTATATTCCCCCTCTAGTATTTATATGAGTTGACCCAACATCTTCTCGCTCGAAAACCAAGAAAAAGATCTCATAGCTTGACGATCACTTGATATATAAGAAATTGGAATACGTGATGCAGATGTTCAACTTTTGACCGGTTAACTTTATCGTTAACCTAATCGTCAATATACCGCAAAGCAGCCAATTGTTAATCCGTAACTAATTTCTGATTAGTATATTAATTTAATAAAATAATCAGATTTACATTAATCTAATCGTGGTTACATACAATTTAAAGGTTACACTATAAATAATTGGTAAGTAGTCTTAACTAGAAATTTGGTACTTTCAACTTTTTTTTCTTAGATTATTGCTTACTTTAAAAAAAGCAGTTATTTTATTTTTCTGAGATGGGTAAAAGGAAGTTTAATACTTATACTTTATGTATCCGTCAAAATATATACAATTATTACCCTTTTTAACATAAAATAATTCTGTAAACCTACGGATTTACCTCAACTGATCAACAATTGGGTATGTGACGCTACCAATAAAGTTTACTGGAAAATATTTTTTTTTTTTTTTTCATTTATTAGGCTGTAAAAACCATTTAAGTTTATTTAGCCTTGCAAGGTTACAAAGTAAAGTTACATGAATAAATGAGTAACAAATTAAATCTTGAGGTTACATTTTTTTAAGAATGATATTATTCGCAGACAAGCAGGAATATTTGGCTCTGCAATTAAGGATTCAATGTTTAACGGAAGGCGCAGATTTACATATTTTAGGTGTTCGATTAAGGACTGCCTATTTTCATTGTACAGATGGCATTGCCATAAAATATGATTAATGTCCTCAGGATATAGGTTACATCTGCATTTATTGTTTTTTATGATATTGACTCTCGAGAGCGAGTCCGCTAGATTGTAGTGGTCCGCTCTTAGACGGTTGATAGTGACAATATCAAAGCGTGTTAGATTATTTATTTGAAACCAAGAGGGGCTATTTTCTTTGTAATAGAGTTGAAAGTATTTTTTACCAGAAATGGAAAATTCATTTTTTAAAAAATTTGATGTGTTGATTTTGCACATTTGTTTAATATTTTGGAAAAGGTCAGTAAATGGGACTTTGTCTATATCTAAGACGTTTGATATTGTCGCTTCTCTGGCAAGTGTATCCGCTTTTACATTTCCTGAAATTGCTCGGTGCGAAGGGATCCAATAGAAATTTATTATGGAGTTAAAATTATTTTTCATAAATTTGTTGAATAGTTTTTTAATATTGTAAATATAATAATTTGTTTTAATAGACGGTTGCGTTGATTTTAATGCTAAAAGAGCGCTTAAGGAGTCTGTGTAGATAGAAATATTTTTATCTGTATATTTTAATGCGAGATTAAGAGCATCATTCAAAGCAACGCATTCAGCGGTAAATACAGATGCATTTTTATTAATACCACGTAGAATGTATGAGTCAGTTTCAGGACAAATGCATGCGGAACCGACGCCTTCTGAAGTTTTACTGCCGTCTGTAAAGATTGATAATGCGTTGCTTTTTACAAGGTGATCGTTGAATATTTCATCACAATTTTTTGTATCCTTTATATGATTTCCTAAATTAGTGTTAGCGGATATGCTGGTAGTAAGAGTGTCGTAGTCAAAACAATATGGGGAATAATTTACAGACGAGTGAGATATGTTTGAGTATGATATTAGGTGTTTGATACAATTGAAGATTAAACTAGGATTTTTAAAATAAGTAGTTTGACTATTTTCTGACGATTTTAAAATTTTATTAATGTGTAAAGTTGTAGAGCAGGTGGAGTTTGAGAGACATTTTAGAAAAAAGAGAATGCCTAGTTTTTTTGCTCGCTCTTTAATTGTGCAGAGATTGCTTTCAGCTAAGAGGATGCATTTTGGGGTACTTATTCGGTAACCTAAAGCAGAACGGATGGCCATTAATTGGATATTTTCAAGTTTTTTTAATAAAGCTTTTGAATTAGGGAGATATATAAAGCTACCATAGTCAATGATCGATCGAATAAAACTTTTGTATAATATAATTAAAGTTGAAGGGTTAGAACCCCACCATGTGCCGCATAAAAATTTTATTATATTTAAGGCTTTATGGCATTTTTTAATTACAAGATTTGTGTGAGAGGTAAAATTTAAATTATAATCAAAAATTATGCCAAGAAATTTGACTGTAGAATATGACTGAATTTTAGTGTCATTTATATTGATTTCGATATTGCCTGGACGGATTCTTTTGTTGTTAAAATGCATAAGTTGTGTTTTGTTGGTAGAGAGTTCTAAGTCTATTTCCAATAGATTAGTTTGGATAATTTTGATGGAGTTTTCTATGATTTTAGTCGCTCTTTTGGAGGAGTGAAATCTTGTATAAATAGCAATATCGTCCGCGAATTGAGAGACCCTAACGCACTTAGGAATATTTTTAGTGATGTTGTTGACATAAAGAAGGTAAAGTAAAGGGCTTAGTACTCCGCCTTGAGGAACTCCCTTATAAACGGATCTAATTTCATTTTTATTTGTATTAATAAATCTTTCGTGTGTTAAAAAAGAAACAAATTGAATTATATTGATAGGAAGACCAATTTTTGCAAGGTTATTTAACAAAATATCAACGCAAACATTGTCGAAGGCGCTTTTAACATCTAAAAATGCTGCAAGGACTTCAGCTTTATTTAAGAAGGCTTCTCTGATTGTTAATGTTAAGTTGGTCAAATTATTATGCAGGATCTGCCTTTGCGGAAGCCATATTGGGAATCAGGAAAGAGGTTTTTTGTTTCAGCCCACCATTGTATTCTATTTTTTATCATAGTTTCGAGTAATTTACAGGCGCAAGACGTGAGAGATATTGGGCGTAAACTAAGACCATCTGCTTTAGGAATAAAATTTATAAAAGAGTGTTTCCAGCTGTCAGGATAACTATTTTGTAAGAACATAGCGTTATAAATATCAAGTAATAAAAGTTTAAATTTGTTCGGGAGCATTTGTAGAATCTCAAAATCAATTCCGTCCATTCCGGGTGATGATGTAGTTTTTTTTTAATTTAAAGCGGAATTAAATTCGACAAAAGAGAATTGTGAACTAAGAAAATCATTTTCCTGGCAGTCTGGTAACAACAAAGGGTTTGTTTGAACCCAAGGTGGGCTTACGTTATCTAAGGAACAATCGCTTTTTAAAGAAGTTTGTAAATTTTGGTTAAAATGGGAATTTTCACTTTTTGTCCATTTGTTTTTTAAAATTTTGCATTTATGCCAAGTGTAAGTGAAATTAGATCTAAAATTTAATGATTCAGCAAACTTAATAAAATGTTCCTTTTTCTTTTTTTTGAAAGTTTTTTTGGCTAAAGCTGAGATTCTTTTATGCTCTATTAGATCGTAAAGACTGAGAGAAAATTCCCATTTTTTGTAAGAAGCTCGACGTAATCTTATTATTTTTTCGCACTCAGCATCCCACCAAGGTACTGGATTTTTTAGCGGTTTTTTATTTACATGCGTTTTATTTTTCCTTTTACAAGGAGTCGCAAAAGATAGTGAGCTTACAATTTGTTCGGTAAAAAAGTCATATTTTTCATTCGCAGGTAACAATTCATAGTTCGCAGAAAGAAAATCATTGAATTTATTATTTAAATTATCTGAAAATAATTCCCAGTCGGTTTTAAGTGTTTTAAGTCTAAAAGATTTCCTCTGATAAAAGTATTTTTCAACAATAATATCAAAAAAAAATGGGATAGTGGTCGGATCCCCAGGTTTCGTCACAGACTCTGACGTTGATTTTATCCGCAATGTTAAAGGTAGAGAGAATAAGGTCAATATTAGATTTGAAGTTTTTATGCAAGTCTATATGAGTAAAAGTGTCAAAATTGTGTAAAAATAAATTATGACTAATAATAGAATCGTGTAATTTAGAACCGTTACAGTCTGTATATTTGCAATTCCAATGGGAGTTGTGTGCATTGAAATCGCCGAGAAAAATAACATTATTATTTTGGTTAATATTTTTAAATATTTGGTCCCATTGATCTTGGCGTAAAACGGAGCCCGGAGATCTATAACAAGTAAATAAGTCAAGAGGCGGCGTAATATTATTTAAGTGGATACCGCAAAGTTCGACCGAGATATCCGGCGTAGTAATATTTTCTATATTAGTAAATGCGATGTTTTTACGAATTAAAATGATGATTCCTCCTCCTCTTCCATGCGTTCTATCTCTTCTGTATACGATGAATCCAGGAATAGAAATTGTATCTTTGTCGGAAAGCCAAGATTCTACACAAATACATAGGTCAAAGTCTTTAATTTTAGTTAAGAGTTCGGTGTATCTTTGAGAAAAACTGTGTGTGTTCCAGAACAAAATTTTTAAATTTTTTGAGAAGTCTTTATTCGAACTGAAATTCATTTTATGATAGTTTAGTGAATTATTCTTCAGTTGATGAGTCGGTGTACGTTGGTTGAGAGTTTGAAAAATTCAGTTTTTTCAGCATTCTGGTGATGCGGTGTTTTAATCTTTTCTCAGAGTGGGTGTAAATGCTATTGAGCATATTAATAAGAGTTTCAGAAGAAAATGGGTAAGATTCTATTATTTTGTGTAGATCAGATTTTCCATGAGAGTCATCGAGAAATTGCTTAAGAGTAGGAAAATCAATGTCAGGTATAAGACCGTTATTATTGAAAAAATTTACAGCAGGTTGTAAGAGAGTGCTGGAGTCGGGAAGTGTTTCCCTATTATCTTTGTTTTTAGCTTTTTTTGCAGACTGCTTGAAACTGCTTTCTTTTTCAGTTTTATCAGGATGAGTAAATAAAATATTAGAATTCTCTGAATTATCTAAATTTACTAATTGTGTATTCGGACTGTCTTCGGTTAAGCTAGTTGTAGTAGAGGGGGGCGGAGCACGCTTTCTGTTTGTATACAATATGTCTTGATCTAAGTGGTTTTCCGAGTTGATTTCTATAGGAGAGCTGGTTATATTAATTGCTGAGTTATTTGTGGGTAAATGAGAGATTGATGACGAAGTAGTGGGGGGAGAAGCGGTTAAACAGTCTTCGATTGGTGTAATATTTTTGCAGTACTTTGCAGTATGCCCTTCTTCTTTGCATAAAAAGCATGATAGTTTGTCACTGGAGAAATAAATCCAATATGTGATTTCGTCGTGGGTTAATTGATACGATGATGGAATTCTACTTTCGTCTGCCGGGTCAATATAAACTTGCCTCCTATGGCTCAGTAGATGTGTGTAGCCTATATCATTTAACCCGGTTTTAAGGCGAGTTATCTGAGATTTAGGTATTACTTGTAATTCGGATAAAATAGTAGCGATTTTACTATTAGGAATAGATGGATGAACGTTGGATATTAAAATGCGTTTGGTTTTTGAATTTAACGGCCTTATTTCTAATGGTGCTCCATTTATGATGACATGTTTTTAACGAGGTAATCTGCTTTTTCTTCAGAGTTAAATATATACAGATCCGATTTTGTGAGATCCTAGAGATTGACACCATATTTGCAGGTCCTATAATGCCTCCAATGGCTAGTGCATAGTCACGAATGGTAGAGTTTTCAATAAAATCAAGAACAATCGCTTGGTTCCTTGTAGGGCATACTTCCTGTTGAGCAGCAGTGGAATAAGATACTGGAGAGTTTGTAGCATTATTTAGATTTGTAACATTTGGCATCTTTTGAGTGCCCCTGACACCAGAAACACTCATTGTGAGTTTTTATATTAAAAAAGGGGAATAACTCCCCTTTATAATTATACGATAATTTTAATCACAAGACACTTTGTAACTCGCGTGATAGTATTGAGAGCATAAATTAGAGCGAGATTCGCAAATAGTCGACGCCGTATTTACAAACACGTCTTATCGCGACGAACTCTCAAACGAGACTCTACTGGAAAATATGCTTATTATATACTTCAACTGCGATATTAAGAAAAAAATATAAGACTATAAAGTTTAAAGGCAAAAAAAATATAATTGTATAAATAATGTTCTGTAATCTAATAATATTCGTTTCAATAATTTATTCGGTATTTTTGAGGGAACTGATCTCTACGTTTCGTATTGATGCACTGGTCAAATTTTCGGCATTTCGAGGTGTATGTAGAACACAGTGTTGCAGACAATTTATTTAATTGCTATGAACCTACCATCAATCATACAACAAAAACATTTTTAATGCTTACCGCGTATCCACATCGATTTCAATCCTACATTTAACATGTATCGTTTTACTGTTTATTACGAATTAAAAATTTGTTTCGCAATTCAATTGATACGCGTAACGATAAATCTTATTAAAATAATAATAAAAATAAAAGTTGGTTTTGTCTCTTGCATCAAGAAACGTTTGTTATATTACTTTTTACACCCTACAACAAATCATACGAATTGTACTGTGATATTTTAAACAGATTGGAAATTTATCAAGAATAAATTAAGAACATATTTTAGAATATATTGCATTCAAACAACTGTAATAAAGTCACTTCACTAGAGTTAACTTGTACGAATACTAATTGTTAATTAATTGATTATAACGAGAGTTTAAAAAACTTCGACCAATTAAAAAGTAACGGTACGACGGTTTCGATTGAGGTTCAGCGACTCTTTTTAGTGAAAATTATTTTTACTCAACTAACCAGTTATAATGAATGTTGTAAAAGTTTCCTGCATTCAAATAAAGTAACGTGCCAAATGCTACTAACTGATATTTGATCATGTACGTACAAATATTTTTTCGAAATAATTTTTTTAAGTAAATTAAATGTTTTTAATTTATGTTTAATATATCTCTGAGAAATATTCTACTATTTTATTTACATAGAAGTTGGACAATATAGGTATACTTTAACTTATAAAACATATTTTAGTTGGCTATTAATAAATATTATAAATACGTAGTAAGAGAAAATCAATAGATTCAATTTTAATTTATCATTTTCTTTATTTATTAATTTATTCGTCAATAAATCGAAACCAATTATACAAAATAATGATAACGTAATATAAAATAAAGTTAACTAACGTTCACGTTAATTGAATAAAAATTAAGTTAATTAAAATATATGTTAAAAGTCAATGTTTGTGATTTATGATATATTACAATATAACAACATTTCAACGATGCAAGATTTGTTATCGTGTTCAGACAAAGTTAAATTTCTGCTAATTGTATTAAATTATCATCGGATTCCAGTTGTCGAAAATTCCGATTAAAAACTACAATTTATTATTGATTATTTGAAACTGCTATTATATCATAATAATCATCAAAATTTCAGTGACTCGATAAAAATGACAAATTTTCGATATATTCGGATTATGTTCCACATCGAAATTAGCATATTAGTACGATAAAATTAACGTAAATCTCTACTGTAATCATTTAATATATTAGTATTTTTGAAATAAATAAACAGTTACTATCGTTGTTTGTATACTGTTTTTCACTGTACAATTGACAGGCTTTGAAAGACATATAATTAAATTCGTAATTTAGCTTAAACATTCATTTAAGAAGCATATATATATATCGTTTTTGCACGTATCGCAAACACATTACCGAAGCTGTCTGGCCCGGTTTAAAACGGATAATCCAATCATTCAGTAAATTCGAAGTTTTCCCTGATAATCTAGGGCAAGGAAGATCCATCGAGCGCAAACTCGAAACCGAGAAGAGAGCGAGCGAGCGGTCGTCGAAAAGGGAAGAATTCGAGTGACGCAAACCAGCGAACCGCGAAACTCGGCATTTCGACGCACGGCGCTCGATAGGTCGCAGACACCGCACTCTCAAACATTCGCGTACGCCTTTGGTGGTGATGGTGGTGGTGGTGGTGGTCGTCGTAGACATTTCGCGCGAACCAAAATTAATTCGGGCTCCAGAGTCACATAACCGTAGGACAAGAGCGCAAGCAACCCACATACGTACGGTACCGATTATTCATTATTCATTTTAGTATGCGCAATCGGTGTACGGCGTATATATATATATATATATATATACGCGTGGTGTGTGCCTGCGTGCACGGGCAAACATAATCCAACGGGGTACGAGTTCGCCGTAATGACAGTGACGTTAATGACGATTCTACGATTAATGACGGCAATGAGTGTCGCGAATGCCCACGGCCTGCTGGTAACGAGCTCGCGAACCCCTCCTCCACTCACCGGTGGGAGAACACCCCGATACCTGCCGCGTGTCGGTGACCGCTCGTCATGCGACTCTCGCTCCCTGGAATTACGAGTGCTGCCGACGATCGATCGGTGATGTACCTTGTACCGCGGGACCGCGCGGGACCATGTTGCTAATCCTAATGGTTATCTTGTCAAGGCCCTGCATTTCCGATTTTATTACAATATTTTTTCATCCTCTTTTCTTAAAATAACCAGACATCCTTATATACTCAGGCGTAATATCTCTATACTCTTTTTCATTTTTCACTTTTTACAACTTTATCTTATATTTTACTTATATTTTTTTTCATAAACAAATAGTCTTGTTCAAAAATAGCGTTCTGCAGCTAGCCAGATTCATATTCAGCTTTTAAAATTTGCCACATATTTCTACCAAAGAAAATATGCACTTGAACTTCTTTTAAAAGTGCATGTTTTTTTCGATAAATCACGTACTTTTAAATGCGTATATTCCCCAACGAGGCCTACACGAGTCGGTCGGCAAAGCGATGTGGTCATACCTGTAGGTCGCTGGATTCTATTCCAAGTACCACTAAGTAATGCATTTTTAACAAATGCTATCTTTTCAAAGATTTCGAGCGACGTTAAAATAGTAATAAAAAACCATCCCCGGTGTGAGAATAAATTTTCCGGGGTACAGAACCGCACAAGTTTTATTTATTAATTTAAACCGGAAGAACGACTCCGAAGAGAACGTCCTTCAACGTCGCCGCAAAATTGATAAATCAATCTCGCGAGACACGATGGCGGAGATTATGGACAATCTCCTGCCTACTGATATAAAGTATGACGGGAAATACGGCAAACGATTTTAAGAGCTCGAGCAGATTTATAATAATTAATAACGTGGACGTGTGTATTATTAAAGTAACGTCTACGTAATTGATTAAATAAATATTTACAAGGAAATCCGACAATAATTTAACGGAACGTCCCTTTGGCCTCGTTGTACCTGCGTGGCAAGCGGGAAATTCTTCCACCGCGATTGTCGCACGCAAAGTTCAGCAACATCAGAATATAACCAAATAACTATACAACACACCGTGCGTAAACAATCACAAGTTAGAAGGTACCAACTAACGTGAGGTTCTTACCATAAAGACCGATCCATACGCCCTAGAGAGTGTCAGTATCCCAACGTGCCTTGGCTGCTGGATGCCATCCGGTGACCTTCCTTGAGTCGGCCCTACTTGTGACACCATCACTGTACTCGTACATTGCACGTAGACACATGCCCGATAACACGCGAGGCTTCCCGGTGGCCGCACAAACCGGGCTGGTACTCGCCCGTGTCGCGATGAATACCCGGGTTTGCGCGCTTAGCACGGAATTACTGCTACCTCAACCAGGACTGTCAGACACGAAAAATAAACAATAGTGCGAGTTATAAGACGCTATACAATTCAACGTATCAAACTAACATTATAATTCGAATGTTTATCTCATTGTAACGACGTCTCGTTACACCATATATATTGCCACGTACCAAACCTTGAGTCGAAGTACATCGGACCTAAATTACAGGAACCTGCACTTTTCAACCCAATAATTATATCTAAAATATTGCATTAAAAATCTGAACAAAATTCATACGGATAGCTGAAAACATAAGGAAGAGCTTGACGTTTTGATTTTTTAATGAAAAGACATTTCTTAAATAAAAATTGAGTAAACAATGTTTGGTCGGTAATTATTAGTCAAAGAAAGCATAATCTTTCAACCCAAACATCGTGATCAAATTATGGATTTAAAAATCTGGAAAAATTTAGATATATTATTTAAAACATGCCTATATTCGTTATACAAACCTATAACTTTCCCACTTTCTTTTTACATAATTTTACAATAATCTGCATTACTAATTATTTTATTAACATTAATAGTATATGTAACAAAAAAAAACAATACATTTTTACGTTTAATGATTATAATAAACTTTTCAAGAACTAAAAATCAAATAAATATTCTTAAAATGATAAAACGCATACTATTTATTTGTTTAATACGTGATGCTGTGTATTTTTCGATTTCTTTTCGTCCCCAAATTTTATTTTCAAAAATAAACTTAAAAACTCTATAGTTAAACTTATAGTTAAAGAACTTATACATAATATTCCTTTAATATCAATAATTCAATTTTGTTAATAAAAATTAATGTTAACATCGTCCGTAACGCAGTTAATATGTGTTCATATTGTCATAGGCATCAACTTGCGACGATTCAAGAAGTATGAGAAGGATCCGAAAGTGAAATATAAGACACGCCTTTTTTCGCTCCTTGCCTTTTTCATACGTTAGAATATTATGAATATCTAAGCACGTATTCAAATAAATTCAGTTTATATAAAACAATTTTAAGTATAAACTCTCTGCAGCATATACATATTAAATACCATATTGTACAACGTTCGTAAAGTAAATTCTTGCATGAAAACAAATATTCCAACAAATATTTTTAAAATGGAACTTGACTTAATTCACGTAAGTTCAAAATTGAAATCCATCTCGAGCAACATGTAGTTAAATAGTTCGGAAAAAAGTTCATAGCTTGCATTAATTTCGTATATTCGACGAATGCAATTGAAACAAAAATTGTATTCTAAATATTCTATTTTTCCAATGTGACGAAATTCGCACATTCGGTAAAAACGTAACGAGAGCGCAAATGAGTCATTTGCCTGTGGTTTAAAGTTTATTCGGTACGAAGGGAGTACGATGGAAATATCGCTTGTTAGAAACCCCGAGGTTCAGGATCGCCGAGAGGAATTTCCGCAGGCACGACTCCATCGGAAGGTCGATTAATTAGCTCAACGAGTCTCGAGTCTTAACAAAGCAGAAACAGCGGTGGTTACCGATTTAAGCACCACTGCCAACGGTAAATGCATCGATCCGACCTAATTTTTTGTTTGTTAAATAAAAATGTGATTGATTGGTTACTTACTTACGTTTCAATTCGAGGCTATTTTCTTACCGAAATCAATTTACGATTTTACGAAATAAACAAATTGTATAACAGTATGTAAGTTTTTTTTTAAACTATATTTCTAGATGCTATATATACATTTGCTATAAATATAAAAAATCGTAGTCGATTTAATTCATTAATTTTAGGATATTAAAATAATTATTAAAGGAAGTCTGTATATAAAATATAAAATATTTAAGAAAATAAGTTAATTTCTTAATTATATTAAATTATTATAATATAACTTTTAAATAAATAGGATTCTCGATTTTACTGAAATTTAATTATTAGAATATGTTATAGAATTAATGAGAATTTGATTTAAATATATAGGTATGAATTAATTAAATTAGATTTATCAACTGCAAGAATAAAATTCTTATATTATATTTATATAACTTAATACGTCACTGACCAGGATAGAAATTAATGTTAAATATTCAGCTCTATAAATATTCATAAAGACTATATAGTATATATAAATCGATATTTCATTTTTACAATTTTAACAAATATATAAATTTATATAGAATTTCGTCGTAGCTGGTGAAGCGTTTTACCTTACATAATAAAAATCGAGTGATATAATACAAAATGTTCTGATTTAGTAGAATTATGTAACCGACAGGTATTTTAACGTACGATAGTATAATACGTATTATACAATATAATTTATATTTGTATATTTAACCGTAATTAATAAATTTATTAGACAAATAGTATATTTATTTAATAGGCAATATATTATAGCTGTTAGTTTTTTTTCCCCTCGAAACAATACTATTCACTTTTAGACTTGTATATCGCTGTCCAGTCACGTAAAGAACCAATAAAACACTACTCACCCTGCATCTAAGTCCCGGTAAAACGCAATAATTCCATAGCATCTAAAAGAACATTAAATTTTTTTTTTCATCTTCCGACGTAGCCATTACCGACACGCGTAGAATAAAATTTGCTCCTTGAGCGCAGTAGAAAAAGGAGTAAACGAAAAGGGAAAACAATCGAAGCGGCAGTTAAAAATAAAACAATACAAACGAGTTGTTTTCTCGCGGTCACGAACGCGTTTATTCAGCTTATATTCCCGAGTCCGATAACTGGGAAAAGGCAAAGTTTCGAAAAGCACAACGATACTGGTTTAACCTAGTGTTAAAGCTCGATTACACAAGGTGTAGGAACTTAATGAGAGTCAGAAGCGGAAAGGCGATCCGAGAGAATGGGAGCAAGTCAAATTTCCGGAAGCTACGGCTTCGAAATAAATGTGCTTTTCCGCTCGAATGTATAATAGCGGGCTAGGATTATAGCGCTCAACCTCCGGGCGATTCATGTCGCGTTAATTATGCGGTTAATTATTTTGGTATCGGCACCGCTTTGACTTTGCCCGGATGAGCTTTACCGAGTTCACCTCGGTATATGTATATATATCCTATCGTCTCTTCTTTTTCTTTCTTGTATTCGCAAATGCTAATTAAGAATCTGTTCAAGATTAAATGTATTTTAGATAACTTATACACCGCGGATTTTAATTTACTAATTCTGTGTATTTCGTAAACGTAATATGTTATTTAATACGGGGGAGTTTAGTGTTGCCTCTACCCTCCATCTTAGCGGATAGTATTACATATCAAACTCCCAGAAATCCAAGAATAAAGATAGATGATTTATCGGTCAATTTACGCAACAACATTTTTTTCTTATTTCTTGTACGTTTATTACTTTCAGTATCTCTCAGCGCAAGCGGTCATTGCGCTGCATTCGGTTTGCGGAGATTTTCCTCGTGTAAGTTCAGTTTGGCATCCTTTATTTTCGTCGAATATCTACCAAATGTAATTTAGCGCGAGAATGCGGGGGATAGCGAGCGATGGCGAGAGTCACGCTACGCTGCACGTATAACAGCTATTCCCTTCTACGATTCTATACCTCCCTCTCTTTGTTTTTACCTTCGTCGATTCACCTGCACACGACCCAATTTGATATCTTTTACATTAAAAACTACAAAACTGTCAATCAATCGAATTAATACTGTACAGTGCATTCAATCCCTCTAGGTCATCAAAATGGAATTTAAAAGATAACACACTTTTGCTTCCTCGTAAAGGAAACTTTGTAATAGTACAATTTTTCGATTTGCTAAAAACATGTTACAAGTATCTTTTGATATCACGAGAGTGCAAATCACGTGATTTTGTGTTTGATATATACTGTATCGATATCGCTCACCTTGGGCATAAAGTTCTCTTTTCGACTTCCGAATTCGAGGAAAAAATTCGTTTTTGGATTTATTGACTCGATTTTGTTTTATAACCAATTTTCGATTTATAAATGACTAATTTACGAAAATTTGATGAAATTCATAACATTTTATCTAGTGATTATGGAGAAAAAAAAGTAAACGAATTTAAAAGGGTGTTTTTGAAAAAAAATTTATTTCGTGGTACAGTATGCTTTTTAATAGTAACATAATGCTTTATATTAAAACTTGTTCGCGTATTTATACGCTTTAAATTTGAAAAAAAGGCACGGTTAAGAGTAAATCATTTTGCCATCCCTTTTGTCACGTATTTACGCGCGTTTTTCTTAATATATGAGCGTTTAGAAGCATACCATAAGAAAATACGTATTTTAAGCGGCATGGCCAACACGTTGGAAGAACAAATGACAAGGGAATTCCCAAATAGAACCATAGTTCATTGTTTCACGGGATTTTCAAAGGAGTTTTATGAGCGGTAGAGTAGGCAGCCGTCGCGTCCCCGTATATACCAAGCTCTAACCATATGTTTCTCGATTGTCGACTGCTAGTGAGTTGAAACAAACAGCGATATACCGAATGGTACGCTAAAGGGAACTACACATGGAATACATCCCCACCCTAACCCTGACCAAGACCCTGATTGACAGATCTTGACGGACGAGCGACACTTCGAGTCTAGCCAGCAACCGGGCAACTTGTACCTTTCGCGGCATTGCGTGTTCTCGATCATTGTGCGAGGCTGAATATAAACTATTGTGTGACGTGTAGCTGGTGTTCGCGATTTCTGTGCGTGTGTGTGAATACCTGGGCAGTGCCTGCCCAATCTTTGGATCTCTTGATATTAGCGTGATCGCTTGATATTATAACTGGATTGACAAGCCCAGCTTCTCGGCCGATTGTTGATTTGTCTGGAAGAACGACTAGACATCGCCGTTACATCCAGGTGGTCGACCGTGATCGTGTCGAATCCTGGATTGTGTTGGAACACACCGGATCGCGACGCCAGCGTACACGTAAGAGAAGGATCGCTAGTTGTGCGAGCGATTCCATTTTATGTATACATAGTCGGTTATTATTACTATTATTATTGTTATTATAATTATTCCTAGTTTAGTCAGTTCCCGATTGTAATAAGTTTAATGTAAGTTATTTAGTAATTATATCAGGATAAATTAGATATTTAGATATATCAAGGCTTTTTCCCCACATCAACTGCGGATTTTAATTTACTAATTCTGTGTATTTCGTAAACGTAATATGTTATTTAATACGGGGGAGTTTAGTGTTGCCTCTACCCTCCATCTTAGCGGATAGTATTACATATCAAACTCCCAGAAATCCAAGAATAAAGATAGATGATTTATCGGTCAATTTACGCAACAACATTTTTTTCTTATTTCTTGTACGTTTATTACTTTCAGTATCTCTCAGCGCAAGCGGTCATTGCGCTGCATTCGGTTTGCGGAGATTTTCCTCGTGTAAGTTCAGTTTGGCATCCTTTATTTTCGTCGAATATCTACCAAATGTAATTTAGCGCGAGAATGCGGGGGATAGCGAGCGATGGCGAGAGTCACGCTACGCTGCACGTATAACAGCTATTCCCTTCTACGATTCTATACCTCCCTCTCTTTGTTTTTACCTTCGTCGATTCACCTGCACACGACCCAATTTGATATCTTTTACATTAAAAACTACAAAACTGTCAATCAATCGAATTAATACTGTACAGTGCATTCAATCCCTCTAGGTCATCAAAATGGAATTTAAAAGATAACACACTTTTGCTTCCTCGTAAAGGAAACTTTGTAATAGTACAATTTTTCGATTTGCTAAAAAAATGTTACAAGTATCTTTTGATATCACGAGAGTGCAAATCACGTGATTTTGTGTTTGATATATACTGTATCGATATCGCTCACCTTGGGCATAAAGTTCTCTTTTCGACTTCCGAATTCGAGGAAAAAATTCGTTTTTGGATTTATTGACTCGATTTTGTTTTATAACCAATTTTCGATTTATAAAATGACTAATTTACGAAAATTTGATGAAATTCATAACATTTTATCTAGTGATTATGGAGAAAAAAAAGTAAACGAATTTAAAGGGTGTTTTTGAAAAAAAATTTATTTCGTGGTACAGTATGCTTTTTAATAGTAACATAATGCTTTATATTAAAACTTGTTCGCGTATTTATACGCTTTAAATTTGAAAAAAAGGCACGGTTAAGAGTAAATCATTTTGCCATCCCTTTTGTCACGTATTTACGCGCGTTTTTCTTAATATATGAGCGTTTAGAAGCATACCATAAGAAAATACGTATTTTAAGCGGCATGGCCAACACGTTGGAAGAACAAATGACAAGGGAATTCCCAAATAGAACCATAGTTCATTGTTTCACGGGATTTTCAAAGGAGTTTTATGAGCGGTAGAGTAGGCAGCCGTCGCGTCCCCGTATATACCAAGCTCTAACCATATGTTTCTCGATTGTCGACTGCTAGTGAGTTGAAACAAACAGCGATATACCGAATGGTACGCTAAAGGGAACTACACATGGAATACATCCCCACCCTAACCCTGACCAAGACCCTGATTGACAGATCTTTGACGGACGAGCGACACTTCGAGTCTAGCCAGCAACCGGGCAACTTGTACCTTTTCGCGGCATTGCGTGTTCTCGATCATTGTGCGAGGCTGAATATAAACTATTGTGTGACGTGTAGCTGGTGTTCGCGATTTCTGTGCGTGTGTGTGAATACCTGGGCAGTGCCTGCCCAATCTTTGGATCTCTTGATATTAGCGTGATCGCTTGATATTATAACTGGATTGACAAGCCCAGCTTCTCGGCCGATTGTTGATTTGTCTGGAAGAACGACTAGACATCGCCGTTACATCCAGGTGGTCGACCGTGATCGTGTCGAATCCTGGATTGTGTTGGAACACACCGGATCGCGACGCCAGCGTACACGTAAGAGAAGGATCGCTAGTTGTGCGAGCGATTCCATTTTATGTATACATAGTCGGTTATTATTACTATTATTATTGTTATTATAATTATTCCTAGTTTAGTCAGTTCCCGATTGTAATAAGTTTAATGTAAGTTATTTAGTAATTATATCAGGATAAATTAGATATTTAGATATATATCAAGGCTTTTTCCCCACATCAACTGGGGTTTTTTAATGCCGATATATTTAATTTACGTTAAAATAAATTTAATTCTATTTTCACTTTAAATTGTGTATCTTTATTATCTGGCACGATCCTCCACCTATCCTAACCACCGAACTCACATAATAATTGCCTTTATATTAATTTACTTAATAATTTCTTTTCCTATTTCACGAGACTTATAAACAAAACTCATCAGAAATATGGTTTGAATTATTTAAAATATCAATATGTCGTATATTTTGGTAATAAGTCTTTGAAAGTGCAAGATGGATTTTAAAATCAGATGATGTACGCTCTATATTTTAAAATCGTGTTATTCAAGTTTTGGCAACTTCAATTTTAATGAAAACAACTTATTTTTGTATTTCTTTTATCATTATTTACATCTATGGTTGAGATCTCAAAATAACGAGTAGTTTTGTTAAAATGAAACGTAAATATCTTTCGAGGCAAGAATAATAATATTATATAGAGTTTTGAAAATGTTTATTTCAAGATATAATTGAATTGTTATAAAGACCAATCAGAAACGATTGACAACTGCATTATGCGCAATGACTAATTAAGTAAACGTAAACCCGAACGTGTAATTTGTAACGTATAATACGTTACGAAAGGTTGTATAGAATTTTAATGAAAATTTATCAAACTAAATATTGTTACTATAAATATACAAACGATATATAGAATTAGCATTACGAAATCACGGTAATCACCAGTGATTCGCATGACTCAATGTTTTAAACGTCTATTTTTAAACGTAACACAGATACATTAGAATAATCAAACCGAAAGGTATTCGAAATCGATAAACCGAAAATAGAAGAGAGACCTCGGAAAATCGTGAAATCAAAAGCTCAGCCATAGGATTCAACTGAGCATAATCCTTCGAGCACAACGGGGTGATAAGACATATACCTACCAATAAAACGCTTCGACCGACACCACATCGATTCACCGGTGTCACATTCTGTAAAGAGAACGAGATAGAGAGAGAGAGGATATAGGGGGCGAATCGGGAAAGCAAAGTCAGCTAGTCAAATCGAAGAACCGCACGAGCGTATCGAGCTTGCAAGGGAGAAAATGATTCGCGAGTAAGTATAGCGTTCGGTCGCACGCGCGCGAGCTCGTCGATAAGGCAACGCGACTAATGGGAAAACGGGCGCGTGTCGCTTCGGATAACCGTCATTACGGAGGCGGCGAGTGGTGTAGGTTTAACGCGGCGCTCGCTCGTATTACGCGCACGGACGTGAGCCCCTGTTACTATCTGTCAGTTCTGCCCGAAATTAGCTCCGCTACGGGTTAGTCGAAGGTTGACGTTGATGTTGATGTGCTTGGTATTTACAAACTCTGGGAGCTCCACCGACTTCGATTAGGGACGGGAATTCTTTTTTTTTTCTTTATTTATTGATGCCTATAGGTGCGTTCGGTAACCCGTTGTACACCGCTTGATTGATTGGTTCGTAAGATACATTTATGTGCGCAAACCTGCATGTTTCTCCAGATTATACTTAATTTTCAAATTAAATACACCAACTTGCATTATTTATGAACAGTTTTATCGCGCGCACTTGTTTCATTATCACCGGATATTCGTTATATTCTTTGTTACTATTTCAAATTGTGATTTATAAACCAAAACTATTTATTTATACAGTTTGTATCTTTTTAATTTATTATTATAACGATTTATTAAAATTATATAGTTTTACGTTTTTGTATTATCTTGTAACAACTTTCAGTATTTATGAGACTCCTGTTAATCTATACACGTACTAATTAATTACACAAATTTGATTCTAATGTTAAATTAATAATTTATTGGCTTTCTAATTAAATGCATGAGTCAGCATTTAGTATGCCACAAATTATATAATGGTTATAGGTATAACTCAAATTAAATAATTACGTTAATATATTCGCGTTATACGTCAAATTCAATTGTTATTTTGAAAATAATATAGCGAGTATATTAATGTGTACTCTAATAAAATTCTACTACTTTAAAACATTACGATTAAAGTAACGTGTACTCGTAGATCTTAAAAGATATTATGTACATTTTCTAATTTTATACGAAAGTAACGTAAATCGCTTTTGAGTAAGCGCGTATACATATATACCGATCACGAAAACAAAGAGCAATTTACATTTTAAAAAACGAAAATATAGAAAGCCGTAGGTTGATTTAAAAGAGGACAATAATGCGTATATTAAAATAGTCGGAATACATAAGATAGTAAGAAGAAAAACATTTTAGAATAAGCTACTTCAAGCTATATAAGACCGTTGCTTTACTATGAATAATTTGCCCATTGCCGACCATACGTGTGCGAAATACATTGCATATACATATATATATGTGTGTGCATCCTTTCTTTTATTTCTCTGCATATTCCCGTACCTTCACTTTTTACATAGTATTTTCTGCTTTTATTACTGTCCTTTCCTCATTTTTTTGGTCATACCGTTTTTTGTTTTACGTAAAAACTTTGCTTAAAGTAAACACGGTTTTATGCTCGCTAAAAATGTTACATCTCCACGTATGTATATGTATATATATATATATTTTTTTTTGTGCTCACCCTTGTTATTCATTGAAATAATATGTCATAAATGTTAAATTCCCGTGAGTATTGTAAAATTTATATAAAATTAAGATAAGCATAAAATAAAAAAAAATTGGTTATAAAAAGAAAAAGAAGATAGTATTTATTAAATGCAAATTATTTTTTCTGTTACAGGTACGCATGCATATTCATCGACAGTTGCTTGTTCTTCTATACGTGAGCATTAATTGAAACAACAATGTCGAATTTCACTTATAAATATTGCAAATATCATAAAAATTTTCTTCGCAAATAATTGCCTCGTTCTTCAATTACATTTGAATTTTTGAAAATGCATCGAGAAAATTAGAATAAATACAATGTACTAATTAACATCATCGTCATAAATAAAAGACAAAGTTCGATGAATTTTAATTATAAATATATATAAAAAATATAAAGCAAATAAAGTTTTTTAAGACTTTTAACGTACTTAAATAAATTTTCGTAAATTTCATTAAGTATTATGTTCTTTGATTTTACGGATTACTTGTAGAAATATGCTGTTGATCGTAGTTTATATTACTTGTAAAATATCTTCAATACTTGGCGAATCTTGACACTCAAGTGCATTATTAAAAAACACTGGGAATTCGTGAGATATAGGAATATCCGTAAGGTGTCCTCGTTACTTTTTGTTCGTTTGACTTTTATCCTTAACTATTATTTTCATTCGTGACATTGTTATTGAATTTCCTTCGCGCAATTCCAATGTCGTCTCCTCACGGTAGAGTATACTAATTATTGGGGTAGATATATATATATATATATATATATATATATATATATGCGGTGCGTGAGAGGAAGAGTGACGTTTATCGCGTCTATTTGTTCATGTTGATCCATGCGTATGGGAACAAGCATGATATAGCTTAAGAGAAGATTCCCGCGGCCGTGAATATTAAATTCCCGTGAATGAACCTTTTGACCAACGGATTGGCTTGTTAAACTTTGAGGTGTGCTTTCGTATTGCTGAATGAATTCTTGAAACAAACTTAAAGAAAATACCTAACGGATTATAAGTGAAATATTAATAAGATACCTCTAAGGGGTTATAAACTATAAAATATTTGAATATGTAAATTAAAATTGCCGTTTATATAATAATACAATGTTATTCCTATGATTACAAATAATTGAGTATAGTCGTTTAAACCGACATATTATGGAATACTTTGAAAAGTTAACAAAAATTAAATTTTCTAACCTTGCGATAAACTTTAAACAGTTAAAAACACTCTTCTGTACGCTTAACTGCTAGATACGCTATCAAAGGTATCGTCCTTTGATATATGCTCGGTTAGTGGTAAGAGACTGATATATAGTCAGGAAGGTTGAAACTCACTCGACTCTTTAGAATTGAAAGTAAATTTACCAGAGATCTACTTTATCGATAAATATACATAGATACAGCTCTATTAAAATAAGTTTTTATGTTTGTTTTACGTAAAAACTTTGCTTAAAGTAAACACGGTTTTATGCTCGCTAAAAATGTTACATCTCCACGTATGTATATATATATATATATATTTTTTTTTGTGCTCACCCTTGTTATTCATTGAAATAATATGTCATAAATGTTAAATTCCCGTGAGTATTGTAAAATTTATATAAAATTAAGATAAGCATAAAATAAAAAAAAATTGGTTATAAAAGAAAAAGAAGATAGTATTTATTAAATGCAAATTATTTTTTCTGTTACAGGTACGCATGCATATTCATCGACAGTTGCTTGTTCTTCTATACGTGAGCATTAATTGAAACAACAATGTCGAATTTCACTTATAAATATTGCAAATATCATAAAAATTTTCTTCGCAAATAATTGCCTCGTTCTTCATTACATTTGAATTTTTGAAAATGCATCGAGAAAATTAGAATAAATACAATGTACTAATTAACAGCATCGTCATAAATAAAAGACAAAGTTCGATGAATTTTAATTATAAATATATAAAAAAAATATAAAGCAAATAAAGTTTTTTAAGACTTTTAACGTACTTAAATAAATTTTCGTAAATTTCATTAAGTATTACGTTTCTTTGATTTTACGGATTACTTGTAGAAATATGCTGTTGATCGTAGTCTTATATTACTTGTAAAATATCTTCAATACTTGGCGAATCTTGACACTCAAGTGCATTATTAAAAAACACTGGGAATTCGTGAGATATAGGAATACCCGTAAGGTGTCCTCGTTACTTTTTGTTCGTTTGACTTTTACCCTTAACTATTATTTTCATTCGTGACATTGTTATTGAATTTCCTCCGCGCAATTCCAATGTCGTCTCCTCACGGTAGAGTATACTAATTATTGGGGGTAGATATATATATATACACGCGGTGCGTGAGAGGAAGAGTGACGTTTATCGCGTCTATTTGTTCATGTTGATCCATGCGTATGGGAAACAAGCATGATATAGCTTAAGAGAAGATTCCCGCGGCCGTGAATATTAAATTCCCGTGAATGAACCTTTTGACCAACGGATTGGCTTGTTAAACTTTGAGGTGTGCTTTCGTATTGCTGAATGAATTCTTGAAACAAACTTAAAGAAAATACCTAACGGATTATAAGTGAAATATTAATAAGATACCTCTAAGGGGTTATAAACTATAAAATATTTTGAATATGTAAATTAAAATTGCCGTTTATATAATAATACAATGTTATTCCTATGATTACAAATAATTGAGTATATAGTCGTTTAAACCGACATATTATGGAATACTTTGAAAAGTTAACAAAAATTAAATTTTCTAACCTTGCGATAAACTTTAAACAGTTAAAAACACTCTTCTGTACGCTTAACTGCTAGATACGCTATCAAAGGTATCGTCCTTTGATATATGCTCGGTTAGTGGTAAGAGACTGATATATAGTCAGGAAGGTTGAAACTCACTCGACTCTTTAGAATTGAAAGTAAATTTACCAGAGATCTACTTTATCGATAAATATACATAGATACAGCTCTATTAAAATAAGTTTTTATGTTTGTTTAACCTAAAAAAGTAAATTCAGCATTATGAAAAAACATTGTTTGTCACAATCCTATAAGTACGCATGAGAAACTTTATATACATAGTATAATGACATTGTTATTTAAATAAGAAAAAATAGCATTTTAATATAAAAGAATGTTTTATAATCCATGTTGGTGTAACGACGCATATTTTATTAACGATTTTACTAATAAATTCAAGATAATACTTGAGTAAATTAATATAAAAGATACACCTGATTATGAAAATTTCTTTAAGGCTGTATAAAAATATTCATGCTTAATTAAAGGCAGCAAGTAAAATAAATGTGAGAGAGAGAGAGGGAGAGAGAGAGAGTGAGCGAAAGAAAAACCGAAAGCCGGCAACATTTACGCCCGGGCATCTGTAAGTGAATGAAAACAAAATAGCTCGACGTCGATATTAAAAGTAACATTTCTTTTTCAATTTAGCATCGGGAAGTTAAACCAGAGGAGGAATTTACCCGTGAAGAAAAGCAACTCGAGCGCGAGACTTTTAATATCATTACAAAGTAAGTATACGTAACATTCAGGGAAGGGCAAAGTTTAATTAAAAACTGCTGTTTATTTATGAATTCCGGGAGGCACTCTCAGGGAACTCAATATTAGTCGCACGAAATGCCCTTGGGACGGGAATCGAGAATGAGGAGGAGGGTCGGGCTTAGAAAATGAGACCTTTAAATGCCATTCGGATAAAATGTCATTGTGCTTCCGCAAAATCCGAACGCGTGGAGGGACTAACGCACGTATATAGAATACCGAGGAAGGGGAAAAATCAGACGGAAAATACTCGAAATGGAAGGAAATGGTGGAGCGAGATAAAACCGATATACGGGATGCTGCCGAACGGGAATTGGTTAGAAGAACGGGGTGAAAAGAGGGAGAGGCCGAGGAGAGATAGAGAGAGAGAGAGAGAGAGAACCTCGAATGTGGATTTAAGACCAAAACACACTTAATTTCAAGTTGTGTGTCACCAAGAGATAACCCAGTCGAGAATAGTTGTCAACAATCGCATGCGAACGTACATTTGTTGTTTAACAATATTTTATTCATCGTTGTAGCGGTAAATCGTTCTTGTATTATAGATGCATGTACCGTAAATACTACTAGCGTAGATCAGTATATGCGCATACAATTATTGCCAAACGCCAAAAATTTAAATTAGTAATCAATTCGACAATTTAAAATTATACTCTTGTATCGAAAAAAAATCGATACTTACTGTTTTTAACGAAAAGTAAGTAATTTAATAAAAGGTTAAGTTTTGTGTAAAAAGAGAAACGAAAAGTTCGTTTGAAGAAAATAATTGGTATAATAATAGAATTAAGTACTTTTTAACGCCGGGTGGTGTTTGTAATTATCGATTAATAAACGTCAGGATGCCGGTGAACAAAAACACTTTAACCCTGGAATTTCTCACCTCTTCCAATAATTCAATTGAAGAACGTAGCGTAGGGCGATTCATTTATTTATCGAGAAAGTCCAGTCGTCGATAAAGTGAAGAAATTTCCTCGGAAATGTACCCAATAAATCGCGTCGGTAGCCATATATACATTATACACAAAGATACAAAGCTCTCTCCTCCCTCTTACCCCCCGTTGCAATGCAGTCGTTCCTCGCAAACGTTTGGCGCAGCGGCGCTGACATCACGTGGATGCACTTGTGACGTCATACACCGACTGACGTAACGGAGCGAGGTGTGGCGCGGGTCATAGGTCATCATACCCTTGGCATCTCTCTCTCTCTCTGTCTATTTTTGCTATCTCGCTATATACTCGTACATTCAACGAGCCCCTCGTCCCTACTTTTTATCCTTTCGCACCAATCTCTCTCTCTCTCTCTCCGTCCGTCTTTTTTTCTATGTCGCTTCTTCTCAAGGAATGACCCTATTTGCGATTTCTCTCTTTATCGCTCGCTCAAGTTTTGTAAATAGCCGAAGATTCAATGTCGGTCGGAAGAATCGAAGTCTGCAGTTGGTTCGACTGTTCTGGTATAGATATAATACTAGCTTTACGCCAATCGATGGACTTATGAGTGTCTCGATGGGGAAAATCGGAAAAGCTTTCGGAGCGTTTTTCTTGAAACAAACTTAAAGAAAATACCTAACGGATTATAAGTGAAATATTAATAAGATACCTCTAAGGGGTTATAAACTATAAAATATTTTGAATATGTAAATTAAAATTGCCGTTTATATAATAATACAATGTTATTCCTATGATTACAAATAATTGAGTATATAGTCGTTTAAACCGACATATTATGGAATACTTTGAAAAGTTAACAAAATTAAATTTTCTAACCTTGCGATAAACTTTAAACAGTTAAAAACACTCTTCTGTACGCTTAACTGCTAGATACGCTATCAAAGGTATCGTCCTTTGATATATGCTCGGTTAGTGGTAAGAGACTGATATATAGTCAGGAAGGTTGAAACTCACTCGACTCTTTAGAATTGAAAGTAAATTTACCAGAGATCTACTTTATCGATAAATATACATAGATACAGCTCTATTAAAATAAGTTTTTATGTTTGTTTAACCTACGCTAAATATTATTAGAACTAAAAAAAAGTAAATTCAGCATTATGAAAAAACATTGTTTGTCACAATCCTATAAGTACGCATGAGAAACTTTATATACATAGTATAATGACATTGTTATTTAAATAAGAAAAAATAGCATTTTAATATAAAAGAATGTTTTATAATCCATGTTGGTGTAACGACGCATATTTTATTAACGATTTTACTAATAAATTCAAGATAATACTTGAGTAAATTAATATAAAAGATACACCTGATTATGAAAATTTCTTTAAGGCTGTATAAAAATATTCATGCTTAATTAAAGGCAGCAAGTAAAATAAATGTGAGAGAGAGAGAGGGAGAGAGAGAGAGTGAGCGAAAGAAAAACCGAAAGCCGGCAACATTTACGCCCGGGCATCTGTAAGTGAATGAAAACAAAATAGCTCGACGTCGATATTAAAAGTAACATTTCTTTTTCAATTTAGCATCGGGAAGTTAAACCAGAGGAGGAATTTACCCGTGAAGAAAAGCAACTCGAGCGCGAGACTTTTAATATCATTACAAAGTAAGTATACGTAACATTCAGGGAAGGGCAAAGTTTTAATTAAAAACTGCTGTTTATTTATGAATTCCGGGAGGCACTCTCAGGGAACTCAATATTAGTCGCACGAAATGCCCTTGGGACGGGAATCGAGAATGAGGAGGAGGGTCGGGCTTAGAAAATGAGACCTTTAAATGCCATTCGGATAAAATGTCATTGTGCTTCCGCAAAATCCGAACGCGTGGAGGGACTAACGCACGTATATAGAATACCGAGGAAGGGGAAAAATCAGACGGAAAATACTCGAAATGGAAGGAAATGGTGGAGCGAGATAAAACCGATATACGGGATGCTGCCGAACGGGAATTGGTTAGAAGAACGGGGTGAAAAGAGGGAGAGGCCGAGGAGAGAGAGAGAGAGAGAGAGAGAGAACCTCGAATGTGGATTCAAGACCAAAACACACTTAATTTCAAGTTGTGTGTCACCAAGAGATAACCCAGTCGAGAATAGTTTGTCAACAATCGTATGCGAACGTACATTTGTTGTTTAACAATATTTTATTCATCGTTGTAGCGGTAAATCGTTCTTGTATTATAGATGCATGTACCGTAAATACTACTAGCGTAGATCAGTATATGCGCATACAATTATTGCCAAACGCCAAAAATTTAAATTAGTAATCAATTCGACAATTTAAAATTATACTCTTGTATCGAAAAAAAATCGATACTTACTGTTTTTAACGAAAAGTATAAGTAATTTAATAAAAGGTTAAGTTTCGTGTAAAAAGAGAAACGAAAAGTTCGTTTGAAGAAAATAATTGGTATAATAATAGAATTAAGTACTTTTTAACGCCGGGTGGTGTTTGTAATTATCGATTAATAAACGTCAGGATGCCGGTGAACAAAAACACTTTAACCCTGGAATTTCTCACCTCTTCCAATAATTCAATTGAAGAACGTAGCGTAGGGCGATTCATTTATTTATCGAGAAAGTCCAGTCGTCGATAAAGTGAAGAAATTTCCTCGGAAATGTACCCAATAAATCGCGTCGGTAGCCATATATACATTATACACAAAGATACAAAGCTCTCTCCTCCCTCTTACCCCCCGTTGCAATGCAGTCGTTCCTCGCAAACGTTTGGCGCAGCGGCGCTGACATCACGTGGATGCACTTGTGACGTCATACACCGACTGACGTAACGGAGCGAGGTGTGGCGCGGGTCATAGGTCATCATACCCTTGGCATCTCTCTCTCTCTCTGTCTATTTTTGCTATCTCGCTATATACTCGTACATTCTACGAGCCCCTCGTCCCTACTTTTTATCCTTTCGCACCAATCTCTCTCTCTCTCTCTCTCCGTCCGTCTTTTTTTCTATGTCGCTTCTTCTCAAGGAATGACCCTATTTGCGATTTCTCTCTTTATCGCTCGCTCAAGTTTTGTAAATAGCCGAAGATTCAATGTCGGTCGGAAGAATCGAAGTCTGCAGTTGGTTCGACTGTTCTGGTATAGATATAATACTAGCTTTACGCCAATCGATGGACTTATGAGTGTCTCGATGGGGAAAATCGGAAAAGCTTTCGGAGCGTTTTTCTTGATAATGCCAAGCTCCCTTTACCCATTGAAATAGGATGTGCTCTCGACGTCTTTTTAATGTACACCCAACCAACTTTGAGTGATAAATGCAATTTTAAAGTTCGAACCACTTTCCGCAATGCTCATTCTTATCTCTGTTTATGCATTGTATAATGTCAGATGTTGCCTTTCAATGAAAAATCTATACAATTGTGTATATATATAGTTTTGTAATGTATATTATACAACTATCCTTAGAATGTTATAATCGATCCTACGATTATATGTCATAACATTAATAGGATAATCGAGATTAGAAATTTTACTAAATGTATTATCCGGTGATTATATTTAAATAATGAGAAATCAACGCAATTAGAATTGTACCTTTTAATTCACCTTGTTGTAACGTAAATAACGCATATACCAATCGTTTATCAATCAAAGTAATACTGATAATAACGGTTGTCTGACTATAATCCGTTATTTCTGCTGATGCTCTTGTATTTTCTACATCCCCCATTTTGTATTTTTTTTTTGCAACATTCCATTCCACTGGAACGGCACAAATCCTTTTTCAAACACAACAAGCGGATTATTAAAGCTTAACAAGCAATAATGTTGGCCACTTGAATAGTATTCGACATATTCATCCTCAGTCATTGAAAATAATACTAACGTCTCTACAATTGGTCAGGGTACTTTGGTCGTGTTTTACTACGGCAGCCGCTCTGGCAAAACGACTATGAATAGAACCAGACGCTCGATGGCACTTGACGAACTCGATCGTCAAGATTGTACGCGATGTGGAGTACGACGGACTAGCCATCCTCGAACGCAAATTCACCTAGTGAAGGAGAAAAAGGGAAGGAAAAATCTTGCGCAGTTTGGAATTCTGATATATTTGATCGAATCGCTTGGCTACTATACTCACTATCAATCACTATCACAATACCTACCTTTTCATTTCCTTTAATTTGAAATTTATCCTTTATATTTTTATTAAATAATAAAAGCCGATTATTTCATTGTTTACAATGATTGCATATAGTTTTTTAATGAACAAATTATAATGACATAGCAGTCCATGTTATCCGTAAAACTTAAATTTAATTGTGATTTCTTACTTAATTATTGGAAAATTGTAATTAAATATTTTAATTATCTTCGTTTAACCAAACAACTCTTATTCGCATAATTGGCAACTAAAAACTGGCAAATTTATTATTTATGGAAAATCTGGAATAAAATTATATTCTTCGAATTAATTATCTACAGATTTTTTTTCTTTTATTTTAACGAATGAAAACTGGATTAACGTGTGACGACGCATACTTCATTATACAAATATTATAACAATGCCACTTAAAATATATTTAATTAAAATAAATGAACAATTAATTAATAAAATATGCATGCACAAAAATGTTAAACAACGACGAGGGAATTTTAGAGTAATGTCGATAACGCGCATTAATTTGACAATTATCAAGCTCGTTAAATTTAGTAACTATTTACTCGGTGACTTATTGTATCGTGTAAATCGACGGTTTATCTTGGCAGACTTGATCCTTGGCAAATACATAGTAACGTGTACAGGCCAGAGGTCAGAGGGTAACTATTCCTGCATTAGGCGTATATTATACTGTCGAAGCATTGACTTGGTTCATCGTCAGATGAACCGAGTAGCGGATCGTCTTTCCATATCATAGGAGCACCTACGTATGTATTGGAGATCTCCTATGAACCCTGATCCAATCGACCTAAAACAGGTAGAGCTTATTATCATTTACTCTAAATATTGATACTATCTAGTTAATTTCCACTTTGTATATATTATATCAATAACAAACCATCGCTACGTGACCTGTAAAGTAAATTTTAAATTGTATTTTGAGGAGATATCGTGCATAAATATCAGTAATTCGTTTTTTCTGCAAAGATAAGAAATTTTTAATGAAAACACTTTTTGCTTGAATCTTGTACTAATTTTAAATTTTTTAACGCACATAAATTTTTGTACTTTGTGTCCGACATCCTTTTAATGAAAGCACTTACGATATTTAGATATATAATGAAGAAAATAACAAATTACGTAATAATTAATATACATTAATTACTCACAATTTTTGTCTGCATAATTTTATTATATATATTCTCGTTAATTCTCTTGAAATATAAAATTTATTTATAAAACTATAATTGAGAATGCTAAATTTTAAAATTATCGAATAATGCACAATCATAATGCCTTTTGTTACGATTTTTTCGAAACGAATTATGTTTTTGCATATAGATAAGTAAAGGTAAATATAGGAAATTTGCATTAACAACTTCTAATGAATTATTAAAAAAATTAAAATAAATGTTGCACTAAAATGAAACTATAATAAAGTATATAATTAAAATTAGTGTTGTATACTGTAATGTAATTTAGAAAATGTATATTGCATTTTTATTTAAACAATTTAGATCAATTAATAATAAGCACCAAAATTAAATAAATCGATACATCATAAAAAAACATACAAAGTTAATATTACAAATTTGGTTTAGGTAACTACTGCTATATACTAATACAAAAAAAAAAGAAAAATATAAACAAATAATTATAACATTGTAATGATTTGTTTTACGAAGTTTTGTATCTATAAATGCATATTATTGATATAATTATGTATTATTTTCGATAATGCTCTAAACGTACGTTTTCCATTAAATTAAATAATTTTGTATTTTTTATAATCCATCTCATCAATTGCTTTATGATATATGTATAATGATAAGATAATAGCAAATTAAAGCAATGTTTATTAAACAATTATTTAATTAATTGCGTCAAATTTAACTAAGATGTTTATCACTTCTTTCATCGCGGTCGAGTAGCAGCAAACTCTCCGAGTTACGTATTTACCACTATAGAAGAGGTCGAAATGCATAAATAATTGATGAAATAGCAAAAAGTGGTTAACTAAATAATAAAAACAATTGAATTGTAAAGTTAGCGCGGCATCGCAAACTGTCGATCAAATGCCAACATACGACTGCGAAAACAATGACATGCATTTTCGTAACCTACTCAAATTGATCCAGCGATCAGCGTCGCGTCAAAAGTTTGTCCGACGGTAGAGCGTCTATGCGCGATCAAAGTGCGCGGATCGGGACGGGCGGTGACCTCGTTATCGAAGCGTCCGCTATTTGCGTAATCGGCCATTCACAGTGGGGGCGTGCCCTACAGCTGGCTTTTTCTTCTCGCAGGACGATAGCCTTCCCCGCTGCAGTTGACAGCCCGTCGACACTCTCTCTCTCTCTCTCTCTCTCTCTTCGTCCCACGCTCACAAACGCGCGGGTGCTTCATTACGCTGTAAATGAACGTTGCTCCAACAATGCGTCGCGAGCATCGCGCCGTTCCAATCTGTGCCTGGGTTGTCTATACATCCAACTCTCGGCCGATCCCACACCACCGTATTGGGTTTCCCGCTTCATTAGCTTTTCGGGCTCGCGGAGCTTTATTTTCTAGTTGTAAGCGCTCAAGCCAAAAACTGTTGTTATACGCTTCATGGATTCGAGTATCTCTGTATATGTGTTGGAGAAACCTTTTTAATTGTCCTTCTTTTTTCCTTTTTTTTTTAACCGTCGCTGAATTCACGTATGATATTTACGTAAAATTCGGGAAAATCGAAAAATTCGTAAGTAAATACATTTTTCTGCAAACACCAACAGCAAATGTACATTCATTCGAAAATATGTTTACCAACAAGATAAACGATTGATTGATTTGGCAGATATATATGACAATCTTAAACTTTTATTAAAAATTTTTTAAAATGTATACTTATAGAGTTTATGCTAGGTATATTACGATCACGTTGTATTATATAGGTATATTATGATCACGTATAAGTTTACAATGAAATTTTGTGTGTACAATAAATAAATGATAATGATGAATTGCACGCTTAATATCATTAATCAACATTTTCCTGGACGTAAAATTATTATTATTTTACTATTTTAATAAGAATAATTGACATTGCGATACGCACGGTTTATACGTTGTATTATAAAAACGATGGTTATATAGATTTATACACTGATTCGATTCAAACGCCTAGACTCTATACTGTATTTTCATATTGAATATGCACGGAGTCGTATTTAAATATGCATAGGTATTGTTAAATACACATAGTAATAATAATGAATATTGATACTGGTGTTCTATTGCAAACGAATATAATCAGCTATGCGTAACGATTCCATAATTATACGGAACGATGCAAACAATATGTTTTCAATTTTGATAAACCGTAACGTTCTAATATATTTACCAATTACTACTCTTGAACGCTGTGCGATTGCAACGATCATTGATAAAGCGGTCTATCCAAATAAATATATACGTCGGAATAAATAAAAATTGCAATGAAACATATTATTAACGGATATGATGTTCGTGATATATCTACGGTATACCAAAAGGATGATGATACGAACCTGTAATAACACGACAGGTCAATGTCAACATCTAACATCTCGAGGAAAGATTACAAAGTTCCGCAAAGTGGATCAAGAGTATGATCAAACTGAATACATAGAGTCGCACATTCTCACACCCACACGGTCACACACATCGTGGCGTTCAAATAATATTAAGAGGTTCTCGGAATCCAAAGAGCGCGAGGAGCAAAGTGTCGTATAGCGAAAGATTGATTTTTCTCCTTTTCTTCTATCCGTTAAATGATCGAGTCTCACGTTTAACGGAGAAGATCGACGTGTGCTGACTTGGCCAAACCGCTGCCAAGGTAATATTTCCGATGGATTTGGATCGCGGTACCGACCAATTGACCCACTGTACGCGTTCTTATTGATTGAGTGTACGAATATGTGAGATAAAGGCAAACGTGAGAGAGAGAGAGAGAGGTGAAAAATGCGGTGTGAGGGGAGTCGCATATACTCGTACGAGGAGAGTATAGCAGTGTATAGGGAATTTCCTGGGGCTCGCGGGATATTTGATTTCTCCCCGATGACGTCAAGAGTTCCTTGGAAGCATTATGCTGATGCCGCGCGATTATTTTGTATGGATGCTATCTTGATTCGTCGCTCCGATCCTTCGTCTATATGAGATTCGAAGAATTTAATTAGGAGTATATTTGTGCCTTTTGGTAGATCATTTTTATTGATACTGAGCATCGGAAATTGAAAGAAACGTGGCCTTCGGGTATAGATGTTGCGATGATAGAGACTTTTCGTGTGATAAACATTCATTTCACCCTTGTACGAAAAATTAGTTCCATTTCGCATTGAATATATAACTGGAAATGTTCCATTCTATCAAACGCTGAATCATCATTATATGAATTATTTCTAATTTTAAAGATATACCAATTCTAACATTAAGATAATTAATTGAAAACAAAAAGTATGTACATGTGCGTGACGATAATTGATTATCAAGAATACATATGCATTTTAATGACCAATATGTAATCAAAATTTCGTTAAGTAACAGCTTAGTATGTAGTACCTACTGTGCATGAAATTATTACTTCGACATATAAGGGGTACATTATCATTTTTATCTTTTTATATCCCGAGATTTTTACCATTGTATGGATTCTAAATAAGCAAATATTCCAGAAGAAAATTATGCAAAATTTAATGTAATAAAATCAAAACACGTCATGTGTTATTCTATGATAAATCCACCTCATAATTATGATAATCTTTGCAAAATTATGAAATTTAACTGAAAATTCTACCTGATGTTGTAACAATAAATAATAAGCAAATAATAACAATGATAATAATAATAGTGCAAATTCTAGTGAAAATGGTGGATAAATCGAGGAAAAAAAGGTTGAATGTGAACATTAACATAACTGGATTTTCGCAAAATTTCACAAAAACGGGTAAATCGAGCGAAAATACACTTGACATACAGGGTACACGACTGCGTGATTTAATATCAAAATCACTCGAATGATCGATTGTCGAGTTTCGAAAATGTAAAACTACAACGCACACCATCCGAGCGAACATCATTGCCAGTGTATAAAACGATCGAGAACCGTCATTGAAATCATTTTTCGCAACGCGAGTTTAACTCTTTCGCGTCGTCGTCATTCATTCCTGACCCGAATGTACCGTAAATTTCCGCTCGAGAAAAACATAACCCGAACGCCAATTGAATCGCTCGTGGCTCCTAAAAAATCCCAATGAAACCAGAGAAGACGAAGGAGTCGTTTATATGGCCGTATAAATAAAAAGTCGGAGGAAGTTATATATAAGTTATATAGGTAAGAAAAAGTAAGCGAGAGCTCGCGGACTTCTTTTTTTTTGCGAGTAATAAAACCGGAATCACTGCATTTCACAGTGAAGTCAGCGTTGATTCAACCACCCCACGTCCGACAACAAAGAAGAACGCCAGAAAGAAAGAATTCTAGATATCGGTTTCTTTCGATTACCGGTGGGGAAAGGGGTAAGACCTAGAGGGGCACGGGTGGAGAGCAGTTTGATTCTTTGATCGCGTGGAAAACCTCGTAAAAATGGAGGTGTTCCGCGGAACTTGCGCTACCTCCAAATGTACAGAAGATATGCCCATCCTTTTTCCTATCCATATCCATCCCGAGAATGAAGAACCTGGGAGATCGGTTTAAAATCGCGTGGTACGTCCAACTTTTCGAGGTGTACGTATGGACGTAATGAATTCTGGGATAACGGGAAACTTTAATTTAATGTGATTTGTTGGAAATCGCAGGAAGATAAATCAGATGAAAATTACTTCCAATTTTACGTTGAGTTTTAATTAAGGATCTAAAGAAACTTAATTCTATTAGTCGCATTATTATTTTTTTTTAATTTAAAAAATCTTCGACCAAGATAATGTTGTTGTCAATTAAGTATTGTCATTACGCAAATTGACATATTTTCTTATTATAAAAATATTGTCAATTATCGTTGAATAAAGTGTGTACAGCAAATACAAATTGAAACTTTACATTTTCATCAACTTTTCTATAAGAATAAAGCGACTAATCGAACGAATTTTATTAATCAATATTCCACAATCCACTTTTTAAATTATCATCAAAAGCTTTGTCTAGTGGTATTTTTTCAGTAAACGATTTTATAAACCATTTAAATTAATTTCTTATATTACGAAACGTTATTTTTGCTTGGCTAATAATTTTTAAACGAGAATATGCAATACCGAATTTATTAATTATAGATTCACATTTTTTCATAATATAAAGGGTGTAAATATTTTTGCCTCATTTCCCCTGTACAGTTTACGCTTCGATCGCTTTTCATAAACTTCGAAAAAGACACAATGACAACATTAATTGCAAGGTCTATAGAAGAATTACTATTTTATGTCTGTCTCTCTCTCTCTCTCTCTCTCTCTCTCTCACTCACTCTTTTACATACACGCACACACACACACAAACCTACCAAAATAAAGTAGAATCAACTTGAGAAGGTCGTCTGTGCCGCTCTCCGGTAGGCACTTCTCAGTCTCCTATCGATTATGGAAACGAGTAGCGGCGCGCTCGCCATTACTTGCGGTTTTGCTGCGGCTGCGTGGACTTTAACGAAAGGGGAATCCCCCCGTAATAGTAAATTTAGTGTTATATAATCGGGATGTGCTTTGTCAAGCGTTGCGCGTGCGCGATCTCATTCGCCTCAATGATGTTTATTAGGAACTTAAGCATCTCATTAAATTTATACCAATCAGTCATTGTCGAAAAGTATTTCGTTATTTTATCGTCTCCCCTTTTCTTTTCTCATTTCTTATCACTGTATTTAATTTTTGAACGTGACTTTAACTTAACGATATAGTGGTGTACAAGCACTTGTTAAGGTTTTTAAACTAAATTCGCGTAAATTCATACAAATAAGCATAGGCTTAGAAATTAAATTTAACAACTTTCTATATAATATTAATAAATGTTTATTCATATTATTACTCAAAATATAATGATATCGCAATAAAATATAATAACGTGTTTATTTCATAAAATTGCAATATTTCTATCAAATATAGATAAAATAAATTTTTTTTAAAATGTATTTTAAAACATAACACAAGAAATTAACTTTACGTCATTGAAAATACTGTTGTATAAAAAAATAGTGTCTAGGTTTTATATTAAAAATTAAAAAACTAAGAAATAAAGTTTATAACACTTATACAATTATTGCAAACTCAATTCATCCGCAATATAATCTCAGAAGCCCTATAAAAACTCGCGCGCTATTATTTCTCCGATCTAATACTGCAACCTAAAAAAGACCATTTCTCATCGAGCCCACGTCAATATTTATAACCAATAAAAAAAGGGAGATAGGGAACGAAAAAAAAAAAATTGCCCCGTAGAAACGCCGTAAAAAAATAGAAACTACGCTAGCGCCTGCAAACGACGTAAAAAGCTCGAGGTGCACCGCCAAGTCCTCGCTTATGTGAAAATTTAACGCGCTTGCAGCGGGAGGTTAAATCGAGCTGGCGTGTAAAGTCAACTTATTCAAAGGAGCCATGAGAATTCGAGTTTTCTCGAATCAATATCGAATGATGACGAATAGCGGCGGACGACACGAAAAGTTCTGATGGATTTTTAAGAAATTTCGTATGGGGACAGGCGCCCTAAATCTCGTGACAAACCTTCAGTTTTTCCCGTCTAGTATTTTTATTCATTTGATCCAGGCGATGAGGCCTCTCTTTCTTTCACTGCTCCTTTCAAGATTCCTTCTCGCTTTGATATTTTTTGAGCTCCCTCGATCTTTCCCTTCTGGTTTCTTCGAGTTGTTGAAGGGCTGGGGGTTTCCTCGATTGACTGCAATAAATCGACTCTCGCAAGGTTTTCCCTCCTTCTTTTTTTTGTTCCTCAAACGATGCCGGGGAAAGCGGAGGAAAAATGCAATAATAGAAAAGTAGGAGCAAGACAGAATTGGAGGGAAAAGCCGGAGTGGTTGAATGAACGGTAAAAAGGATGAAGCGCGGATCTTTTTTAAAGCGAAATGAGAGAGAATTATTGTTGAGGGACTTTATTTTGTTACTTCACTGCTTCTTAAACGAGTCGACGATTGAGTTGAATATTTTGGAAAATTGAGTTACTGGATTGAATTCTCCGGTATTGGATTTTCATTTCGACGTATTAATACGTTAGAGCATTTATATAACGAGATTATACGTCTAAAAACATTAATGTCTGAATACTCGAATAACGCAATTAAGCATTCTTACATACTTATCAAGATTATTTTGTTGTTGTTAAGTGCGATTAAACTATAATTCAACTTATCTACGCAAATTAGTAATTGACACGATGTGCTCAGTGTATCGTAATATAATTAACCAATACGAATCCAGTCATTGACGTAAAAGTTTCGTAAGAAACGAGCGGAAGAATTAATGAATTATTGAACGAAGACAATATTGAGTATTTTTTACGATAGATGGTGCACGCTCGAAAGGCGTCGATTAATTAATTACGCTCTGTAACCCTACTGTCGATAAAACTCGTCTTGCGTCATCGAATATCGTAAAAAATCTATTTGCTGTCAAGTGTAAAAAAATGCATAAATATTGGATAGGTGGGGAAAAAAATACCGTCGATGGCGTAAGTGAGGTAATAAACTTTGATAAAATAGTTGTAAAACAATTTTTAAACGTAAATCGTATCTTTATCTATCGCAGTTGTTACGTTAAAGAATTTAACCCAACTTTAAAGTTTGCATAGTTTCATTGTTATTTTTATTGCTATACATTTTTTTTACACATAAAAAAAATATTTTACTTTAAATTTACTACATCTTCATTAGCGGGTAGAATGTGTAAACATAAAAAATTCGTTTAAAAAAATAAAAACCGCTGCCAATTAATTAGCACGTAGCTTCCTCAAATTAAAATGTCGGATCCTATATGTAATATATTACTCGAATATAATGTTATTTAATTATTTAAAACAAAATGTTATAACATTACTAAAATTATTATTCTTTTCTGATTCAAACTTATATAGCTAGTTATAGCTAACTAAAAAGAATTAATGTATTGGTGCAATAAAAAAATGTACACATCTATATGATAAATGTAATAAAAGAAATTATTAAAATAGAAAAATAAAGGTAATTTCGTCAATGCTCAATTAATATTATTCATAATCTTCTGTTTCAAATATTCCAAGAATTTTTATTCATTATAAGAAAATTGTGTACAATCAAATTGACTTTTTGATCAACTGGCATAGGAAATTATAAATGGTTCAATTAAAAATATAAAAAATTATCTTTTTTGCTTTGCTTTGAATTTTCTAAAAACATTTTCTTCCAAAAATATGGTTAATTCTACATTAGACAACTTTATACGTAAACAAAATTTTAATAAAAATTACATTTTAGATTATGTTTTCTTTTTTCTCAAAAACTAATCCATAAAAGATTCTAAAATTGTACAGCATGATGCTATTATTATGTTCTATTTTCACGATTTTTTTCAACACATTTGATCAATTATTTTCAGAGATATAAGCAATCAAACATTTTGTACAAAAATATATAATGCTTAATAACTTAGGTAATTATAGATATTTGAAACTGAAAAATAATACGGATCGGAACTACCAAAATGACTATTCTTCCCTAGAATTTCAAGTGGATTAAATGCTTTTTATTCCTGAAAACGTTCGACATAAAAACTCCAATTTTTTCACATTTTAATTTTTTAAATCAAAACTAATCGATATAATTACTTGAAATTTTTACAGTTTATGACTTTTATAAGGTTCCTTCATTAACTGACTAATTTCCAAAATATAAAATGTTCACAAAAAAAATCATTTTTTAAAATAAGAAAAAAATTAATAAAGATAATTTGTCAATCCAAAATCGAGCGGATAGATTTTTTTATTTTGTATAAAGTACATTTGGTCCAATTAAAAACAATTAATAATATTATCAAAATTTCTGTAAAATTAATTTTTTAAAAATTGAAAATTGTTTTTAAAACAAAAACTATTTGGCGGATAAATAACCCAAGTCTTATAAAAAATTCGGAAAATGAAACACAAACTACATACGCAAACTAGTAGTTTCGAAAATACAGCGGTATATGTACACACACACACACACACACACACACACATCAGTACAGACATTTTCTAAAAACACGTGATTTCGATTTCTGCCATGCTAAAACATACTTATAACATGTTTTCAGCGAGTCGAAAAATTTTACAATTACAAAGCTTCCTCTATGAGGAAGCAAAATAATAAAATATGTAATTCAATTGTTTATATTCGTTTTTTTGTGTATATAGTTATTTTTCAAATATAACAATGTATATCACAGTGAAATGAAGGAACTCAGTTTAGGAAACGTTTCATAATTGTAGGAATAGTATAATGCATTGGTTGAATTCATTATTACATCATTCATCACTCTTAAATTATGTATATTTAAACTAGTGCTTTAAAGCGTATAATAATTTTATTAAAATTTACAAAAGAAAATGGCTTTTGATTAAGCGGCAAAGTAAGCTGTTATTAAAGGGAAAAACGCCCCTTTATAACCAATTGTGTATTTCTACGAGATTGTATCTTTAGAGCGGGGTATCTACTAGAATTAATCAAAACAGGCTCTTACCTTTGCTTTAATGCTTTGAAAAATATAATCAAAATTCATTTTCCAGGATTAAAAGGAGTACAATTTAATATTAATTACCTGTAAATGCAAACTCTATAACAAAATATTATAATAATATTGTTGTAATTATTAATTGTGGAGTACGCGATTTTTCAAATTTTCCTTTGAATAAGAAATATGTGATGATTAAATTTGAACTATCTACGTAATTGCCATTACCTCAGGATATATTATGAGTAATCGTATTAAAATGGTCGAAAGTAACTAATTCCGCGATTGACTTGAGATTCACCTTAATTGGGATCATAATAATTAAAGCCATCGAGTACACGTCAATGGTCGATCAATGCAGGGCTTTGCTCAGCGATCACTTTATAAGGGACAGTAGGGGGCCTCTCGAAATTCCCGTGGAATTACGGGAAACGCGTCCGCTCGCGATCCGTTACGGTTAATCGCTCGAGGAGGCAGAGGAGGAGGAGGAGAGTTAGGGAGAGAGAGAGAGAGAGAGAGAGAGAGAGAGAGAGAGAGAGTGAGAGCGAGAAGGTATATATACGAAGCCTCGGCTCGGCGCCCTTTAAGCGCCCGATAATTCGTCCTGTTCCCCGGATAGACGTGATTGCGGATACGCTTGCCGAGGTCTTCGCGAGACACGTGCTAATTGTTGCCCGGTCCACCCGGCGCGTACATGACGATTATCGGCCGGATGCCTAGCAGGGCCACACTGACTAAATAATGCCGAGTAAATACGTGGGCGCGTTGCCGACACTCGCCGAAATTAGCCGTCTGATTCTGATGACACTCTTTGGTAGGTTTGGTTCATTAGTTTATACCTCAAATTTTAATGAAACTTTAAATTTAATATCTTGTGTCTTATCTTTACCTAAAACGTCCATTACTGGAACACAAATCGGGTTCGACATTTTTTTATATCCAGGGAAGACTGATTAATTAATATATTATGTACCTTGAACTGTATTAAATAAAATAAGTCTAATTAACGATAATTTAACGAAGTAAAAGTGCGCGCAAGTGCAATTTTAAATTCTTTCAGTACTTTTGAAAAAACTTTAATTATTTTAAATCTTAACCTAAGCACTCGAGTTAAAATCTTCTTCATCAGGAAAAAAAAGAAGATTTTCTACATCGAGCAATCCCGTAAATAGAGACGCGCTGATTGGACGAGAAATTTGCTGCAAGCTTTGACACGATCGTTTTACTTCTATTGCACGCGTCCCCTCGTTTGCCACAGCAGAAAAACGGATGCAGCCTCTTTCTCTCTCTTTTTTTTTCTCTTCCTCCCCACTTTCACTAACGCGCCTCTATCTTTTTACGCCAAAGTTCAAGAGAGTCCTAACTGCGAAATTTAAGCTCTCAAATCAGTGAATTGCCGTCGACTTGTGAAAAATCCACTACGGATAAACCATTTCTCTTTCTGCACATAATAGCATTAAGCTGATCTTTTAATCAAGGGAAGAATCGTAAAATTCCATCTGAGTACGATTTATTTTTTTTTTCTTTCAGTATTCAATCATTTTGCACGGTGAGATGTTCGTATAAAAAGTTTTTCTTTTATTTTTAAAGAAAACTCAATGCGCTTTAATAACGTACGGCTTTCTCAATGCACCATTCGATTTATATAGCAAGTTACTGTCTTGCATGTGCGTATAATTAAATTGTTATTCTACAGTTCGTATTGTTTACGCATGTCTATACGAATAATATTTTCTTTTGTATATAGTACTTAAATTTTACCAGTCAAATTAACATTATATTTATGCACCTATAAGTTTTATTATTTAACATAAAATAAAATTTATATTTTGCAGTTATGCAAGCTTAAGGAAATCCAATATTTGGTTAACAATGACAAAATTGATGAGGCACATAATTTTGGTATAAATTTTTAACATTAAATTTCATCACTCGTTCTTTATCAACGTATACAATATCGGATAGAATAAATTAGCTATTATAATTTCCGCAAGAGATAGAAGAAGAGATGGAGGGAGAGAGAGAGAGCGTAAAGGAGAGTGGGAATGAATTATGAGTGAATGAATTCCACAAGAGATAGAGAGAGAGAGAGAGAGTCCGTGTCATAAAACACGAATGCAAGCGCAACGAGCCGGATCGAGCCCCGAAAAACGAACAAGCGCATAATAATAATAATAATCGAGAAAACGGGACAAATGAACATCGGACCTAGGTATACCGTCATCGTTCATTAGTCTGGCCTCGACCGAGCGCGACGACACCGTACGACAATGCCCGGAACAATCGCGCGCACAAGCGAGAGAGATATGCAAGCAAATACGAAGCTCGTAGATTCTAAGCGCGCGAGGGAATTTACGTAAATGCGAGCGAGCACGATAAATTTGTGAAATGATTGGGCGCGTTCGCGCCGTTCGGTTATTTATGAGGGTTCGGTGGGCCCTTCGCGTTATTATAACACAGGCAGATCGGGGGGAGGGGTCTTTTAATTAAATATTACATTTTCATAAGCAGGCATAATTAGTTCGCGGCACACGTTACCTCCCAGGACGCGAATGTTTATCAAAACGGTGCATCTCTCGGCTCTTTCTCTACGGGTAATACTAAGCTTCCCCTAAGCAAATACGGCCAATTAGTTGCCGTCGGGTGAAATGCGTTTTCATTATACGATATACACGGAGGATCTAGCATTCCTGTATATATACACACACACACATACACACACAATATTTCATAAGTGATTATTCACTTTTATCTAATTATATCCTAATTGACCGAGGAGCTTGGAGCTTTAACCGATCGATCACGCGTTACTTAATTAATCGTTTGTTTAGATTCCACTGATTCGAGGTTGAAAGCTCCTAACAACCTCGGTACGGTCTAAGTAGTAATAATCACGATTAGGCCAGACGTACGATGCATCTCTCTTTACGCGTGTTCAACATTCATCCCACGTATCCGACACGACATTCAATTTTCATTATACGTCGATAAAAAGAAAACGAAGATACGCGCGCTCTGTCTAAGTAAAGATAAATTAATTTTTTAATTCACATTTATTAAAATTAATATTAACAAATCTTCCATATTCCTAATTACATTTTTTAATAAACGCGCACTTCGTTGAAAAAACCGTTAAACCGGGATGAATTCTATTTTGCAAACGGACACGGCTTGTCATATAGCACATCTCAAAAAGCACGTCTATTGGAATATTGAAATTCTCAAATTGAATTATCCCGTGAGCTCGTCACATACGATACTAAAATTTATGTATAAAAATAAATAGAATACATTATATCGTGGAAACTTTTTTTTAACTAAAACCGCAAAGGATTTCACAGTATTATAGTCTTCGATAAATAATAGTTAATTAAAAGTTAAATAAAAAAAAACAATATTCTTAATATCCATAGATATATACAAAGGTCATATTTTATTCAGTTCGTAAACGCAACGTTTGAGTACTGAATAAGATATTATTTTAGTCTCGGAGGAGAAAGAAAAAGGTGAGGAGTGTATTTGCGGTACCCTCGTCAAAGACTTAATAGATTTCTTAGATTCACATCAGTCGCGAGACGACGGGCGCTGGCGCGTTAAGTCGCCCTGCCACAGAAATATATTAATATTATTTCGCCATTTTGCTGACCGCCTCGGTCGGCTTACATTTCCCCATTTCTGCTTACTACGAGCAACGTGACCGGCGTGCGACTCTTCGCCCTTGCGGTATATGATTCCCGCTTAAACCTAACGTCTGTGTTGACCGTAATTCATTTTTTGTACGTAATCGACTGACCACAAATACCCCTCGATTTCATAAAATTGGTTAAATAAATTACGTAAATATTCTTATGACAATGATTATGTGTAAACTAAGTTTTCGTATTTTAATTTGATTAAGGGGACGGGCTTGGGTTAAATTGAGAAAAAGCTATTCGACATTAACAATTAATAATTTTTTTATTAAATTTGAAAACGTTTCTTAATTTTTTAAACAAATTATATTATTATTAACTTTTATTTTAAATTTTTTGGCCAAATTATATGTCACATAACTATTTTAATTAATTATATAAGACTCCGTACTCTGATTTTTTTCCATAATGGAATTACTACAGGATATCTCGGGAACTTGTTTTACTGAATAGGCTGAAATTTTAACAGTAACTTTTAAATATAATATTAATCCATTTGAGTGAAACAGATTGTGTTAACATTGTAATAAAAAATTACTTTCATCAAATTATTTAAAAAAATTGTGTAAAAAGCAGCTAAATAATTTTTTAAAATAAACATTTAGAGTTTCATTGAAATTCTGTTCCACTCAAGTGGATTAAAATCATATATAAAAGTTACTGTTAAAATTTCAGCCTATTCGATGAAGTGGTTCCTGAGATATCCTGCGGTAAGTCCATTATGGAAAAAAATCAGAGTACAGAGTCTCATAATTAATTAAAACAGTTATGTGACATATAAATTGGCCAAAAATTTTAAATAAAAGTTAATAATAACATAATTTGTTTAAAAAGTTAAGAAATGTTTTTAATTGTTATAAAAAAAATAATTAATTGTTGAATAGCTTTTTTTTTTAATTTTAACCCAGGGTTGTCCCCTTAAATACAATGTGAATCCAGCAGAAAAATTTGTATGTATAATCAGAGGTGTTTGTAGCGTTAAAATGAGTCAAATTAAATTATGATTCAGCCAGAATGTTAATTAAAGTCCAGTCGAACTCGTAAAAATACAAACTGAATTAAAAATTTAAAAATAATTTATATTACTACCTTTGTTGTATCCGTTTTCAAGTTTTCTATACGTACGTAAAACAATTGATAAATTAGAGAAAAGCAGATTAACTACTTTGCAACAACGGTTTGTAAATTACTATGTAAATGAATATTTAAAACACTACTTATTAAAATAAACAAAAAAAAAGAACGCACTGTAAACCCTATCAAATGCAATGCGCTTTACATTTATTGATTTGAATACTTTAACGAGAAATAACATTTGTAATCAACCCGTTAATAAAATTCGCACGAATACACGGTAATTTGAATTGAGTATAATAAATATTTTAAATACGATTTAATTGTTAAAAAAAGAAGTTGTACCAGTAGTATTAAACGATGCGTGCAGCGTTCTTTTAGATAGACACACGAACGCTTCATGTCGCATTTCTCACGTTCACTTTTTTTACTCTATTTTGTCAGTTGCATCCTTTATATGCTTTTATCTTCATAATTTATATTTTCTCTCTTTATTATTTCCTCGCACCTTTTTCCCGACATATCCACGTATGCGCCTACGCTCATTTACGCCCCCCTCCCCCACGACTTGTATAATACACACAGATTTTGCACTCCGACTACCTTTTGATTCTCTGTCTCTTTCGTTACTATCCTCGAAGTTTCTTTCTCTCTCTCTCTCCCTCTCTATCTAACAAGTAGCGCATCGAGGATAAAAGCTCATACACACATACAAATGAAGGCACTACAGCACCGTAGACGAATGCCTACTAAACTGGGGGAAGCTAGATCCAAGCACGTTCGTTACACTTTTTGCTTTATTTACTTTAAGCGAGTTGTGTCTTTTTGTTTCCTTTCTTATTCGACGTGTGCAGACAGAATGATAAGTGCAATTTAAAATCGTTGACATGCATACCTCTCATAGACGCGGTCTATGGGTTTCGACGAATTAATCTATTAAACCACGTGTCTTAGACCTTACTGTTTATTAAATAAGTAATTTCATTACAAAACAAAGTTAATACACTGAAGTATATTTGATATGTATATTCATTTACAGCTGCTAAATATAATATCTAACCGTATTATATATTTAACCACTGTAACAAGACACTTTTAAAATTTATAATATTAAATTTAAATACTTTAAGTTTTCAAGAATTCAAATTTTAAATATTGAATACTCATCTCTATGTACGTTTGCTTCGAGAATTCATATTAGATTATTTTAAAAAAATCAAATTGGTTTTTATATTAGAAGTAATATCTGCAATTAAATAAAACACCTGATATTACATATAAAAAATAGAAAAATTAAATTTACATATTGTAAAAGAAAATTAAAAGTTAGAGTGTAAGACAAAATAAAAAATAAATACAAAAATAATTAATTATAATAATTTAATATACCTCTACATTTAAAAATAATAACCATTAGTATAATGATATCAACAGCCAGTTACGCCAAACGCGTCCATTTGACAATAGTTGATGCAAATTCGGCGAATTTAATAAATGGGATTAGGAAGACGTTTCATAGGCGGTGAGTCGAGCCATCGATCGAGTCACGTCGATCACTCTTAGCTCGAGCGTTGGGCCAAGCGGGCCTAAACCTCTCCGCTTACGATCTATAGGCGTAAGAGGTGGACACTGGCGAAATCATCGCCGCAAGTCGTCATCACCGTCATCGGTGCTCGAATAATTGTCTCCCAGGATAAATTGGAGGGATAGCGGGACGCCGCTCACTAATCTGATTTTTTGAACCGTCAACGGGGTCTCGACTGCCGAGGGAATCTGCGTGCGTGTGAGAGAGTGAGAGAGAGAGAATGGTAATGTACCGGCATCAGTTATATGTATAGTTAATTTAATAGTTAAAAGTAAAATAGAGATTTATTTAATTGATAAATGATATTTAAATTATATTGATTTGTTATTTTATTAACCCACGCCCGAATCATATTAAATTTAAAAACTTTAAATTTCTATAATGAAACAATCTTTATATTAGGATCATTGTGATTTTTTTAAATTATTTAAAAAATAGATAGTGAGTTAAATCTGCTATAAGAAGAAATTTCAAATATAAAAAATTAATTAAAAAAAATTAATTTAAATGTAGTAAAACTACAAATGCAATTATTTATATACATAAGACTAAATTAAAATAGAAAATAATAAAACGCAAATACATCAATATCAGGAATAACTTGTTTTAAAAACAATTTCATATTCCAAATAAAACACGTTATCCTACGAAAAACTTGTAAAAAAAATAACTTGTCTAAAAGCAAGCTTAGTATATAAAGAACGCGAATTAACATATAAGCTTAGACATCTATATAAGAATTAGGAACTAACCTTCGCCTTATTAAATATTTATGTAAGCTCATAATGTTTCAAAATATCTTAAACAACATACAAGTATAATAGATTGAGAAACAAAATTAAAAAAAGAAGAGAGAGAGAGTAGAGTGTTCCATTGAATGGGTATGCAGGAGAATCCGCGGGCGACAGCAAATTAGATCCTAGTCAACTTCACAAGACAGTGTGACAAGTAATTGACTACAAAATTGACTTTTCCTCATCTTATAAAAAAAGGAAAACTTTATTAATTTTTATAAAATCCCATTATAATGTTAAACAATATAAAGGTGCATACCTGATGACGTGGCTCCGATCTCCAATCAATCCATTACAGCAAATCTCTATATTGAACTAAAATAAAAAATAAAATCATCGTTTAATTAATTATTACAAATTACTCGCGACAACGATAAAAAAAACGTACAGATAGTCGAGTAAAATATTTAAATCCAAACTCACTTTACAGAGCATTTAACGTTCATTACTACACAGCTATATATTTTTCATTGAAACCTAGGATAGATAAAAAAAAAAGTCTCATTACCCCAAGACAAACATTCGTATAATGGTTAGTGCAAGCACGAGAAGGCGTCAATTAAAGCGCGCGCGCACTTGTAAAATAAAATTTTAGCACGTGCCACTTACGGCTCAAAGTAAATACAACCTCGCACCCTGACGCACACTCGGTCGCGCATATACGTACGTGTGTACATACATATATTTCAGTTGAAACCGAATAGTCTGTGGAAGCGACACCTAGCAAATCGTCGTCGAGTCAATATGATATACCGTGCCGGCACGACTCGTCGTAAATCGTTTCGCGGGTCGACGTGTTCGAATAAGGTCCGCTACTTCCCAACGCGTTTCTCCTCGTTATCGACCTCCGAGGGAACGTTTTTTCAAGGCGATGATGTCGCACAGGTAAAGTCGATCCGATGCCCCCCCCCCCTCCCCCCCTAGTCCTCCGCTTGACTTTGGTGCTTTATAACCGAAACCTGCCACCCGAAACTTTACGAGGACGGTTAAAGCGCCTCTGGCTCTCTCTATACGAAAAACTTTTCCGTCATCGCTATATCTTTTCTCTTAAATATATATATACATATATATTTTATACGTATGTACTTGCGCATATATACGACTATTTACAGTTGGAAGATTTTACTGAAATCCGAATATTGCGTAATATTTTTTCTCAGAAATTTTCGACGATACGCTGGCAGTATAATCTTTTAGATTTCTCCGAAATCTGTCGAAAATTAGGATATTATTTTGGTTGCGATATTTCAGATTGAGATTGGAAAATAAGCAAAGTCATACTTATAGGAAGTATTATAATTGTAATTTTCAATAATTCATTTAGTCTAAGTGTTTAATATTTATTATCATTGGTTCATAAATAATGAATTTACCGAGGTAAGAATATGCAACAATTTGATAATTCGATCTAACAACCCAATTTTCGTATTGCAAGTTCAATTCGGTGAAGTCAAATATAGAACAGAAGTAGTGAAAAAAATGAAAAATTTTAACGTCGGTAATGTCATTGCGGGGTGAACTAGCCCATGTACAGCGGTCACTGAAAACTTAATTCTCCGTGTAACACGAAGTTTTAAAATGGACATGAGTTTTACGTGAAAAATATTCGAAATTTCAAAAGAATAGTGATAAAGCTTTGGAATCTTGTTATCTACATGTAAATTTACATCCGTTGCCATGTTTAGAATGCAGTATAATTATAATTTATTAAATTAACACTTTAGTCATCAATATATGTCTTCATTCTAATTATGATGGATTTATTATCTCATATATCTTGTGCAAAAGCAAATTTTGTTCTGTACAGATTAACGCCGTGTGTATCTTCGAACAAAAATTACCTTTTATAAAAAAAATATCCCTTATACTTATCTATTTAAATTCTGAAGACTTTAATATATAATACAATTTTTCAAAAATACTTAATTTTATTTGTTTAAAAAGGCATTTCTTCCTGCCACTTTTATTCTTTTGTATACATGTACATATACATTTTATACATTTACATTCTCACTTCTACTTACACTCACCACCACATGCTTTTGCCCACCCTACGCAAAAATCACTAAAGATTAAAAGTTTTATTGCTCAGGAGCAAAACATCGTAGCTCAAAAAATCCAACGCCATTCGAAAGAGCAGGTGAAAACCTTTAAAAAATGCTGCTGTACAAGTAAAAAAGTTTAAATTTGAGTTTTTTATAAGTATTAAAAAGAGATGAAAAATTGCTAAAAATCATGCCTCTTTTTGATCCGCTGCAGATTTAGTTCCCATAATCGTAGCTTAAAAAAACCAACGGGGTTTGAAAGGTAATTGTTTTAGCTTTAAAATGAGGGGTCGAACGTTTTTTTAACCCACTTTTTACCGATGTTAGCGCATTTTTTGTGAAAAAACATGCTTTTTTGGAAATGGGAATATTTCAAAGAAAAAGAGAGATAGAGAAAAACTTCAAAGAGAAAAAAGATGCTATTTTACTCACAGAATATAGATCTGCAGGTTAAAACGAGATATGGACAAAAAATTTTTTTTCAATTTTTTAGCATATCAAAAAACTAAAAAAACCTTTAATTAAGTTGTAGACAATGTAGCATTCTTTAACTCTATGTTATTCTATTATTTTTAAATTAAATTTTCTAAACTTAATCTACAACTTAATTAAAGGTTTTTTTAGTTTTTTGATATGCTAAAAAATTGAAAAAAAATTTTTTGTCCATATCTCGTTTTAACCTGCAGATCTATATTCTGTGAGTAAAATAGCATCTTTTTTCTCTTTGAAGTTTTTCTCTATCTCTCTTTTTCTTTGAAATATTCCCATTTCCAAAAAAGCATGTTTTTTCACAAAAAATGCGCTAACATCGGTAAAAAGTGGGTTAAAAAAACGTTCGACCCCTCATTTTAAAGCTAAAACAATTACCTTTCAAACCCCGTTGGTTTTTTTAAGCTACGAATAAGGGAACTAAATCTGCAGCGGATCAAAATGAGGCATGATTTTTAGCAATTTTTCATCTCTTTTTAATACTTATAAAAAACTCAAATTTAAACTTTTTTACTTGTACAGTAGCATTTTTTAAAGGTTTTCACCTGCTCTTTCGAATGGCGTTGGATTTTTTGAGCTACGATGTTTTGCTCCTGAGTAATAAAACTTTTAATCTTTAGTGATTTTTGCGTAGGGTGGGCAAAAGCATGTGGTGGTGAGTGTACTTAGCTTTGAAATTTATGAAAAGTATGTCAAAAATTTAAACGCTAAACATTGAGATATGATAGATTGTTAACAATGTTCTGTTTTCATTCGTTCGTGATTTTTAAAAATGGCAGAAATTCATCTGGAAAAATAGAAAGTGCTCTGAAATAAAAACAATTACTTTTAAAGAATGCGTTTACATTAATATGTACATTAATAAACGAATTATTGACTGTATCCATGTATTTCATTTAACAGGTTAAACTATTTTATATTTTCGTACGTGCGTAAAGTAATTTAATTTTTATAAAAACAAATAGACAAGCTGAAAAGTTTGAAAGACATATAATTTTTATGGATTTTATGTAATACCACCGTTCAATCCCGACTGTTTTAACTATACATTCCGAATAATGCATATAAAATTTTTATAAATCAATTTATTACTTTAAAGCGGCTATAAAGAATTCCTTGCATTATTTTCAAGATTATCTATTGAAGGTTTTAAAATGTCTTCCTTAAAATAGGGTTATAAATTTTCAACAGTAAAATATTAAAATAAAGAGTTTTAGTCGTTTTATATCTTTAAAATCCTTTCAGGGCTTTAGGAGGAGAAAAAAAAATCCCAGCACTATCTTTGCAATCTTTGCAGCCGCTAAGGTGGAAAAAGAAGGCGTATGTTTGTTGCATGGGGCGTGGCACTTGTGGGAAGGAAATAGATTGCCATTCTCAGCTACTTGCACATCATAAGATTAAATGAAATTCCTTATTCTTTATACGCTCAACCACGTTATTTTGAACATTTAATTATATTTTACAAAACATTAATTCTAATTATTTATAATTAACTAAGATGTTCAACGACTGTTGAATATATTACACCGTATATAAAGAAATGTTATAATGAGATAAGCGTAGTTGGCGAAGAAAAAAAAAATTAATGAAACTTTCACATTGTATGCATAATAAAAGGGTTACAAGTGTTATCATCAACAGTATTAACGTATTAAAAAAATAATTAAAATATCGAATACAAATGTCTGACAAAATATTTAATACTCCTTTGTAAAAATTGATTTTCTTTCCTGTATAATCGATGATGATGCAGCTAATTATAAACCCGATAAAATAGATCAACGTCGTAGCTTTAATAAAACCTGACAAAAACTTGTACGAAATATAAGCTCGCGCGATGTTTGTAATCGCAAGTTCTCGAAAAGCGAGAAAAAAAGTTTGACTCCGTCGAGCGATAAAAAAAAAAGTAGAGTAAAAACTTGACCCTATAGCATCGATGAAGGTACCGCAAACACGACAATCGTGCGGAATACGCGACAGGGCTACTCGGGGTAATTACTTTTGGACGGGAAACATTGCTTCGAAACATTGCTTCAAAACTGGCTGACGTAGCAGAAACGCGTGCGGGCAAAAATGCGAGTCGCGTATCACACGCCGATGAAAACCGAATTCGTCATTGTTCTATTTCACTTTTTTTTTTGCTGTTTCAAGCCCTCCGCTGTTACCCAATACCAGCGATATGCGCCGATGAATTCCCGATTAAGCCCCGACACGATTACGATTCTGACATAAATGGATTCACTTTTAAAGAGTATGAATTTTAGTAGTAATGTACGAGTAACCTGTTTTTTTTTCGTTACGACCATTTTGATTAATTTCGACAGTATGTAACGTTTATTATTTCTTTATGTTTGGAAACCGATTTCATTATTAGGTTGTTTCTTTTTTTTTTCCTCGGTTCATAATACATCTAAACGAAGAATATTGATTTTTCAACATATATATATACATTAAAATAGTAATTGATATTTGAATAATTGTATTACTAGGAAACAAAAATACTCGTTGCGTTAACTCGTTACGCAGTTTTTTCATGCGAAAATTTATAATTGATATTTTTTACGTTGCTATAATCTAAAACTGAAAATTGATATGTATTAAAGTCTACAATTTACAAAGCTCGAATGTTGTACGTATAAGAATCGAATAAACACAATAGAGTTCTTCACTTGTAACAGCGTTAAAGGAAAATGTAAAATTTTCAAACTGTTCTAGGATTTCACGATTCTTTCATATAATCGTTATTGCACAAATATCACAGGAGATGACTACGCTGAGACTAAGAAAAAGAAAAAACAAACGTTGTCGAGAGATTTTCATGCAAAAGTATGGGATAGAAAAAAGCAAGGAGATTCCGAAAACAATATCCATAAAGAATAGTAACGCTCTTGTATCTTCGTTTCTCTCTCACTCTCTCTCTCTTTTTCCCAAAGAGATTCCCGGATGGGAAAAGTCGTCGGCCGCGCGGACCCGACCGATTCCATTAAGCGATGCACTGGTAGTGCGAACCTCCAAAAGGGTTAATGGGTCAGAGAAACGCCTTCTTTGAGCTTGTTTTTTTTCCCCTCCAAGAACCGTCGAAAGTCGAGCAGAAGCGCGCGAGCTTTATCGACCGGACAGCCAGACACTTTCCGCCCACGCCAATGACTCGATCCTCTCTCCCATTCTCGCTCTTTCTTACTTCTCGGTCTTTTGTTTCTCCACACTTCCTTTCTTCTATACGTTCGTGCTTTTTTTCTTCTCCTCTCTATTTGCGCACACGGTGGATGCAAGAAGCTGCTACCTACGCTGGCTTCATTTACCTGTGCGCTTCGTGTCTATTTTGCATGAAACGCGCGCAATCGAGCCACGCCTCGAGGAGTAAAACTATGTCCCTCTAGGGATTTGGTACGCATCTCTTTAAGAGAAAGGAAAAGAGGAAGAGAGAGAGTATGATGAAGAAGACACACCAAAATAGAGACAGAGACGTGAAACGCGTGAAAAGTATATTAGATTGAGATAGTTTATTTTAATCCCGGGGACTAACGCCTCCCGCAGGACGTGCAGATAATATAATATATAAGACGATGGCATAAAAATGTAACAAGTTATAAAAATACACTAGACGACTGGCTTTAAAACCCTATCGCAACAAATTGAATCGCATACATAAAACGATAGCATTAAAATGATATTAAGGAAATTAGAAAATACGTTATACAGTTGTTTTATTTTATTCGACGTCGTGTCATTCAAAAATAAACTTTTTAGACATCTATTACCTATAAATATAATATATGTATATGTACCTACTATAACTAACTTTGATTAACAAAACAACTTTGTATAACGAGTTTATCCATACATATAAATATATATATATATATATATATATATATATATATATATATATATATATATATATGGGCTATTTCACGTCAAGTGGTACGATGAAAATTTTAAATCGCTCTAAAATTTGAATTCAGGCTGGAAATATCTTTCAGAAGATAGAAAAAAATTTTTAGGTGTTAAAAATAATTTGCCTAAGAGTTATTCCACCATGAAAAATGGAAATTTTTCAATTTTTTAGAAAAATTTCTATTTTCAAAGCCATTTATCTCAAAATCTATTGATTTTTTTGAAAAAACATTAAAAACAACTTTTGTTCAAAATAATCTTTAGAACTTATGTACCTGGGTTACAATTCTTAATTTTAAAATCTCGAAGAAATATAACGCCCGGAAATATTGAATATCAAAAAAAGGCGACCACGCCACAATCGATTTTGATCTAACACCGCTCAAAAGATCACATTTTTTTCAAAAAATTCAATAGATTTTGAGATAAATGGCTTTGAAAATAGAAATTTTTCTAAAAAATTGAAAAATTTTCATTTTTCATGGTGGAATAACTCTTAGGCAAATTATTTTTAACACCTAAAAATTTTTTTCTATCTTCTGAAAGATATTTCCAGCCTGTTTTCAAATTTTGGAGCGATTTAAAATTTTCATCGTACCACTTGACGTGAAATAGCCCATATATATATATAGAAGATCGTTCGTCGATAAACAAGGTTAATTATCGAGTAATATATATATTTCTTTCATAAAGGCAGAAGTAAAATAACGTGGGTAAACAGTAACTGAGATGTCAAAAATCGAAAGCTCAGAGAGAAACTCCCTAAATACATAAAGATACGAAATTCCGCAAGCGCAAAGAAAGAGGGAAACGCGTAACTCGGAGACCTCTGCGGAAACGAAGCGAAGCGCGCTTGACTAATGAAAGCATTGAGATGCAAATATAGCCCTCGAGCGTCTCTCCTCGGGTCAGTTTGGTACAACTTTGTACAGTCGTTCTCCTCGTCTCTCTCCCTTTCCGACAGCACCAGGGGAGAAACTCGAGGAAGGGCACGGGTGACATCTTGAGGTAACCGAGCTTACGCGCGCTTCACCTCGAGTGAGTCAATGCTCCGGAATAACTCTCAGGCCCAGACACGGTTAAAGAGCCTCCGCTATTAAATATTACCATATTCTATCAAACTGTTGCAGGGACGCGAAACAATTTTCGATTATGTCTCTCGCTTGATGATTATCTACCCTAATTTTATGCCGCGTCAACTATTGAAAATAATCTAACAGACAATGTACACGCTCTCTTAAATATTATTAAATTCATTATTTCTAACGTACATTTTTTTCCCTCGTATATTCATTTACGAAAAGAAATATTGTGTATTTATATTGATACGATCATTATCAAACGCAATATAATCGTGGTTAAAAGATTACTCGCATATGTATATACTGTCAAGTAGAACAAGCAGAGATTGGTCGGGCACTTTTGTACTTTTAATACAAAATGCGTTTACCAATGACAACAAAGAAGAGTAAATAATGTTAAAATGTATTAAATACGAATTGTCTGTCAGTTTGTTTATACAACAAAATCAGTTACATTCTGCAGCAACGAACTTCGACGCGAAATCACTATTCTCTTGCTTTACGACGCGTCGAAAAATAAATTAACACAATCGTTCAAAACATAGATTTGAAAATATATCTTATTTTCTTTGCCAATACATTTGGAAATTCCTTTCTATTCGCAGGACAGAGTAAAAAAAAGAAAACGAGAGATAGAGTCAAGCAAAAAAAAAAAGTTACCCACGTACTAAATCCAAGATTTGCATGGCTGTCGATGCATAAGGCAAATCCCCAGAAAATAAACAAGAGCCGATCCCTGGCAAAAGGGTTTTAGGCGCGGCTGCGCGCCTAACGTATTGCTGGAGGGAAAGGGAGAAAAAGAGAAAGCACGTAAAATCCCTAAGAGAAATGTCGAACTCGCAACGGCCAACCTGCACCAGGGGCTTCCGGATAGAATAAAAAAAAAGCCGTGGAAAAAAGATCCAATTTCGTTCTTCTCGCGACTATGTGCCGAGGGGATGCCTCTCTCCTACTATCTCTCTCTCTCTCTCTCTCTCTCTCTCTCTTTGCCTTGTAATTTTATTTACCTACCCCTCGGGCTCTCGCGCATACGTTTGATACAGGAGAAAGGCATACTCGCAATCGCAAATAAGGTATTCAGTCGACATTAAAATTGCTTTTCCTTGAGTTACAAATGCTCAATAGGACTCTACGTCTCTACTTGGTCGAATATCTCGAGTTTGATCATCAGACGCTGATTGTCAGAAAGATGTTACTTTACGCTGATTTTACCGTATAACCGTTTTACAGTGCGAGATATCATTTTCTTTAGACTCCAAGTATTTTCGTCTATTCTGTGAAGGAAGCACACGAACCATTTACGAAACAACACAAGTCGCAATTTATGAAGCGAGACGTGTCTTTTAACAAAATTTACTCGATTGTTCATTAATGACGAATTATATACACATTTTTATATTTTAATCTTATTACATTATGTTATAAAATGTTATTTTATTTATTTTAGCAAAAGATATCAATAATTTATATAATATTGTTAAGTTACTATAAGTATAACGTACCATCGTACACAATCACATAGTATATAGCGAGCATTCGCAAAATAATTATATATACTACCGTCCACCAACTTTTGGCTACCTAATATAAAAATAAGGTAACATTTAAAGTTTTGTATATACTTTGGTGCTATTTAAAAGCTTAACGCAATAGCTTTCAAGCTCTGTAGGTTAGTTTTGTAAATATTAATATTTTAAACGTTTTAATGTGCAATAAACAAATTAAAGAAAAAACAATTTTAAACCGGTATATAAAGCGGTTATAGCTTTTTTAAAGAACTTTCGATTGATTTTTTAAAAATTTTTATAATGTAATTTTAACCAAAGTTATGACACTTCTGTCATCAATTTACATATTTTTTTCACACCCGTATAACTTGAAAACATTAATAGATACAAAGAATGACACATTAAAAAATATGCAGTTTTTTACCTACAATATAAAAGAGTAACTTAAAAATGTGATAAATAAATTTTTTTCTTGCTATTACAGATTTTAAAATTTTTGTAACTAATTTTTTTCATAACTTATTAACTTTCTTATTTGTTAACAGGACAATGTATAAGGAATTTCATCTTACCCGAAAATTAGAATAACTTTCTTAAATATAAAAATATTGCAAATATAGTAGTGAATAGTGATTATTTTTTAAATAAATTATGAAAAAAATTAAATTACAAAAATTAAAAAATCTGTAATTGGTAGTGTATATATATAGCCACTGTAAGTTCCATTATTAATCCAATCCAATGAAAAATAAATTTTTGTTATAAACATACTCAGGAGCAATTTCTTTCATTATTATCGTACAATAACACTCAATGCACAGAGAGAGAGAGAGAGAGAGAGAGAGAGAGAGAGAGAGAGAGGGCCGCATTCATTCGCTATTTCGACAGTTATGCGTTCTTCGACAACGCGGCAGGCACCGGTTATTGGTTAAGTAACAATACGACACAATGTTATCCATTTCGATTTTACAGAAGCATACCCATTTCCACGGAAATGAACAGGTCAGCCAGAGTATAGAGTTACGAGCAAGTTTACGCGGCACCGTACGATCAATTATTGCGTATCGCGGGACTTCTGCGTGTTAAACATTTCAGTATTTGCATTTCACTTTAATATTACCTCTCTTTCTCTCTCTTTTTTGTTTAATTGCTGTCTATTTGCATTGTTAGTATTATTATAATTTTTAAGAAGTTCGTGAATCAACGAGATTAATTAATTTAGCCAGATTACATTTGTTGTACGGAAAGAGATTTCTTTGGGATAATTTCGCGTTGAAATTATTTAAAATTAATATTATAGTAAAATAATATTGGAAATTGTAAAATAATTGATAAACGTATATAGTGAAGCATATTTAAAATAACGTACCTCTTTACACTACGCAGGTTTATTAAATATTTAATCTAATATTTCATTATGAATTAAAAATACAATTTTTTTAATAATTCCATGTTTCGCATAATTTTCTTAAATATATAGAGAAGATCAAATTTCCCAGAGTTCTAAAACTCTTGGTAAACTGCGTTTTAAGTTTGTGCAACATGCAGTAAGTGAGCTGGATACATTCTAAATATTATACTAATTATTATCCAGTTTTAATACACTTTTTTTAAAAACGCAATAGTTTAATGTTTATTCTTATAATTACATTATTTAAATAACAAAAAATAACTTATTATTTATAAAGTTAATTTTAAATTAATAAAATATCCTGAAAATATGCGATGTACAAGTAGTATTATCAACTAAAAACTCTTGACGTAATAAATACGTGTACCTGATAGATACATTATTGATTTTCAATTTTTTGCTATATGTATATGTAGTAAGGATAACATAAACAACAAAGTTAAGTATATAGAAACGAAACTCGAGAGATTAAGGGCGTGAATTAAAAAAAGAAGAGAGAGAGAGAGAGAATAGTCGTTTAAAACAGTCGAGTGCCGTATCGATTTTCCGAGAGAGTATTTTCCTCTTGAACTCGTAGCCTGTACAGGTGCGCTCCAAGTGCACGTGGTACCCGAGACACACGCACGTGGTTCAAGAGATTGTAACGACGCATCATGAATTGTTATTTACTTAAAATTCGCGCTAATCGTCCGTACGTTGTATCTTTTCATAAGTATAGGAAAATCTTAGCCAACACTCTCTCTCTCTCTCTCAGGTTTCACCAGCAAAGTAACATCGTGTATGCAACTAATACCGACCAATAATCCACGAGCCAAGCATCGTCAATTCATCTAGTCAATACATCGTTCCGTTGACAATCCTAATTCAACAATTTCGCGCTTTTATTGGTCCAAGCGTGCTGTGACTTGGAGAGGTTTTTACGAGCTAAGTGTTTATGCGCACGAGAGGATGTCTTGTCTCCTCCGTTAATTTGTATAATGCCCACGATCCACTCGGTTTTTGTTAGTAATTTACGCGTTCGGTTAACTATTCAATTTTCTCAGTTATATTGTCTTCAACTTACGTTATTATTCAATAATATAGTGCAACCCACGTGTTGATCGATGTATTCCTACATAAATATGTCTAAATAAAATGAATATTACAAGGTAGACGCGATTCAAAGTGATGACGACATACCTCACTCTCTTTCTTCCTCTCGATCTAAAATTAGTAGTGGTCCGCGTGGATATTACTCCTCGTGTATAGTTATAATAAGAAAACGTAGACGCGTCGTTGCGACTAAAATTAGAACATACGTGCTTACCGTATGTTTGTTACGTTAACTTCTTTCGACAGATATGCGCTCGTTTATTAAAGCGCTCTTTCAATTCGGTCGAATAGCTTGACGTGAAACTTTAAATTGTACAACAGGTGGTCCAATATTTTTGTTCGAATGGTTATATTATTTATTTATCTTTAATAATATGTAGTTGTAAGTTTGTTTGTTTTTTTTTTAATGAAACTTCCTTTTTCAATTAACGATTTCACGTATTACACTTTTTTCTCAAACTTTAAGCATTGATAAACGATACGAAAATATTAATTTTGACGGGGTTATCGGGTTATTGGTAACAAATTGTGCAAAACACATCTACGCTTTGTGGCACGAAGTACAAAAGTGACACTTTTACCGGTGACATACGTAGATACTATTCGATGCACAAAAAATTAACAGGGTTATTAAATTATATTTAAGGGAGCTTCTTGTTCACTTGTAAAAACGTCACTGATCGAACAACGTTTTACGCGTATACAGCTATAGACTATTTCAAGGAAATTAAGCATTGCCCGTAGAAAATATAGCGGTTCTTACATTTAGCTTTACTACGTGTTCTTGTCTTTTATTATCAGGCAGATCTATAGCAATGTAGGCTATCGTGCACAAATACGTTTCGTGATCGTAATGGGCTACTGCGGAACTCTTTGCAGGTTTATTCGCGTTTCCGCCCTGGGTCTCAAAGTAGTATTGTTAAAGCTGCTCAGAGAAGATTATAAAACGTATTGCATTCTCTATAGCAAGAAATATTGTTTATATTCCCTACACAACTGGCGTAGAAATTCTCTGGATTCTGTAATAAATAAATTATTTTAATATTTTTATTTTCAAAGACGTAAGAATTTTTTTTTTAAATATTTCTTCCTTTTGCCCCGTGCAAGAAGAGAGTTAAATTAAAACTTCAAAATACTTTACTAAAATTAACAATTTTCAGATTTTAATAAATCCAGATATTAAGGAATTTAAAATTACAATATTAAATTCGTAAATGCTTTTCAAAAATTAAAGGGTACGAATTTTTCATTTTTTTAAATTAAAATTTTAATACGATCGTTTAGTTAAATTTCAAGGCTTTTTTACAATCATTTTGCATCGTCTTTTTGCTTTCAAGCGCAATAAAAAAGAATTCTCAAATATTAATAAAATTATCTTTACAGATTAAATAATTGATATGTCAAACATTTCTAATTTAAAGATGATACACCACTTATACTTTTTACCTCTACATAGGATTACAAAATTAATTTTTAAATTTCTAAAATAAATTTTTTCTACTTATAACTTAACACAATTTGTGACTTTAATTAATATATAATTCTTCTAATTTATTAAAATTTAACACCCAACTATAAAAAATTAAATAACGCAATTTTTTTTCATTGTACGGAAGAAAATTATTTATCTTGGTATTTGATTTTAGGCTAACTAAAAATTTTCTTTAATTTGTGGGTTAACGTATTTTTGTAACAACTAACTCGAGTAACGCTAATGTGCTATAGTATATAAAAAGTGATTTTTCACAATGGATATACTCTGATGTTTGCATGAGTGGAATGAAATTTTCATCTACCGATGAAATTTCCATGTTTAATGAAGAAACAAGGTAAACTCGGTGTCGTGCACGGAAACTTACGAGTAAACACACGCAAATCTCGTTTCCTCTCTCCTTCTCGTCGTGTCGACCTACGCGCATCTATAAACTCCACACTAAACGCCATAGCTGCGAAGTTTATCCCAAGTTTTACTTTGGCTACCGTGCGTTCGATGCGTTCAACGTTTATGATTAAATCATCCTTTTGACGACACGTCCAGAACACTCAACGATATATGTATGTGTGTGTGTGTGTGAGAGTGTGTGTGGATAATCTCGTGTTGCGAAACAACTGTAGACCGTTAAACAAGATTTAGCAGGGTAGAAATGTCACGGAAATGCATCGATTCCGTTCAATGTAGAGGCTTGATTTCAAAATAAGTATTGAGGGATACCAATCCCAATAGGTCAATAGCCTCGATTGACTCAAGCTGGAAAGTCGGGAAAAGTCGTGGAGATGAAGTGGATGTTAATCGGTGTATGTGTCGGTGGGCTTTCGAAACTATCAGGGAGGCAATTGCTTTTTTATTACGTTTTAACGCTTTTTATATGTTAGTTCGTTGATCCTTTCTACGTAATCTAATAATCAAAATGGCATTTTTTATTCGATTGTACGGTCAAAATTGTTTTTCGACGCGTTTAATTTAATACAGATCTATCAGACGTAAAATGTAATCGTTTACATCATATTTTTCTATTTTCAAGAATTAATAATTTCTTTTTTTTTCTTTTTCGTTCTTATTTAATTGTGAAGCCCAAGTTGCCTCATTATTTTGTCAAGCATAAGCAAGTATACTGAATCAAAGGTTTACGACTCTTCTTTGTCTTGTACTGCTCAACGTTTCCGAGCACTTTCCTTTTCCATTGTTGAAGACAGTCGATCCTACTTTTCTGACCTCTACACCCTTTACTCACGCGATAGCACTTACTAGGATTTTCTAAGCTATAAATTACAAAAGTTCTACGTGATCCTTTACGTCTTGCGTTGCTCTTTTAACAAGTCGATTTCTTCCTCTGTTGCAGATCTCGAAGGACTTTCAGCAACTTCTGGAAGAGGTTTAGTAGCGGTAAGTTAACTTCAATGTTCTTGTTTAAAATTTGCACTTGTTAATTCTAGGTCAAAATACTCTTATTTTTTTTATCTTTTTAGTATCCTCTTTTCCATTGGAAAGTTTTTAATTAAAATTGTGTTTTAATCTTTGTCGACGTGTGAAATTTCTCCGCTCGACGTCGATTATTTTTATTACATCATTAAATATGACTAGCAATGACTCGTTAAAGAAAACAAAAACCGACTTTTCTATTCGATTAAAAATAAACACGGATAAATAATTTTTGTTTGCTTATCAATTTTATTTCAATATTAACGTAGTATAAAAAATTCCAAAATCACCCCGCGCATTACTAAACGGTGCGTATTGTATCACCCACATCATCCCCGTACCTTCGATAATAAAATTTAGATAAATACATTTTTCTTGCAAATGCGAATAGCGACTAAGAGAATGAATATAAAATAACAGAGGATATATGTGTATATATATATATATATATACATATACACGTACACATACATATTCACTATTAACTTGAAACATCATTCCCAAAGGTAATAAATCGTCGCAGAAAAAAGTAAAAATCTCGACTCTCCGAAATAAAAATTCAGACCGTAAATTTGTAAGCAAAAGCTAACCCTCAAACCTAACTCCCACACGCACATACATCTTGCGAACCAGGCTACTGTAATGACCAAACTGTACGAGGGGTGAAGAGGACGTTAACCGACGGGGCGGTTGGCCAAACGGAGGATCAAATGTTGTGTGCGTGTGTCTATGTATATATATATATACGTGTCGAAACGACCCGGGGGTTTCTTACTTTTTCTTGTTGTCGACGCGGGTTGACGTCCCGTCATCAAATTACACTTATTTCCCGTGGTCGATGTAACAATGCCGCGCACCCGCGATATAAGATTGACAACCAGTCACGTCTGCGAGGTTCTACGTAATTCGGTTTCTTTTAGGGTGACAACAAATGGGGAGTCGGATACCTCAAATTAAACAGATTATCGAAAAATCATTATTATTGTTATTTTTTCAAAAATGTTTTATCATACACTACTTATACGGTTGTAGAAAATTTTTTACAGATTATAAACGATTTATCATTATACAAATTTATCAATACAAATGTCCATTCGACTTTATAAGTAAATACACGACTTTAGATTTTATGTTACAAAAAACGTGCAGTACAATAATTGTCGACTCTCGAATGAATCATAAAAAAATAGTATGTATTTCAAACAACATGGTCAACTATGAAAGAAAAAAAACGCTATATTTTTGTATTATTAAACTAACCATTCCGTAAGTTTAATTTTAATTGTATTCTTATTCAATTTGAGCTTTCATTAAATAATTGAAAAGTTGCGTAAAACGAAAGTTTGCAGTAAGTGAACGTACATATAACTGAACTAACGTATAGGTATATATAAATTTACATCTGTTTATAAGATACGTCAGCACATTACAATAGGGAGGGGAAAGTTAGTTTAATGCAAAAACCAAATATAAAGAAGTTAGCATTTATCTTCCTTAAAACTATAAAACTTATGTGTGTGTGTGTGTGTGTATATATAATATATTATATCATAAAAGGGACAAAAGTTAAGAAGATTTAAAGGCTTGGTTTATTCCGTACAGAAAATGTTTAGTATAGTTGTTTCAAAGCAATTTGTTCCTTTCAGTAAGTATCATTTTAAGTTTTCGCATCAGGAGAAACTGCAATGGAAGTAGCGAAGATAAATATAGCCGCCGAAATTTTCAAGCAATTTAAGATCTCTCTCTCTCTCTCTCTCTCTCTCGCTCTCTCACTCTCGCCAAAGTAAAAATGAATCCCACATCAGTCTTCTATCGGAGCTTTGACCTACTTATGTAAGACCTGAATTGCTGAAAGATTTATATTTTCTATTTAGAATTCGTGTCGTTGTTTTGCCCATTGATTTTTCTCGCTCGGGGAACAAGTGAAAAGAGTGAGAGCGAGAAAAAGAAATGGAAAAAGGAAGAGTGTAATCGAAGCAAAGAGAAAAAAAGAAGAAGAAAAAAGAAGAGCGAGGGAGTGAGATAGGGATGAACGACTCTTTGGCGGACCAGGACATTGTGACTTAGTTTCATCGATCCATGTTTGTAAAGACCATATCGAGTGGTGTGCAACAACGATAAATCCGATAAACAATGCAACCCACTAGATGCTCTTTTTCTTTAAATCAATTGAAACGAAGCTCTCGGGGAAGAAAAAATTCCAATATACTAATAGTGTCATTGTCGGAAACGACATCCGTGTACCGTAGGTATTATAACTAAATTTCTGGAATTTTAAGTTTTAAAAACGTCGATATTTACGCGGCAACGCAAAATTGTTTTGGCATTGAGCAAACAAACATTGTACTTGAAAAGTATGTAAATAAAGTTAATTGCACTTTATCATCCAAAGCAACAATTGTCAATTACTTTCATGGAAAATTGACTTTAATACACAAAGTGGTTGTATAACACAATTTAAATATATATATTCACGGAGGTGGGGTCGTTACTCAATAAATCTGAAATTAAGTTATATAACGGAAATAAAGTATAATATCATTATTTATATTATACGTAGAAAAATATTAACCGAGTTTCTTTTATACACTTATTTATTATTAAATATTAATTTAATCACTTATTGCATCGTCGATACCGACTATAATTAATAAAACTCTTTACGAATTCTCATCTTTAAAAAAATAATTAATATTTCATATTAAATTCATTCTTAATTGTACAAACAAATTTTTATACATTTTTTTATTCGTTTTATGAATAAAATATACTTTTGACTATCGACAATTAAAAAGTAATACTTCTGTAATTAATATTTAATGTTTAGTGTTGAAAAAGGTAGTAGATGTAGATGTCTTTACTGCCATGGTTAATAGATTGTTTTGGAAATGAGTTACAAATATTTACAATTATTTCATTATCAAAGTACGTTCGATTCCGTAAAATATTAATGAATATGTTAGATTATTACGAGCACGTAAAATAAGGATATATAAAAATTGAGTAAACACTTTCACCTCTACCGAAAGCCGATGCATAGACATAAAAAGCGTTTTCCTCATTGTTGGTCATTGACCGAAAACTCGTATACTGCCGGCGTATAGCCACACGATAATAACCAGCAAAATAAAATGAGCAAGACCACGAGTAAAAAAAAAGTCAAGTGGCCCGGTAATCCTCTTAAGCGTAAAAGTGCGACGATAGCCATCATCATCCAGGGCGCTTCTCAAATTCAAAATAAACAAAGCCGAGATATGAAAAAGCCAGGGGCGCGAGAAACGTTTGGGAATATAGGAATGACAAAAAAGGAGAGGGATGGAGAGGGATGGAGAGGGATGGAGAGGGATGGAGAGAGAGAGAGAGAGAAGGAAATAATCGCGTTTCACGGATTGCCGGGCGCGTCCCTCCTTAGCCGTCATAAAGTCCCCGAAAAAATGTTTACGCGTGGCTCCCACTGGATCCCGGTTGGAAAGAAGAGAGAACCAGAGAAGCCGGCTTGGCGGTCGTCCCAGCGGGGCGCCCCCAAGGCTCGGTTACGGGCCTGGCAGCCGCCCTTCCGCCCGATCAATATTACACCCCTGGTGGGGGCGCCGCCGGCGTCGAGTAGGCCGAGTAGGGGTGAACTCCCCGTGCAGTATGCACGCGCGTATCTCTATATACGTGGGGTGGTGGGGGAGGCGAGGTCGAGGCTGCTCGCGAAGGGGGCCACCCCTCCGAGCGAACGGCGAACGGCGAACGGCGACGGCGGCGGCGTCGGCGTCGGCGGCGGTGGTGGCGGCGGCGGTGGCGGCAGCGGCGGCGGGGGTGGAGAACCGAGACTGTCATGGCGTCGCGCAGCAACGGGAGACGTTGACGCCTCGCAGCAGCAGTAGTTGACGGGACGAGCAGCGGTGACCCCGCGTCGCGACCGCGTGTCAGTGCGTGCCGTGTCTCTCACGTGTGTGCCGACCAGCCTACCTACAGATACAACACATACATATATAGTGGGGCGAGATAGAGAGGGAGCGAGAGATCCGCACACACGTATACGTATATATATATATATATATATATTTGCATAAAGTGTACAAGTGAGTCTGGCGAGTGCGCGCGGGGCCGGGATGTCGGGTGGCAGCTCGTGACTGGACCCCGGTGACCGGGATCGATCGCGGGAGCTCCTCGACGGCATGTCCTAGCGAAGGCTGGGCCCTCGCGACGAGAGGGTGCGCGCGGCTGCGCTATCGACGAGCGCGGATATCCTCGCGGGTGCGTGTCACGGCGGCTCTAGGTGCTTCTGCCACCGGCCCATCCAAGGGCCAACCATCACGCTCTGCGCCCGGATCGTCGCACCCACACCCACGCAACCTCTGGAAGGGGCTCCGCGATCCTGGCCCCACCCGAGCCCCACCCCACTGCCTCCACGGGCTCCACGGGCTCCTCTTCCTCGACACTGCACCCGAGATGGTAAGCACTTAGGAACCTACCTACCGCGAACCCGCAGGCCGGCCGACGCGCCTCCACGCGCCTCCACGCGCTCCACACGCGGCCACGCCGAGAGACCCGCCGCCCCGCCGGTCCTGGGCTCGCGTGTTCTCGTGCTACCGCGCGACAAGGTTAGGTTTCGCCGCGACATCCGTTTTTCACCACTTTCCCCCGACCCCGTTACTTATACACGTTTATAATAACTTTTCGCTCCGCTTATCAAACACTCTCCCTTCTTCCTCCGATCGATCACTCTATTTTTTATTGATACTCGCGAACTTGTATTATCGGACTCCAGTCTGAGAGGTCATACGAGGTTAAGTGCTGCTCTTTTACGCTCTGTGTGATACGAATGCACGACGCTGCATACACGCTGCGTACATTTAAATTTATTATTATTGTTTTTTTTCCGTCTACTAGCTTTAGGTATAGTGTGATATCGTTAACAATGGACTAACAAATGTGTGCGTCACGTACGTTTATTAACGATCCAGTAAGGTGTTTAATTACACGTGTAAATATGTATTAACAATTATTCCCGTGTAGAAATAATAATAACATTGTTTAAAGAACAAGGTGTAACTCTTGTAAGCCAGTAAAATGTTTTGCAATGTATTGAATAAACCTATCCAATAAAGTTTTATATACGCTAAAAGGTGCTTTAAAACTTATTATTCCGTGATATTCGAAAAGTTTCAAATCGGTGTATCGATGTCGCGTTTAAAACGTTTAATCATTGAATTCTTACCATTTAAAACAATTTCGTATTACTCGCATCGACCGACTGTACTTACGTAATTAAAAGATATAATTAATTCGTAATCCCGGGTATTTATGTTTTTCATAATTTTATATATTTCTACGTGAATCGTATTATCGACACTTCAGTTAATAATTGTAATTTGCGTTTTTAAATTCAAAATAATGCGTTAATTAGGTAAAGTTTAATTGCGCCATTGATATATTTTAATTGACGAACAACAAATTAATAAATTACCGGGAGTGATCGTTTAAAGTTTAAGGACTATTACCGATACCTATATACATTACTAAGGGGATTCCCGAATTAGGATGAATTCAAAATACTTAGCCAACTATGACAGAAATTCTTAAAGTTACCGCAACTCCGGTTACACAACAATTGCAAACACAAAACTTTACAGTTTAGACTCGTGTCGTAAAAAAAAAAATTAGGCAAAGAAAAATAATAATTCCCAAAAATTTCATCGTATTAAAACCCGTGTTCTATGCAATAGAACCATCGAGAAAAAGTTATGACCTTTACTTAAATAATTTTCTTGTATAGGATAGATATGCGAGGGAGATGTAACTTAACGTAGCAAAAGCGAGGGAGAGAGAGAGAGAGAAAGAGAGGGAGTAAGGGAGCGAGAGAGATGCCCGAGGGCAGGGAAGCAGAATTCAGGCATCCCAGAAATTTCACGGCAGGCACGAGGGCGAATGCGCCGCTCGCGCGCGCGCACTCTACAACAAAGGGAAGAAAAGCCGGGCGTTATTGGGAGTTGGGACGGAGGCCACGCGAGCGCGACAAACGACCAAAAGCGTATTTGCGCACGCGCTACCCCAGAATCGGACACATTTTTTGCGCGCTCAAGTGCACTTTGCTTAAAATAAAAAAAAAAGACAAAAACTCCCTCGTAAAAAAATCTATCCTAAACCAAGAATTTCATTCTAGAGTTCGGTTTCATAGAGTATTCTTGTTTTTTTTTTGTCATTTTTACTGGTCCGCGATTCGATTGCTACCGCAAAATAGTTATGTTTACGATCTTATTTTCATTCGATCAAATGTAAATGTACATATACATATATTTTTGCACTTATGTAAATCTGTTACTTGATTGTATTTCATCAATTACTCGATCACACCTACGTAGCCTTTTGTTGAAGAAAAATGCATTTCACGGGTTATTAATTAAATTTCATTTCATTTCAAACTAGATGTTCGGGTAAAAAGTAATTAGTAAATAATCACAGACCCGCAAAATAATTTTAATGTTGTTTTATTACTATGTACTTGCACTACTCATATTCAAATGAATTTCTCTTTTGTTTTAAACATCGTAACTGGTCAATTATATATATTGTTCCACAATGTTATACGTTACAAATAATGTTATGTAGTATAAGTTATAATTTACACGATTCATTATTGATCATTAGCGAATATTAATAGTGATTGAAATAATTCTGATGTGAATTCCATAATAATTAATTTAATTGTTATCAATTAATTAATTAATTAAGAACGATATTTAATTTTTTTTTAAATATAAATTAGTTTATGTTCATATTTATGTATATTAGTTAAACTAAAAGGCCCCTTCTGTAGATACATTTTACATACATCCTTTTATTTGAAAACAGCGAAAAAAGCAAAAGGGAAGCATATTTTGTGTGCTAATGAAGTATTGATTTAATTGTAAGAAATACTAAAATAGTACGTAAGGACATATATATCAATTCAAGTCATATATATATATCAAGTCTTTAAAGTTGCTCTACGAAAATGAGGAATCACGCAAACTAACAAAATTAACTAAACGATCGTGTAAATTCAGTAATTTTGCAAATAGTCCTAAACTTTATAACTCATCGACTTTCTAATCAGATAAATGTCATTTAAAATATTTTCTTTATAAAAAAAAATATAATTTTTAAGCGATAAAATTACATTTCATTAATTACGAAAAAAAAAAAATAAATAACTAAATAAATAATAATGAAGAAAGAGAAAAAGAAGGAAAGTATCCAAGATAGTCGGGAAGCTCATTAACGCACGTGAAACGTGCTTCGAAAAGTAATCACCTGAGAAGGTTGAGAGGAAACGTAAGTACACATAGAGGGATGCACAGACACAGCCGTAGAGTGGCATAAACACACGAACACACCGTTATAAACGTATATACGTGAAGTACGGGGGCATAATTTCGAGGAAGCCTTTGAACCATCATCCCTCGAAAACTCTTGGCAGAGTTTACGTTATATCCGTAGATCTTGATCGAGGCTGGATCGTACCTTATCCTAGGCTCGCGTGGACCCACACGCACAAGTGGAGCACACAGAGACGCGGTCACCACACCACGGGACGAACTGTTTTATTACTCCTTTGACGTAGCCCCGGGAAATACCTCGACTCGTGAAAGGCTTTTACGGTTCGTTGCTCACCGGCCAATCGCGCGGGCGTGCGCCCACTGGCCCGGAATACGATTTACAGTCGCGATGCGAAGATTTACAATGCCCCCGGAATTTACGTGCGCGGAGATGCACACGCGTATATACCTATAGAGAAAGAGAGAGAGAGAGAGAGGGATGCTCTATATGGAGAAAGCTTCTGTGGCTCTTGTTCCAGGAAGGCATAGGGACGATATTCTATGCGTTTATGTGGCCTGGTACAACCCACCTTTTTCTCTTCTCTTCCTCTTCCTCTTCCACTTCCCTCTTCTTCTTTGCCCTTATACGTTCGACGTATACTTTTCAAAGGGCATTATCGTCTACCTCTACCCCGATTCTTCTTTTCCCCAATGCGATTATTTGTTACATTTTTACTCGGTTTTACGAGATATTTTTTTATTTCATTCATTTTCATTTTGAACGATCACTCGATTTTAATATTGTTTATAATCTAGTAAGCAACATTTTGCTATAACGCAAATGCAATATTCGTACTAACAATATTTAACAGTAATGTCATATATTTTAATATTGTATATTTACATTCACTTGCCTCCAATGCTTCCATTGTAATGGAAATTGATAAGGATTTCGCATCGATTCGCCTATTTATTCTAACTAAAATTTCTGCAAATAACAACAAATTTGCAAAACGATTTGAAATATATATACAGTTTTATTTTTGTCATACATAATCTATCAAATATTCTTTTGACTGTTCTGGAGAGAGGGAGAGAGAGAGAGAGAGAAGGAAAATATAAAAATACGTGGGCATTGAATGAAAATTGCTTAAACTATTTAAATTTCACGTCTGCGTTCGAAAAATGGATAGTATAAAGTACTTTTCAAATGAATACCCTTACACTTCACATATTTCAGTGAATAGTATGAATTAAATGAATGAAGCTCGAGTTCAATGTCATAATCGATGCTTTCGAGTATTGCGCTACTTGAAAATAGACTTTCCACACACACACATTACTTTTACACACGGATATTTATACATCTCTAGTATATAATATATATACACACATATAATATTTCTCATCATTGTCGGATAAAAAGAAACGTTTATTGTTGCAAAGTTGTATACACATGCTTCTGCTAACGCGAACGTTCCAATGAACGTAGTTATTTTTAAAAGTGTTGAAAAAGAAAAGGAGAAAAGGAGATAGGTGGATAAATTGAGAGAGAGAGAGAGAGAGGGAGATATCAAAGTATAAAATAAAGGTAAAATATTATAGGCGCAGCTATAAAATAAAAGTCTAAACAAGAGAAGTATAGGGAAAGTTTCTTACATCTCGTATATCCAAAGTATTTCTCAACGCAAATGAATAAAAAAGGAGAATAGGGAGACGTATAGGCCTCATATGGCATTCTCTAGGGCTTGAGACGCGTATATGTACCTCGTCGAGATTCACGTCGAAGAGCGCAAAGATAAAAATTCCTCGTTCCCTCGTCGGCCGTTTCTTTAGGGTGTTCCCCTTGGGACAACGAAACGTAATAGATCGCAAACGGATCGCGGGTGGAGTTTACGCCGAGTAAGAACAAATAAAGAGGCAAAGAGAATCCATTAAATATTACCGTGCGACCATCCCTCGGTTATTTACCCGTGCGCGAATTCATCCGTGAATTCACGCAATATGCGTCAGCTTCGTTTCAATTATTCGACAAAAAATGCGTGGGATTTAATATCTTGTAGTTATTCAAAATGGCATTTATAGAGGTTCGATCTACAGAGATATTGAGGTTTCGCGTAACGTTATTGATTTCATAACGGTCTCCATACGCTCTTCCTCCGTATTTTTCTTTATTAAATATTCAATTGCTAGTTTTGAAAATAATTTATATTGTTATTGAAAACAAGTTTTACGGTGTCTATAAACATAGTGTGTATAACGTATTAGTTTTTAGTGGAAGTGATGTTACATTTGAACGAATCGTTTAATAACGATCCGTACGTGATACCGAAAATCGATGAGTGTACGTAAAGTTCTATCCTCATCGCGGGAAACCTTGAAAATTTACTGCAGTATCGAATTTGATGAAACGGCAGACGTTTTAAGAAATGTTGTTACTTCTTCATCTCAAGGGAATGTACCGAGTGTACACGTGAACTTAACGTATTAACATTGGAAAAAAATTCCTACTTAACGTCTACGTGAAATTAAAAAATTATAAGAAACTAATTATCAAATGTTAAAAAAATGAATCGAGACTACGATATTAAAATTATGATCCACAATGTAATTGAATATAGAGCGCGGAGAACACCGAGTAATTTCACGTGGCAATTAAACAACCGAGTAAAAATATACCGCAGCAACGAATTTTGAAAGTTAGTGCGATTTCTCTTATCTTAAGCTCGAGAATTTCAGGTTGCGCTATGTTTTTTAAAGAAACGTCAAGAGTTAGTGAAAAGTTTTCGGTGCTTCATAATGGACTTTCCTTTCTCTCTTGCTCTTGTCGCAGAGAGCGTAGAATTCCCTAAAGGAAACGTTCTCGAGAATACGAGAAGAGAAGCAAAAAAAAAACGAAGAACTAGTAGAGGAAGGTAAGATAGAAAAAGGGAAAGGGAACGCGGAGCGCACGCGCGGGTGCGCCAGATGAATGCTGTCGCAGATTGCGGCTGAATAGCACGACGATGAGTGACACTCTCGTGTACAAATTAAGTGCTCCATCAGCATCCTTCGGGGACTTCACCGAGACTCGTTTTATTTTCATTAATGGAATTCCTTTAAAAAATGCAGACCGAGAACACGAAATGTGGGGTGGGCAAATCCCTCTACTATTCGTCTCGATGATTCGACGTATTATCTTCTTTTTTTTCGCGAGGGTGCATTTAATATGGTATATACGATCAGTTTATTTGCCTTATTTAAATTTCGTTGTATAGATATAACGTTTATATATCAGTACTTATGATCGTTTAGAGTTTTAACAGTTTTAATTATTTATTTAAGTTTGAATTTCTCTTCTGTTATAAATGATGAAACCGCTGGTGATTCGTTGGCACGTAACTTCCTCGAAATTAATATATCCCTCCTATATGGAATATATTATTCTATTATAAAATTGAATTATAACCCTAATAAAATTAATTAACGTGTATAAAATCGTTTATATTTTGCACTCATTTAATTCGGATGATTATCATAAATGAGGTAATGTTCTGAAAACATGATGACGAGCTTGTCAAAATTAGAATAACACAATTTTTTAAAAAATACTTATCATTTGATTTCAACGTTAATCTGTTTTTGCACAGAATGACATATTTTTCAACTGTTCTGCACCAAAAAATACTACAATATTTAGGTATTTCATATACCTCAAAACATGTTTATAAAAAGTTTTAATAATGCTACCGGTATTATTATTCCAAAGCATGCTTTACCTCCAGGAAATACAAGTTTTTCAGAAAAATCGCAATTCAAATTGTAATTGTTTTCTCACACGAAGAGAAATTTTGTATTAAAAATTACAAAATATTTTGTAAAAATGACAATATAGTTTCTAGTAAAAAAGTCACAGACTGACAAACTAAGAAAAATAACTATAGTTTATATTAATATTTAGAAAAGTTATAGTAAATATTACAATAATTATAGTAAATTTGATTATGAACTATAGTAATTTTTACTGGAAACTATAGTAATTTCCCTAATTTCTCAGTCTGTGATTTGTTTACTAAACACCATTGTAATTTTTAATCTAAACTTTTTTAGTGCAGGAACTACGTGGTGAAATGTTTTGAAATATCTGCAATACATATATAATATACTATTATATTTTAACACCTTTATTTGTCTTAAATCATTTGATAAAACCGAAAAATTTCTTACATCGAAGAATATTGTTGTATACGGAGCTTTCGCTCTACATAGAAGCAATAGGATCACGAAAATGGTGTAGAGAATAAATAGCATCGTAATATATTCAGCTACACCTTGCACGAAATAATCCAACTAATGAAAAATACATTTACATCGAGTTAATGGGGTCTAAATATACCCGAGCGTGTCGTTCGCACGACTAATGAGTGCCGATCCCGTTCCCCGTGGATCCTCCCTTCGCCGAGCGGGATATACTCGAATATAACGCAGATTATCGGGAACATACATTTTTTACGAGTCCTGGGGTCCCATTAGAAATTATCCTATATATACGTTCACCCGAGCGAGAAAAATAATTGGCTAGTACTATATAAGCGTGGAGATTTCTTGTAATATTAGAAGGAGATTCTCCTGTCGGAAATAATTGAGACAAAATACTCGATGTTCCTTTGTTCTATTTACCATCGCCGTCGATGTCTTTTATATTCTTCGCGCGATTCAATCATAATACGCTTCGCACCAACACCGATCAAATTTTCGTGTTAATTTAATAACGATTTTAGGTTTCTCATATAACCATTACGTAGTGTTCATGATTATCTTTAGTACGCGCAGTTTTTTCATTAGATATTTTGGTGTTGAATATATTTATAATGATTTATGCACATTTATTTAGTTATTTAACCATGTCCAAGCACTTGCACACCTCGTGAATTGTAATTTAAAAATTACACCGTAAAGCTTTGGTGATAACGGTCGACCCATATTTTTTCGAAATTAGTGCTTCGAAGTTTATGATGATTCCACAGTAATTTCAGCAACAAGTACAACATACTTTTAATCTAGAATCTCGAAAAAGTCCAATGTAAATACACGCTACATATACGACAAGTAACTCTCTTTTTCGCGTATAAAATTAAATAACTTATTTTAAAATAAAATTAATGTATATATAAATAAAAATAAACACATATATCAATTTACATAATAAGGAAATCCCGTACATATGATTGAAACGCTCTATCAAAATAAATATATAAAATAATATAAAATTCCATATCGGATATGTTGGAGAAAAGGTGACGTGTATAGCAATATCGAACAAAAAAAAGTCCATTATCTTAATTCTATAATCCGTGAAATATTTATTTGGTCCTAATAAAATAAGTTTAGTATAAGACTAAGTAAGTACATAATTCATGACGAAAGCATTACGGTACGGGCAATTGATTCACGGGTTTTGCGGAGCATAATGCCGATTTACGCGAAACTATTGGTTTCTAAAACGATCGACCGAGCAGTGAATAAATGCCGTCTCGCGACCACGAGCCATCCGGAAACAACTTTGTCGGTCGCATTACTTCCGGCAATTGGGCATTACACAAAAAATACGAGTGAGAGTGCCAACGAAGCGAGAGAAAAAGCAGACGAGAGAAAGGGCGGAGAGGGTAGGGGGAGGGGGAGGGGCCGGCGGCGGAGGGGAGGTAGCGAGAGAGGGAGAGAGAGAGAAGAATGCAAGGGTGGAAAAGACACGTTGATTTCGAAACTGGGCCAAAAGTGAAGCGGGTTAAAATTATTGGTATCGCTTCCAACAGTTCGTGGAATCGAAATGAAGTCACGATAGCATCAAACGAGATTAGTCTTTCGGGTCATAGCAGGTTGACCTGTTCACCACTCGCGTTCAAGGGGTAAATCCCTATCATTTTTCTACTCGCTGTACTTTTTTCCACTATCTTTTTCCACCCATAGACCGATATAACGCTATTTGCCTCCTGGGTTCGTTGCACTCGTCAAATTATTTACGTGCACTTTGCATATTATTATATAAACTTGATTTTTATCAGATTACCAAGAGATTTTAAATGCTATTCACGCTAATGGCTCTCGAATATTTAATTATATACATACATTTATATATATATATATACATATATATTTATAACTGATAATATTCACGGAAATAATCAATTTCGTATTAATAAATATTTATTTACTAAATATGTACATAAAGCTATACGATTAATTTAATAAACATAATTATATAAAAATTAATTATTTTTTATTGTCATCGGGATATAACCCCTAATAACAGGAACATCATTTTTTTTCTTAACAAATAGTGTGCTTTATCGAATAAATAGCTATGTAACGGTATTTTATTCCCTTTGAAGATAATCGGTGAATTTTTTATAATTTTTGTATGAATAAATTAACGAGATTTTTGTGCTGTCATGGAGCACCGTTTATTTGTTAGTTATATATTATCGACTGTAAATGGTTATTGGCATATAATTAATTAAAAATTAAATATTTCGTAAAACTCGCACTGTAACGGTATTCAATTTGTTTTCCATATAGTGTTTGATTTTTTCAAATTTTTAATGCCATTAGTTTTTCAAATATTTAAATTAACATAACTCTATGGATCTTCAACAACGCTTCACTTTAAGGAAACGAAAAGTTTAAATAAATAATTACGAATTAATTAGTTAATTAATTCTGCAATCAATATTTTGCAAACGAATTATATTAAACATGAAAATAACTAGTTTACATTAAATACAATTTTAACGACATAAATTAGAAGTAACCAAAAAGTTAAGAAACTTCGATAACTCATAAGTAAACAGATTAAATTAGATATTCGACCCTAAATGTATCCACTTAGCTCTACTTGACATCCGATCGTACGAAATTTATAACGCACTTGTCGATAAATATAGATATATATATACACGCTCACACCCAAATATATATATGTATACAAATTTTTTCCCCTCGAAACCTAACCTCCCACACGAGTAAATAATAAAAATTTATTCTCCATAAAACAAGCGCGAGGCGACGTAAATGAGATTTACGCCGAGGCGCCCGGTCGCGTTTTCCATTACAAGCTAATATTGCCCGCTCGCGCTCCTCGATAAAAGAGCCGCATAAAAAATAATAGAAAAAAAATGAATGTAGCATAGAAAAAACGGGGGATGAGGGTGAGCCTGTGCTATTACACAACAACCAGCAAAGATGATGAAAGCAAAAAAGGTGAATAAGCGTACCCCAATGTTTTGATTGTACTCGTAAATCTTACATATAGAGTTTTGAACCCGCGAAATCTGGAAAACCGAAAAAAAAAAATCAGAGTTCCTATTGTTTTCGGCATATTGTATCGGTGAGAGTTGCATGACGTTGGATCATTCGGTTGGGACACGCGGCGTAAACGTAACTGCCGTTCTTTATGATGATCACTTGTATTTTACATGCGTTTGAAATTTCATCGAACCGGATGGGCGCAGATGCGCCCGACTTTATTGCCGGTCGCGCTTCTGGCCTCCTCGTATTTACGAGTATAAGGGCAGCTCTCTCGATGTGCCTCTGATAAATGGCCTTTGAGGTTTTGTTTCCCGAGTGCTGTTTGCCAGGTTTTTTTTTTATCCATCGTACCTCCGACGTCTGTATGAGCGGGTGTTATGGTAAAAGCACCGTAATCGGGTTTCAATTCCATCGGTAATTCGAGCCTCGATGTTTTACGGTTTTGAAACTATAGTAACTCGACTTTATACGTCGAATCAATTTCGCGTCAGTTCTATCTACATGCATATGTATATATTTTCGACTTGAAGATTCCTAACATTGGAAACTATATAGTGTAACGATTAGCGATTTCTACATCCTTCATTTTTTTAATTATTAATCGATCAAATTAATTGCAAAATGATATTTACCGACCGGTATCCTTGAATAAAAATACATAAAATAAATATACCGGAATACTATAAAAAGAATTAACAAATATTTTTCTTGCGAAATAGTAAAAAAATGAACATGTAAATATGTATCCTTCGAACCGAATCGTGTTCAATGTGTATAAGTTTACTTCCAATGAAAATAATTTGACCTTGCTCGGGGGGATAAAAACTCGTTAGCAGGGCACACAACGTTGTACCGATGAACCTCGAAATAAACCTGGAGACAAAAAACGGGTGAAACTTGGATGAAATCCATCGCGACTTATTTATAAGCAAGCAAAATTTGTCCGTCCTTGCAGTGGACGCGAACTTGTTGGAAAAGTAAAAAAAAAAAGTCGAGCCAATCTTCTACTTCGCTTGCGGCTGCGACGAAGACTGCATTACTCGAAGGTCACGCGCGACCCCTTCAAGGTTTTGAAGGTTTCCCGGGGCGATTCCGTCAAGATTGCAGTTCTGCATATAATAACTGCCTACCACTAAAACTCAACATTTCCTCATTCTTCTCATGCGATAAGTCTACATCATTACTTTTCGACAAAAGTCGATATTTCACATTATTTATATTTTTTCTCTGTTTATTATTCGAGTGCGATTGCATAGGTATTTTTCAAACATTTTAATAAACTCTTTTAATTAAGTACTTTTAATTATTACTATGTAGATAAGTATTACAATATTAATCACGTTGTATCAATTTATTGCGATATACATATAATAATTGCTCTTGATATTCAAAGAGAGGTAATTTACGTGTAACAAATTGGGAAAATTCCATAGTACGTGTAACAAAGTACTCGACATTATTTTGGATAGGTTGTAATAATTTCCTCAAATTGTTTCGTTCTTTTAAATTTTGTGTTTGCACGAGCTCCTTCGTAATATCAATAATTATGTACGTTACAGAACTTATCGAACAAAGAAATCAATTAAATTCAAGCTTACTGAAGCTTACGTTACTAGGTAAAAATGCAATTTGATAAATGTTAATTCAATACAGATGAAAATATAATTAAATTAATAGTAACACTTACCTAGAAATAAAGTTTACAAATGCGTACGTACGAATCAATTTAACGCGTTCATTAAATAAATTAAAAAATGTTTAAAAATTCAATAACTTAATTCACGTATTCTCAATCATCGAAAAGGTATCATCGAAATGCGTTAAATAACGAATCCAGGTGTATTATACGTACATCTATGCGGAAGCCTTGAATCACGTAATTATTCAACTCGACAGAAACATTGAAACGAGGTGATCAAAAATTAGTTGAGCTTCGTCTAGAGGACACGAGTTTGCCTTGAGGCGCGGAAGCGACCGATCAGCAAATGGATATAGAGAACCCCCTGCGCGCGCGCGCGCCCGCGTTTCCGTCTAACGTTTCGTGACGCTCAACCGTTAATGGGCCGGATTCTCGACCCATACGAAAATCACGATCGCCCGTTAAATTTGTCACGCGATCCTCTCTCTTTCCCTCTGTCTCTCGTGTAGGTGTGGGATCGCACCGCCTCGATAACGGGGGTATATTACTCGAAGACGGGGGGAGGGGGGAGGGGGAGGCAGTAGGAAGGATTTTATCGATAAACGATTTATCAGACCACTGTGATAATGCGTTCGTTTGCCGGTGAATAATGTCTTTGGGTGCGGGACGTAGGGATCGAAGGCGTGAAAATATCTTGTACGCACTTAAGATAATGCGAACTATATTTCTTATTATTTTATAATGACCGTATAACGGCTCTCCTCCTCATATTTAATATAAATGAACCCTCGTTGTTAAACATTTTAATTACGTTTCATCATTTAACACATTCTTGTAAATTCATAATTTATATAAGATATTAACCAAGTGTCCACGAATTTATTTTTCCAATTTTTCTGTTGAATTTACAGTATATCTGGATTTAATTATAAGCGTTAAAGTCTTTTTACGTCACGAGCTAAGCGAATTAAATTACTCGTTTGATATAATGTGCGTTTGTTCACTTGCGTGAGTATATACTTGGTAAACTGATCATGTGTATGAAAAGAAAACTGCGCGCTGATGGATTCATAGATTATTTCGTACAAACGAGTATTATAAACTTTTTAATGTTTTTCAATGTTGTTTTATAATTATATATTAGTTTATTTATAATTTATTCAATTATAGAACTTTTTTTTTTACATAAATTTTACACCAAAATCTAGAATAAAATCCTTAAATATTTTTCCTTATTGTCGCTAATTGGTCGTTAAAGACATTGAGTTTAAAACTTTCATTGCTTATTCCAACATGTGGATTGCAAATATTAATTAATTTCCAAACAATGTATTTAGCATTCGGTAACGAGTCTATTTTGAAGGCATTTACGGTCGTTTTTCCGAATCGAATAAACTTCAATTAAAAGAAGGCACTATTTGCTCTTCGTCCATTGTGTTTATTGAAATTTCCCAGAACAGGCCCTCGCTAATAAAAATTATAAGCGTTTCGTCTTCAATCTCCAGTTTGGACTTCTCAGTAAGGAACTGGAGATCTTACCTTAGACGTATGTCGCATGGATGCACTGCGACGCCAGCAAGATGTGACGCGGCTCTATCTTATATAAAAGAAGATGACAATTTCTTTAGCGAGTGTAGAGAAATAGTCACCTCCCTCTAGCGGTGGGAAAACCACCAGCCGAGGGCCTTCCTCTAAAAAAATTCCACTAAATACAGAGAACGAAGAGCAAATAGTGCCTTCTTTTAATTTAAGTTTGACTCGGAAAAATGACCGTAAATGCCTTTAAAATTAAATAATTTTATTATTATGTATACGGTTAATCTAGGTAAAACCTGACTTTAATTCACTGTAATGTGTAAACTTTCACAGTCGTTTACCCAAAATTGTAATGCACAGTCTAAAGTTTCTTTGCTTAAAATTAAGTTCCGAAAATTTTTTCTATAAAAGTGAATACAAGAAATTCTTTTACAATGAATGTAAGCGTTGTTTTGACGCGTACCATTTATTTGAAAATAAAGCGGAGTTTACTTGTATTGCATCATGTAAAATCTTATTAAACTTTAACTGATCCGAGGTATCTTACTATATTTACAAACTTTAAATGGTATATACAACTTGTACACTATGTTTTTACATATACATTTTAAATTCATATTTTTTTCTGTTAATTCGAATCCGCAGGTAGATTACTATTAAACGATATTTGGACAATAAAAATAGTGATAACAATAATGAAAAATTGATACACCTGTGTAAATTAATAACAAAATGATAGAGCATTCGCAATTTCCAGAATGTATATATAAATACGTTTGAAAAACGCATCCGATACAAAGCGCGTTTAATAATCGAAGCTTTCAAATATACACGGAGAGGCATATAATACGTGCGGTCGCATAACACGGGATGCGTCTCGCATACGTCGAGCATAGGAAAAGTCTCGGGTCGAGAAAGTTTCGTCTCCCTTCTCATGGCTGTATCGAGTGAGTTTCTTAAACCCTGACACCCTGGGCGGGTGGTTCCGCTGCATGGATTTTCAGGCTCGGCCCGGTGCGACCGGCTACAACTGACACTGACAAATAACGTTCGAGGCCGAGGCAAATATTGCGCGAGGGTAAACAGATTTGTCATTCCTGTGCGCGCTCGCGCGCCGCTGGTTATGGACGGACGGTCGTGCGATTAGTTAGACGCCCGAGGCGACGAAATGCTCACGATCGACGTGGCTCTAGGGGTCGTTTCTGATTTTACGCGGGTTTCGCGGTATCTTATACGAGATTAATTTTATTTAAGATTGAGTATCCTACATTTTTCTCTCCCATATGCGCGCGTATGTGTGTGTGTGGTATATATATGACCTTTTTCAAAAGATGTTCTATCTATGGGATCGTAGAATTATGGCCACGTATATTTCACCATCAGGGAGTTATTAGTTTATCTATATGCGTCCGACTATTTGATTGTTGCAATAAACATTTTTCTAAATCTTCTTTGAAAATTTGACTGATGTAACTCGACTGATCGTTTGATCGTCGGGAAGCATTTTATGAATTTTCTTGGATTTGGATAACTTGTTTATTCTACTCGTATCTGTCATATTCACTGCATAGTTTTATCTAACAAGAATTAGCAAAAACTTGCATTCTTACAACGTGAATTTCTAAATTTATAAATCAAGAAACATTTATAAAGTGGTTAGAGTGAAATATTATGCTTTTACATAAAACTATAATTTGAGAAAGATACATGTCATTTGCAAAAGGTAAAATGTACAACTGCACTTTATAAAAATAGATATGTATATATACATTTAAAAGTCACAATAAAACACTCAAGATACAGAATTAGTTAAAAAAAAACTTTCAATTCGTTACGTGCTTTTTTTTTAAATTTTAGTCATTGTTTTTAAAAGGATAAAAAAACAGTTTTTCACACAATATAACGAGAGATTTTATTTGATTAAAAAAATTATAGTAACTTTAAATAATTAAACAAATAACGAATACTTTTTTCCAATTACAACTTAAATTAATTAGGATAATAATTTTACGTTCCCTTTCACCAGTGCACTCCTTTATCCGAAATTCGGTTGAACTGAAGGAAGAAAAAGAAAAGTTAGCTAAGAAATCCCTACTCGTTTACTTTATTTGTTCACGTAGAATACTTTTCTCATTGAAAGCCGCGGTCAGTTTATTCCACTAACTTTCAATATTAAAAGTTTATTCTCATTGACGTCATTCCGTTAATGAACGCCAATACTCCCTCTCTCTCTCTCTTGGAGTTGGAAGAACAAGAGAAAAAGTAAAAGTGAAACATACAAATGATCGGGTACCGCCTTACTGTATTAAAGACTTTACCAGTACTCTCATCCCATTTAAGATCATTTTGCTCCATTACGTTTGCTTTTGAATAATTTTGGAAAACGATTCCATTTAACTTGGCCATCGACCCTCTCTCGCACCAAGCGATCTTATCAATTTTGAATCCGGCCAAGCTTATCGCGTCGCATCCGACGGAGTACCGTTCGAGTGCACTTAAAACTCAACCAACTCCGAACCTCGCGGTATAATAATCCAGCAACCTCGGTTATCTAGAGGAATTTCTCACTTATTCATTTTGATATGCTTACTATTTCGTTACTTTAATTATAGATTGTATTAGATTTTTTTACTGCATAATTACCACCATTACGGTGCACTAGGAATAAAAAGATTCATTTTAATAAGGACATTGATTTACGCTAGCAGATTAGTCATTTTTAATTAATCTTTGACCGTTCTTTTGAGTTTATTAATTTTTATTTATAAAATTCTATTTTTTTCCCTTCTTTGTGTCTTTATTGAATTACCGTAGGCTTCATTTATTATAAAAAGAAAAGGAAAAATTATTGTAAATTTATATTTCCTGTACAAAGTTATTAAAGTTAATAAATGGAAACTTGAACCGTTAGGTATAGAAGTTCAATTTATCTCGTAATAAATATTGTTAAGATAGTTGTTTGTCATTGTTACTTGCTTATTTTCTCTAAATTCACAAAGATGTAAAAAAGTTTGAATGAAATTGACAGTGAAACTCAAAGCACATAGAATGTAATGGAAGATCAAAAGCAGTTGCATTCTTTGTATATTCTTTATATACGTCATACCATCTTTAAATGCGAAATGCAGTTCTTCCTTTGTAATACTTTTTTCACTCTTTTGTAAAGAAATAGTTTGAATATGTCACATTAAGAGTTTCGTATCACATCTCTCTGTTAATAAATATATTGATAATAAAATCTTTTATTACGATTATTTTACTTCAAAATTTTCTCATTATTTGGTTTCGATAACGCAGTTTATTCGAATTATTAAGTTTTACGGAATGTAATAGTCTAATAGTTACCGACTGAGGTAATGGAGCCGAAAAAACTATTCTAACTAGATATAAATTTAGTGAATTATGAAAAACTAAGACATTATTACCCTTCATTCGAGTATTATCTATTACTATATACGCTAAATTTCATAATACAAATTTTGAAAGGAAATGTAACTGTTATAACAGAAAATTAAGACTTAAAGTTCTTTTCGATGATTATTTTGAATGCATCAATATTTTTGTTTGAAATGTTGTACAGTGTTAGGTAATACCGAAACGAAGGTCGATGATGTCTTAGTTTTTATCTCCATTCACCATATATTTATTTAGTTAAAATAATTTTTTCGTCACAATTAACTCGGTCGGTAGTGATCGAGTACAACATATCCTTTCAACTCATTTTGTAAATCCAAACTCAATCCAATTTCGCACTTTGTACACAAGTTTCCGTATAAAACACCCGTTTAAATTTATTTCCAATAATTTTGAGAACGAAGCAAAGTTCCTTTAACAAAAAAATATAAATTTATTTCTCACCTCTATTGCTGGAAAATATCAGGTTATTTTAGTACATCAGTACTCAATCCCTACTCGACGTAAGACATAAAAAAAATTTAATACACATACATAAAGGTATAACCATTTCACCGGAGTAATTCGTAGTAGTCATAAATTCAGGCGAACCTGGGCCATAAATACCCACTTCTCGGGTAAATTTCCCAGTGACCTAAAGTGCAAAATTGCAATGTAATCCCCTAGTATTCTATCCTCCTCCCCCCCCCCTCCCTCTCTCTCTTTCCGGCACTTTTTTTCTCTCGGCAATTCTCCGTCGCGTTTCTAATTCGAACTTAATAATCGCTTAAATGAAATTTAAAGGCCGCAGCAGGAAGCTGGAATTTCACAGGAGGCTCATTCGAGCGGCTCGAGCTTGGCCGAAGTTATTATGGCGACGTCGAGACTAAGTAAGTTTACGTTTATGCACCGGTTGGTTAGGGCAGCGCGGTCCAAATCGCCTAGTGCAAATAGAAAGTTTGCACACGTTTGTACGTGTTTCTTGGCCTATACGCGCTTAACTTGTACGGATGCTAAACACGGGATCCCCGGAAATTCGAGTGAAATATTCACCCCCTCCCGTTCCTCCGTCCTCTTTCTCCTGGGCACAGTCTCCGAGTTATTAAAATACTGAAAATAGAGGGATATGTAGAAAGTCAGGAGGCACGTGTACTCGATGTGACTTCACGTAAAGTATCTTTAACTATTCGCCCTCCCTTCTGTCGACGTTTCATTACCCATTGTAAACTTATTTTTCACGCGTTGTAAACTTATTTTTCACTCCTCAACTTGCTTCGAACGATCGTATTGTCAATTAATTTTATTATTATTAGAAAATACAAATCCTCTTATTTTGCTTGCATTATCTCCGTCGCTAGAAGCGATTTATTTGCATAATCATCATTTGCGTAAATATAGCACACGCAATTCAACATTTTAACGCGTAAACAAACCTCGTAACACCGTAATAATAAATATTGACAAACCTCTAATTTCCTTAATTGAATCTCATCTACGCACAAAAGCATATTTTCACATGCTCGCACCGTCGACGTAGATCGCAAGAATTTCGTATAGCACACTATAGATATAGTTATATGGATATATATATATGTGTATATATAGATATATATCGAGGAACGCAATCGCGCTACATCGACGCGTGGGAAATTACAGAAATGCATCCCGGGGATGCCTCGCGCGCATCGCTGAAGCGGCGCTTTTTAATAAATCGCGATTCGCCCTGCTCAAGAGGGGTAAAAGTGAGGGAGGAAGCGCACCAACGTCGCGTTTCAGGAATGCATAATGGAGCACTTTTGCGAGGGATGTGCGCCCGCGCTTTTGAACCCGAAAGAAAAATGTTTGCTTTACCTGGTGAAAATCGATGCAAATCCATGGGTGCAACTTGATTTCCCGTACTTCTCTATTTGGCACTGCATACACGTGTTTTCGTGTTTTTGTTACGTATATATTTCGAGGTTCGTTCAAATTTACGCGTATTTAATGCGTAAATAAATGCCGTATAATTAATCGTTTACCCTTCGTTGGCTCTCTCAAAAGTCTTAAGTTCTCAACGTCTATATATTTATTTTTATAAAATAATTTATACGGGTAAATATACTTCCAATTCTTTACGTGAACAAGGTATATACGTCGGTGTTTAAATGGGTAAATCTGCTTTTTAATCAAACGTATACATACATAGACAAGTATAAAGTAAAAAAAAGTACGTGATGATTCGGTCGGTGTTTGATGTACATTGTGACTGTAACTTGACTTCGTTGATTCGTATTTACACGCGTAAATCATCTTACCATAAAGAACTTGTGAGAGGTGGTATTTGCAGTACCGAAAACATGAAAGGGAAAGGGTCCCTAAAGCCTTAGTATCGCGTTGGCCAAGGGGATACTCGATTCTCGAGCGGAACCGAGGTCTGGACAAGTGAGACGGCTAAGTGCACTTTCCTCTGCGGCGCAGGTTCTATTCGATTGCCGGTGTACCGACCGAAAGAGGTAAAAGAGAAAGAGAGAGAGAGAGAGAAAGGGATGACTGGTTCAGTGAGAGACTATCATCGAAATGCCGGGTAAAGCACAAGAATTTCACAATTTCTCGACTATGTGTTTTCTCTGCGTCGTCGGATGGGTCTTTCTACGTCCTCTGGTTGATGGGTAATGACATTTTCCTAATTTTAAATACAAAGAGTAACACTGACTATTAATCGACGCTATACATACGTAGAAACGAGTGAAATAATTTTAATTATACTACTAAAATAAATTCAAGATAAATACGTGTAATAACACAAATATGATATCGACACAATGGTGCGGCCAATAAGATTAATTAATTGGTACGTGTAGATATACAATGGGTTGTGCTCTGTGGTACCAAAAACAATAGCCACAATCTCATTAATACCCCGTTGTTAAAGGTATAATACTAATCTGTAGGTAGGTACGCATTCGCAACATCGATATAAACTAACACCGTGCAGATTGCAGCTCACTTATTATGCAAATAGCGACCGAGTATACACCGATATACAAATGTTTCATTTTCTCACTCGAAAATTTTGATTATTTTCGTAATAAAAATATTGTACTATTATTGATCTACGTTATAGGATAATATAAAATATTACGCTTTACCAAAGAAAAATATCAATTCTGTAAAGTTATTCCTGTAACTATACAATTAATAGTTATATTTAGCCTATTCCTCTAGCTCGGTGTGCACGACAAGCCAACAAGATAAATGATAGAATAACGATTTTAAAAGCATTACAAGGTGATCAAATCCAGGTAAAGCAATAAATTAATGTCGTTCGTTCGAAACAAAGCTTACGAAACATCTGAAACCCATTATGTCGTTTAAACACGATTAATTTGTTAGGTCGTTAGAGCTAATTTGTTTAATTCGAGAAACGAACGTTTTATTTCGTTTTCACCCTCGCAACTTTAACGCTCCCAATCTTAAATTTTTGTATTAAAAAAAAAAGAATGAAAGAAAGAAAGAAAGAAAAAAGTAAAACGTACGATGAAAATAGAGGAAAAAAAAAGGGGGAAAAATAGTGTAGCAAGCCACATCGATCACACGATGGCAAACGAATCGAATGCGTGACACAATCTCGCGCTTGTTTTTAACGGCGGGGGCCCGTCCAGGGCCGCGAACGAATCGGGTCATCCAGCGCTTAAGGCAACATCGGAAAGGGAAAATGGCGCGAGAGCGAGTTGCTCGTGTAAACAAGCGCTATAAAACAGAGGCATTGTCACGACATGTGTCGCCGCTCGCCTGGCGATTCTCTCACGTTTATTTGCTTCGATTCGCGCGCTTTGTACCCCTCATTCTCCCTCCCCCCTCCCTCCCTTTCTCTCTCTCTCGCTCTTTCTCCCTTTTTTTTATTATGCGCGCAAGCTCGCGCGCTGAGCGACGACGACGGTTTTCCCCGATCCTTTTTTCTCTGTCCCACACTGTGTTCCCCCGTCGTTCCTCTTAACTTTATCAGCGATTCTTATTGACTCGTCGCTCCTGGCCGTGCTTTTTTCCATCTCGTATTTCTTTTCCCCCCTTTTTTACGCTCGCAGAAGGTTAAGCTCGCGTTTTTTTACATCTAGTCGAAAAAAAACGCTTGTTTTATCTCGGTTTACGCTCGGACCGAAATGTCGTTTTCGCAATTTTTTTTCGTTGCGTTTGTACATTTCAGTTGTTTGGTTATGTTCTTGCGCACGACAGAATTTAGAGGAAGTAAAAATCTAATAATATATAAATAGTTTAGACTTAACTTACATACGTATGCATACGTGACCTTTCACGTAATGATATATTATTTTAATAACATATATAGCAAAGATTAAAAGTTCAAAGTAAAATATTATTTAATACAATTGCGAACGTTATTATTATTACTGTGTCATGATTGTTAAACAATAACTGTAATATTCCGCCTGAATAAATAAGATTCGCTAATATATGTATACATGTAAGGTAATATATAATTCCTATAATAATACCGTTGTAAGTTTAAACGAAAATTAATGTAAAATTTGCATTAATTTGAGAAAAGGTATTTAATTTCCAATGCAACCTTTGATAACAGCAATATCGCATCCGAGTAATTCCAAATACGTCGATTGCACGCTCGAGATCAAAAGCAAGTAGAAACTAATATACGCATCCTCCGTAGCACCTTTATTTCCATTTTCTACTAGTTTCCTCACTCTGCTATACACGTAAGCCGATGTCCTTGGAATCCGTAGAATTTCCGTTCAGACGACTCTCGTGACTATTCGTCTGCCCCCACCCCCCATCCTCACCCTTCCACACCCCATTCTCCCTCTCTCACCCCCTTTATCTTTCTCTACACGTCTCTCTGTCAGTGCGTCCTTTTCTTCGTTCTGACAAAACCGCGGAAAATCCTACACGTACCTTTGTCAGACCGAACTGTCGCAAGTTACGCCAACTTGCAATTGTGTTGCAGTTTCGTTAGATGTACAGGATAGTTCGGTGTACACAAAATATGCACCGTATTCAACTTAATTTTTATTTCGTATTTATTATTAGTTCCCTATCGCTGATTTAACGTGTGTGATGCATATGTAGATACTTTTATACTTGAAAGGTTTATAAAAAAGGTTTTTATTTTTTTTTAATACGTTTTAACAGTAGAATGTTCATTGTTATTTAACTTATGAACACAATTTGTATGAGAAATAATACTAATTTATGCAATTTATTTTATACTGATTTGCATTTGTGAGCACGAACATTTGTTGATTAATCAGAAGGTTCTTATCGTAATCAATTACTAAAAGATCTTTTACTTCTGATTGTTTTTGGTATGAAATATGTTAACTATTAGTCAAGTTTGTATCTATCTAACTCATTCCACGTTAAGATTAACTTAAATTACTGTAATAATTTTCAAACGTAATTCTATTAAAATATTAAAATTACTCAATTATCAATATGTACTTGAATTGAAAAATTTCCATTAATTGACAATTAGTAAACTAAAAACAATAATCAATTAATTACACGGAGAAAAATGTTATAATAAAAATTACTATGATTTTTGTAAAAATTGTTATATTATTGAGGAATTTGGGGACAGAGTGAACAAATCAGAAAAATTACTAATTTACTATAAAATTTGGCTTTAATAGATTTATAGCAAAAATTAATAAATTATTAATAAATTTTACTATGTAACATAGTAATTTCTATGATTTGTCCACTCTGTTCCTAAATTTCTTAGCAACAAAACAACATTAATTACAACATTTTTCTTCGTGTAATGTCTTATATTTTAAGAAAAAAATATATATATATAACAATAGAACTTCTTATATGTTTAACATTCTTAAAGTACGTAGAAAAATTAATTTTCCTATTTTTCAGCTCATGAAATTCAAATTCAAGCTCTTTAGATGTTTTTTTTAAGTTAAAAAAAACCATTAAATCAGTCTATTTTCGAAAAGTTCTGTACGTTTGTGGATTGATGCTTTTAACTTCAGTTTAGATCATTTTCTTTGTGATTATATCACACACCCAAAACAGGTCAACTTTAAATGTCCATAACATCGGTCCAAATTGATATTTTTATAGACACCAAGACGTACAAAATACATTTTTTTCAAGTCAAAGAAAATAAGTGGTCGCAAAAATGGGATATAAAAAAATGGCACACTTTTGAAATTAGCGAAAAAATCAAGAACTTTGCAGGTTACATTTAACTTTTAAAGCCGTGATTCGCAATAATATGTTGCAATAATTTTTTTGAAAATAGGCTATTCTAAGAGGTTTTTTAAAACTTACAAATTTATTGTACCTAAATTTGAATTTCGTGAGCTAAAAACTTGACAAAATTAATTTATTAATGACCTTCAGGAAAAAAGTACCTCGAACAAATAGAAAGTTGAACCGCGTTCGATTTTGTCGAAAAGTAATGGAAATATGCCAATGTGCAAACGTGAAAGATTGTCGAAATAGCACGGATATGCAAAGTGTCGGTGCGCTTCTTTTTACGTTCGCGCCTTGACGTACTGGCAGTTTCGTAAACGACTCCACGAGTTGTGGCGCGAAAGTTACTGCTAGTTTGACTAGCTCTACTACGCGAGACCTATTCGAAATTCGGGATTACCAAAACTCGAATGACGAAAATTTGCAATTTCGAATTTTGAACGAGGCTGATTTGTAAATTCAAATAATCTAGGTTTTCTTTTTCGAATAAAGTAAAAATAAACGATTGAAAGTTTCGAATCTAAATTAAAAGTGGTGTACATTTATTAACTCGGCACAATATGGAGAGATTGTTTGATTTTACAACGAGTCAAACTTTCTTGATTTGAATGTACATCATGCTTGCGCTCTTATGTTTACGCAACAAATAAATCAGGGTAAATAAGCAAATGAATACATTATTTTTCTTTATAATTATATAAAAAGCGATATAGTGTTTAAATAAATTATATATATATATGTACACACACACATTATTTTGTTCTATATATGGAGATGGTTCATTCAATGTCTGACCACATATAATGTACATCTACTTGTCCGTGCTTCTAAATGCGATGTTTCTAAAGACTATCGATATTGACATTGCAAGGTTTACCTCAATTAGTATTCTATTTACCTACTATTTATTGACATGATGAGTTTATAAATAACAATATTAATTCTATAATCAATGACAAATACACAAATCTTATAACATTATTTTTCTTTTCCGCGTCAAAGTTAAAAAGGAAGTGTTTATTACCGAGTGTTTCTCAGTATAATTTTAATTTTTGAAGTACATACATCATTTTACATTCTACATGATATTCTATTTGTAGACATGCTATGAACATACTGATAATTGACCTAATAAGACTTGTAAAGTTTTTTAAGTACCTGAACATTATTACTGTAATTAACACTTCGATTTTCTTATTCACGTAACTGTCTGTCTTTCCAATCAACCCTATCTGACTTTCTCTCTCTCTCTCTCTCTCTCTCTCTCTCTCTCTCTCTCCCTCTCTAGATATCTCTCGAATCGAGGGCTTCAGAGCCGCGTATATATATAATATTAGGAGGGAACGGGACCGAGAAATTACGGTGGGATATATTCCCTGGGGCAACGCAGCTGTTACTGTAGATGATTTCGAGATCGGAGGGCGAAGTTGTTCTGATGTTGCAAAGATGACTTCTACTATTTTGAAAAATCCAATTATACACGGTATATCGACGAATTATCTTTTTTCTTATATGACCATATCGGTCGAAGAAATTAAGAAGAAAATTAAGATTGAAAGTATGAAAGTTGGTTGGAAAAGTTGGTAAGATGGAACGAAGAATACGAAGAAATGTTTGTCTTAGATTAATTAGTTTGTGGAAATTCTGCAGAGATTTCTTCTTATGTCTTTTAGCTCTAGAGTGACTAATGATTTCACTGTTATTTTTATATCAACAATTTAAACTGTACCTCGCTTTCTTTTTAACCCGAATTACCTATTGTTTGTAATGACGCAATACTATTTAAACGCAAACGTAATATTTTACTAGTGCTTATATTATCTCTCTTTCTAACGCGCGTGCGCTTATATCGTATTGTTATGCAAGTGAATCATAGTTATGATTATGAAAAAAAAATAAACATTTCCTCGTGGACACGCGAATGATCGGGAAACGATATTGGCGAATATCGAGAGAGCACCATTGACAAAGTAATGGGTAACAATTTGCGAAACAGTTCGAATAAAGCTGAAGAACGACTTATCCGAGGAAAATCCGGTCGGACAGTCTTATCGTCTGGGTGGACAATGAAATCTCCGGAATCGTCGACCGCAAAGCTCAAATCGTAGATCAAACCTTCCCTGGAATCCGTGAACTTTCTCGAGAAAAACGCGAGTCAATTAAATCGTTTAACGATCTTTCTCGTCGAGGTTCGTACAATGAGCGCACGCGTCTCTCTGGACAATCGCAACTCGAGACGCCCTGATTTTCCATAGCCAGTTCTCGTTCTCTCTTCCCCTCGAGCTAACTCCGAACAATTTCGACAACGAGGAAACTTGCCCCCAACATCCCAAATATTCGGGAATACGAAGACTGAAGCAACCACTTTCGTAGCTCCTTCCTATATATACGTATACATATACACATATACACATACATGCAGATAGACTCCTAGTCTTATTTATGCCGGAGTAGTCGTCGAGTCGCCTCGCCTACAACCCAAGGAACACTCGTTCTGACCGTTTTCAGCTGCGGGCCACTTTATTTTAATTACAATAATTTGAGAATATATCGATATTCTTTTATTTTCGGGTCAATTTCCATTATCGCAAGGATATAATTACTATTATCGCGACTGTCGATTTTCATTTACTTCGAATGCGAATAATGAAGATAGATAGCACCGTAATACAATAATACATCGTTGTCTAAAAATATTTGAACGAAAAAAAAAGCGTATATCTTTGAGCTTGAAAGCATTATGAAAAGTTTCCTCCGATATCTGTCAACGGTTTATTAATCTTAGGAATAAAAATATTTCAATAGAAAGTTTCAAAGTTTCCGTGTGCAATATCTTTCCGTTTGTTCTCTATATACTTATACACCTATCAGAGGCACACTTATGACTTCCTCTTTGCTGCGTCTCTTAGGAACTAAGGTGCATTTTCGTTGCGCGTCATACTATAAGCATATATACGTATATCGACGGGAAGCAAGTGGCACTTTGCATGAAACTTGAGCTGCACGATACTCTCCATACTTAACTTTATCGAGTTCTCTTATATTTGTCTTAAACTAGTGTACTGCACAATCTGCGATTGGTCACACCTGTTCCTGACACTTTCATTTACGGATACTTTAAATTAATTGATTCGTTTGAACCTCGCGTTCTCATTGATTTTAGTAAATCGTTCTACGCGGTATATTAAAATCCACGCGGCGCATCACGATTTTTAATAATTTTACTATACTGTAGAAGTTTTGCTAGTTACATAAGTTTCATAGCGTAACTTCTTTCTGATCGACGTATGATGGCATCTTTAAGATCGATATCAACCAATGTCGGTTAATCTTTTAAAATAAAATGAACTCGGGAAGGGAAAATTTGAATTCTCGACGGAAGAAAAATCTGTTAATACACTTGACATGTGAACAATTCGAAAATGTGAAAATATATAAAAATAAGTTGCATAATACGTTTGCACGCATATACCTGAATTTGGCATGTCTATTTATAAAACAATCTGAAAAACGCAACAAATTATGCACGAACGTAGAAAGACAATCTGGATATGGAAAAAGGAAGGGGAGGGGATGGGAGAAAAGTTGAAAATTCCGTTTACAGTAGATATCGGCGTGTAGACGTGCGCATATCTTGTAAACCCCTCGTCGTAGTGGAAGAGAAAATATTCAGGTTGCGAAAAAGATGGTGAAAAGGAGGATAAGAAGAAAGAGGGGATCGAGGAGGGTAAAGCGAGGACGAGGTGTACAGCACATTTTCAAGGGAATGATATTTACACAAAGAGCACGCATCCCTGCATAAACTACATACTTGTCCTCGAGTCTCCGTTTTCCTCTTTAGAAATCGAGCTGTAGGTCCATTGGGTCTCTTGGTGCACCGGGAACACAAAGACCGAATCCGAGAGCATCAACGGCCGAGAGAGGGAGAGAATGCGATACACCTGCCTGAGCCTTGTTTTACATCTATATACGCTGGAACGTGTCCATCTATGGAGATGTGTGTATATATGTATGTATACCTATGAGCACATATACGGTACAACTCGACCGAACACGGAATAAACTCCCGGACGACGGTAAGTCCGAGTACGAGGAAGCTCCGAGCAGTCCTTTTCCCACAGAGCTTTAATCAAAACCCCGATACCTATCGATCCATTGGGATTTTCGTCGTATATACCTCCTAGAAGCTTTCTCGGACTATGCGAAACGTGCGTATTGCCTGGCGAATTCAAAATCACTAGACTACCCAGAAAACACGAGAGATAAGGTCGTCTCGTTCTATAGAAAGGAAAACGACGATCCAAGATTGTTTCCTCGGTCAATTGAAAGTACGATTCGATTGAAAGAGGGTTTGATTAATCAAATTAACGCGTTCACTATATATACGCAAACTAGGAAAATTAAACATTTAACTTAGCGAATTTACCGTTGTCCACGATAAGGACGTACAAACATCAGTTAAAAGTCACTTGAAGCAAGAATTGATAAAATTAATGTTGTCTTCCGTAGCGAAGATAACACCTAACTGTGTAACTACTAAAAGAGTAGAGATATAGAGACCAGTTGTGGTTTCAGAGAAACTCACTAAAGTACCAGTGGTCAAAGGTAGCACTTAGCCGAGGATTTCGAAGCTCGGAAACTCCTCGAAAATGTCTCGAGATAAAAAAAAAGCAACTTAAAACCCAAGTTATACTGTTACTCGAGATTATTTACGAATAAAACGCTGGACACTCCACGTATATCTACGGCTATCAATCATGTATTATAATTACCATATTTATCTAAAATCTAGAAATAAATTCGTTCGATATAGAACCAAATTTGAAATTTTCAAAACTATTCGATAATTTAAAAAAGTTGAATACACTGCACCTAATTACGATCCCAATATTTCAACCGAAAATAATTAAATTTCTATATAACATAATAGTGCAAAATAAAGTACCTAAAAAGGATACGCCATAAATATTGGTATAAGTAAATTAAAGTAAATATTTTAACATATATACTAAAATACTCTAGAAATCGCAATATTTACAGAGCAAAACCAACATAACTCAAAATGTATACATATATATATATGTATATATAAAATACTTAGAAGATAGAAACCCGAAGCAACGGTTTGGATACAAATGTAAACTGTTCGGAGCAACGCGACCCCCCCCCCCCCCGGCCCCTCCTTCGCATCTTAAAAGACTTAATTTAGCCAACGTGAGAGAGACTGAGAGAGACAGAGAAGCAAAACGATAGAGACGTTGATTACTCTAATTAGAATTCTGCGGATTGAATTGTGGGTGAATAATTAAGTTTTACGAAGACGACGATGTAGCGGTGTACTGTACACGAGGATTTCTCTCTTGGGGTCTCTTGGTAAACCCAGACGTCGAGAGTGAGAGAGAGAGAGAGAAGAGAAGATGAGAGGAACTCACCGAGTTCGACGATTGGCAAAGATAACGATGTCGTTATGTCGGATTAAAGCCATTTCCGAAAGAGAACCGAACGAAGAAGAGAAGGGGAAAGAGGGTGTATAGGTATAGAGTTTCGAAACACAGATGATGGCATTTTCTGTATACCGTCCCGAATACGCGGAATTCGTTATTGGGTACTCCAGAGATTTCGCGTATACGCTGTGCCCTTTCCGTTCTTCTATATAGAAACCGATAACCACTTCGAACATTTAATTATTGACATTGACAACAATTAATTTGTTGACACGACGCGTTTCCTTTTTATTTTCCACGTCATTTTAATAAATTCTATTATTTACACAACAAAATAAGCATATAACCTTTGCAACTGAAAGTTGAAAAAATTTTGAATTAAATCCTGCACTAAAATATTTAACCGTACTTTAATAAAAGAAGAGATTTTCTGTTAAAAAATGAATAAACGTATATAAATATATTGGGTGAAAAGGTACGGTTAGATATAATATTTGACTTTTATAGTTGGGTTTAAATAAAAAATTACTAAACGGTTTACTCTTCTTTTACTTATCCTCAACTTTCTCTTACCTTCCATCCGAGAATCTCAAAGGACGATATTTTTAAGTATATCCCAAGGAGATCCTTGAAAAACCAGCATTCTCGAGGATTCAAAGCACCGCATTCACCAATGAAAAATATAGCGAAGACAGCCGGCAGGCGAACTAGCCCGAGTGAAAGACTCGAGCGAACCTTCGAAAAATGACTTTTCGCGGTGCGCGCGTTATATAATATCTATATATACATAGATATATATATATAATGCCGGGTGTCTATTCGTATCATAGTCATCGGGTATCTTCATGGCCTCATGAATTCTAATCCGCGAACGTCGGCGTCATCGCGCGCGACCTCGACTTCTCATCCCCTAAAGAACGCGGCCCTTTGATCGAAAAGACGCGTCTCTGACCTCGGGGCGTGCCCGAGTAAACTTTAAACCTCACCCTCTTTATAAAAAGATCCTCTCCCTCTCCCCCTCCCCACCTCTCTTTCTTTCTATCACGAGCGTCGCGTATCTTCCTGGTCTTTCTCTCCTGCTTTACGACGGGCTTTTTGTGGCTACGTTCCGGGAGAGGTATTCCTCCGTGAGTGCGTTATGCGTTCTCTCCTGTCCTATTTTATCGTTGTGCTTCGTTGCTTTAGTTATCTCGATAAACTACTATCTCCTCGAGTGCAACTAAATATAAATGCGTTTCTTTTCCCAAGACGCTTTGTAATTAAGATTTTACCTAAAAATTTATTTACTTTTATTCGACTAATACGGTTTGCTTATTCATTTGAATTAAACGCCATTTTATTTGTAGTTATATAATTATATTATTGTGAGTATAACGTATTGAATATAACAATATTCTCAATAACTGGTAGCGTAAAGCACATTATGCAGTTTATCGAGAAAAAATACAGTGAGCGTTGTGATTTTCAATCTCGGCAAATAAACGGAAAAATAAAGGAAATCAAAATCATCTCGAAACTTTCCGCAGAGTTTTCTCAAGACAAGCCCCCGCGAAGTAGGAAAAGACCAGAGAAGCCAATTCAAAGCTCCTCTGTGCAAGAGAACGATTCGCCTCTAGCGTGAGGGCGCGCCCGCGCGGGTCCCAACGTGTTGCATACCAATGGCGTGGCGACATGAAAAAAAATATTCCCACTTTGCATAGTGATTCGTGCGGTTTTCTACAGCCTCTATCCTTCCATTTCTCTCTTTCCCCATCCACCGACCCTCTCCCCTCCCGCGGCTCCCCGCTCGTCTTTTACGCGAGCTCTTTTTCCTCGACGTTTCTCATTTTTTTTGTTCACCGAGCGTTCCGGTGCGCTCGCGCGTCGGCTTCTCATTCATGGCTTCTTTCGGCTTTCGCATAAATTTTCATCCTGCCTCTTTCCTCCCTTCTATCTGTGTTTGCCGTTTTGTTTTATTCCTCTCAGTCTCTGCGCCTCGCTTCCTACATTTCATTTTCCTCGCCTTTTATTGCGTTTACTCCTTTGTCTTTATTAGCCGTTTCGGTCGCGTTGCATTGTTTATTTTAATGGATAGAACTTTCTAAAACGGGTAAACGAATTAATGCTTGATTTTCCATTTGCAACCGATGTTAATACAAACGTTTAACTCCTCTTTATCTGAGATAATGTTATTCATCGGATAAAGAGACGCAACTTACCTTTTTTATCCACTCGCGCTTTCTTCACTAAACGCTTATAAGCCTCATAAATCCTAAGTTTTTCGTATTAATTAGAAAAATCGTAGAGTTGGTTGTAGATTATCGAAGTCAAGAGTTACGTTTGTAGGAGTGTACAGTACTTTGCTTTAACCTTACATTCGATCATTTTTTTTTTTTTTACATTTTTTTACATTTATGTGACACATTATTTTTTTTATAAAAAAAAATGGTTTACAATAACCATTGATTTAAAAGCAAATTTTCCGAGGTACTACATAATTTTTTTACGCTGGTAGTCAAGTAGTAATATACAGTTATAGTCAGCCGCGGCCATCAACGTAGTTATGTCTCATAACTTTTAAGTATTCTGTATTGTAATATAGATGATTCATTAAACACTATAATTAGTAAATGTTTCGGTATTTTTTTAGACAATTACAAAACAAATAAAGTGTGCATTTATGTTGTTTCGCGAAATCAATATGAAGTTTGTAATTAACTAAACATTTCATTGATGGATGGGCTGCTAATGGCAAAAGCAATTATCAAATATTGTACGTATAGGATACTAATTTCCATTAGAATCAATTACTTTTAAGTATGTCCGTATAATTAACCATTGGAAATGGTTTAAAAAATCCCAAGTACGATTTATACCGCGTTATAAAAGAGAATAACTTCATTAGCATATTACTTAATTGACAGTATATCTGCGTTTCCTACACATCGGGTGAATGTGTAAGGAATTGATCAAACAGTTGGGAAAGTAGCGCAAAGCAGAAATGTGTGTATATATATCCGTAGCCATTTGTCATATTTCACGCGTATATTCACTTTTTTCACACGCATCACCGAGGTACGGAAAAAAAGGAAGGAAAAAAAAAAAAATAACTGGATATAGTCGAGGGAGGAATAAAACGAGAAGCCGATGGACAGGAGTACACGGGTGCTCGTACTGATGAAATTGGCTGGGAACTTTCGGTAATTTGGCTGGCCCGTACAAGTAATAAACTCATCCCCATCCCTGTATGTTACGGCTGATCAAGCCAGCGGCTATAGGCTGTATGCGATATCGATGTGCGGCATCTCCCACACCCATTTGTCCGGTTCTCGTGAACACGCTCGAATCTTCTCCGCTTCCTATTATCGGGATCTCGCTTCTTCTTTCTTCTACATGTGTCTCGATGTTCGCGTGGTAAGTTTCGTAATTGAGTTATATCGACGATCGAACTAATATTACCTTTCTTCGAGCTTCGCTCTCCGGCCAGTACATCGTGTACTACTCTTTTCAAAATAAAACATACAGAAAATTAACTCTTTCACTTTTCTCCTGAAATGTTTTAGTTTCACTTGAGTTTGTTACGAGTTCACTTGCGTTTCAACATTTCGTTAAATCGAACTTTTAGAGTTCGTATTGAAATTTGACTACCTTTGATTTTTAAACTAGTTTGAGGTATTCCGAACTAAATTGTAATCGAAATAAAGAAAATAAAAATTGCACGATTTAACCTTAATTAAACAGCTTGCGGGAACGATAAAAGTTTTACCGGAATTTTATTTATATTTTTTTTCGAATAGCAATATTTAATCCTGTCGTCGATATAACCAATGTTTTCTTTTTCTATGAGAAAGTAAGTGGTAAAGTGCATATTAAAATAACTTTATAATATTCGAATAGGAACTATCAATTCATTATCACCGGTTCTTTATTCAAAATCACACTTGCATCATCTTCATTGACACTTAATCTATCCAGGGTCGTTCCCCCGTTTAAAAAACTTGCCATTCATCCGCGCGCTCATCAATTCCCGCATTTTCCTCTTCCGCACTTCTTTCAACGTCCTTTCATACCCTCGCCAAAAAAAATCCATTCGCTCACACGCTTATATACATACAAAACTCGGGTCATTGAATACTCGGGTCTCCTGCAGTTTACTCGCTAGCTTACTTTTTTACAAAATAGTTTCTGTTTAACAAAAAAAGTGGTAAAACGGAGTGCATCGATGCAAACATTACATCGACATTATTGCAACAAAAAGAAAGATAAATTAACGATTCAAATTCACTCGGTACATTCGATATCTCTTGTGGGCGATTAATAATGATCCGTGGATGTTTATGGTGAATACGTTTATGTAAATAAATAATTAATTATATACCTGTGAGTTAACATTTTGATGAAAGGAAATAAATTTGGTTTCCATGTTATATACTTGATAACTAGTGATGGATATATATATATATATATGTGTATATGTATATATGTGTGTATATATATATATATATGTATATATGTGTGTATATATATCCGTAGCCATTTGTCATATTTCACGCGTATATTCACTTTTTTCACACGCATCACCGAGGTACGGAAAAAAAGGAAGGAAAAAAAAAATAACTGGATATAGTCGAGGGAGGAATAAAACGAGAAGCCGATGGACAGGAGTACACGGGTGCTCGTACTGATGAAATTGGCTGGGAACTTTCGGTAATTTGGCTGGCCCGTACAAGTAATAAACTCATCCCCATCCCTGTATGTTACGGCTGATCAAGCCAGCGGCTATAGGCTGTATGCGATATCGATGTGCGGCATCTCCCACACCCATTTGTCCGGTTCTCGTGAACACGCTCGAATCTTCTCCGCTTCCTATTATCGGGATCTCGCTTCTTCTTTCTTCTACATGTGTCTCGATGTTCGCGTGGTAAGTTTCGTAATTGAGTTATATCGACGATCGAACTAATATTACCTTTCTTCGAGCTTCGCTCTCCGGCCAGTACATCGTGTACTACTCTTTTCAAAATAAAACATACAGAAAATTAACTCTTTCACTTTTCTCCTGAAATGTTTTAGTTTCACTTGAGTTTGTTACGAGTTCACTTGCGTTTCAACATTTCGTTAAATCGAACTTTTAGAGTTCGTATTGAAATTTGACTACCTTTGATTTTTAAACTAGTTTGAGGTATTCCGAACTAAATTGTAATCGAAATAAAGAAAATAAAAATTGCACGGTTTAACCTTAATTAAACAGCTTGCGGGAACGATAAAAGTTTTACCGGAATTTTATTTACATTTTTTTTCGAACAGCAATATTTAATCTGTCTTCGATATAACCAATGTTTTCTTTTTCTATGAGAAAGTAAGTGGTAAAGTGCATATTAAAATAACTTTATAATATTCGAATAGGAACTATCAATTCATTATCACCGGTTCTTTATTCAAAATCACACTTGCATCATCTTCATTGACACTTAATCTATCCAGGGTCGTTCCCCCGTTTAAAAAACTTGCCATTCATCCGCGCGCTCATCAATTCCCGCATTTTCCTCTTCCGCACTTCTTTCAACGTCCTTTCATACCCTCGCCAAAAAAATCCATTCGCTCACACGCTTATATACATACAAAACTCGGGTCATTGAATACTCGGGTCTCCTGCAGTTTACTCGCTAGCTTACTTTTTTACAAAATAGTTTCTGTTTAACAAAAAAAGTGGTAAAACGGAGTGCATCGATGCAAACATTACATCGACATTATTGCAACAAAAAGAAAGATAAATTAACGATTCAAATTCACTCGGTACATTCGATATCTCTTGTGGGCGATTAATAATGATCCGTGGATGTTTATGGTGAATACGTTTATGTAAATAAATAATTAATTATATACCTGTGAGTTAACATTTTGATGAAAGGAAATAAATTTGGTTTCCATGTTATATACTTGATAACTAGTGATGGATATATATATATATATATATGTGTATATATGTATATATGTGTGTATATATATATATATATATATATATATATATATATATATATATATATATATTATTTATATATTATTTATTATATATATATATATATATGGGGTATTCCACGTGAAGTGGTCCGATCAAAATTTTAAAATGCACCAAATTTTGGGTACACTTTGCAAATGTTTTTCAAAATACAGAAAAAAATTTTTAGGTACTGGAATCTATTTGCTCAAAAGTTATTCTAACCTCAAAAAGTGAATTTTTCCATATTTTTTTCAACACCAGCTGGGTTTACCGCTATATAACTCAAAATCTATCAACTTTTACTATAGAACATTATATGTAACATTCGTTGCTAATTATATCTAGAATTTATTCTTCTGGGTTAGAATTTCTAGTCTCAAGGTCAATGTTACATAAACTACATGTCAATATTCAACTTGAAAAAAGTGCAAGTGCGCCACCTTTGATTTTTTCATCCAAAAGTCTAAAAGAAAGCTTGGAGCAATACCTTTCAAATGGTCTGTAGCATTTTTATGGCCTCCAATTCTGTAAAAAGTTATGACAATTTAAAGAAAGACAAAAAATTTACAAAAATTAACATGATAATTCCCATTTAAATTTTTAAAAAAATTTCGTGTTTCTTTAAATTGTCATAACTTTTTACAGAATTGGAGGCCATAAAAAAGCTACAGACCATTTGAAAGGTATTGCTCCAAGCTTTCTTTTAGACTTTTGGATGAAAAAATCAAAAGTGGCGCACTTGCACTTTTTTCAAGTTGAATATTGACATGTAGTTTATGTAACATTGACCTTGAGATTAGAAATTTTAACCCAGAAGAATAAATTCTAGATATAATTAGCAACGAATGTTACATATAATGTTCTATAGAAAAAGTTGATAGATTTTGAGTTATATAGCGGTAAACCCAGCTGGTGTTGAAAAAAATATGGAAAAATTCACTTTTTGAGGTTAGAATAACTTTTGAGCAAATAGATTCCAGTACCTAAAAATTTTTTTCTGTATTTTGAAAAACATTTGCAAAGTGTACCCAAAATTTGGTGCATTTTAAAATTTTGATCGGACCACTTCACGTGGAATACCCCATATATATATATATATATATATATTATTTGCACATTACGTTAATTATATTAAATCTTTTTAATAAATAAATAAAAAATTTGAACTCTTATCAATTTTCAAAATTTATTTAATTTTTAATTTTATATTACATTATCGTAAACAGCCTATTATGGAATAAATAAATATCCTAGCTACAATTTATATAATTATAAATAATAAAATTTGATTGTCAAGAAGTTACACATGTGTGTGAGCCAATAAAAAGATTATATCCAAGTTGTTTAAAAAAATGTCATAAATTTCCCATCAAAACAATCACATTAAGCAAAAGTTTCAATAATATTTTCAATATATATATATACGCCTTTTTTATCCACGAGCAATAAAACATTCATACACGAAATAAACACACCAAGAGAAAGTGTGTGTGTATATATATATATATAAAGGCAGTTCTAAAAACACGCAATAAAACTGACAGTCCGAATTTTCCTCGTATTTGTACGCAATAATAAAAGTAAACAACGGTTGGTAAAATGCAAAACCTCCGGATGCTAAATAACGCAAAAGTTTTGCAGAGCCAGTTGAAAATAAAAATAAATATTCGTTATCGCGTGTACACTCGTGGGGTCTCCGAGTAGTCGGCATAGACAATTGACGAGGTTCGTCCGACGATCCCCAGCGGAGCACGACGGTAGTACTAATAACCGGTGAACACGATGGCACGTTATGACGAATGATGTCGCGGACTGGTCCCATATGTGTGCCCGAGAGGACCAAACAAACCTGAAATATTAAAAGGGAACGATAGCCGAGGAAAAACATGAACGATTGATTAGTTACGGGATCGACTATGCATAAACAAAACTACATTTTTTTCTTATCCAATTTTTAGTCGAAATTAATTAAAATTGCTACTGAATAATAAGAACATCTGATCCACTTGTACTCGAAAATTAATTAACGGAATATTATACAAAAAATAAAACCTTTCACAGGTTGACACGAATTAGGACTTAAAGTATATATAAACATGCACGCGTATATAGAAACATATATTAAGTCGAGGTTGAAACTCCAAAGTGCATTACCTAAGATACAACGAAAATCCACTCGTTTCGACCAGATTTTATCATCCAGAGAGATTTTCCACGAAAATTTATAATGCATTCTCCCTAGCGCGTAAAAATTTCCAAGCGACACACAAGTAAACAGGGGGGGGGGAAGCAAAGACATACACACACACGTACACATGCACACAACGAGCGGAAAAATCCGTTCGGATAAACAAAGACAAATTCGAGTTTAAAGGAAGACGATGCTCGCTACTGCACGAGGGAAGCGAGCGCAACCGCGTGTGCCATTGTTCAAATAGTCGGCGGGGGTTGGAAAGAGAAAGAGAGAGAGAGAGATTGGGGGCGAGATAGAGAATCGCCCTCTGTGTTAGCTTTGGCCAGATCAACGCTCTGAGACCTCGCCTCCCTCCCCCCCCTCCCTCCCTCTCTCTCTCTCTCTCTCTGTCTCTCTCTAACCCACACTCGCGTGGGCAAGACACGGTTGATAGCACTGCACAAACAGAGTCCGTCCTGATTGAGTCGAGCCGTTCTCGCCTCTAAGTCAAGACGCTAATTCCCTACCTCCTCGATGGATTTATGTGTGTGTTCGAGTGGACGCCTGTTGGCATCCGCGAGAAAACGCGGAGTGAATTAGCCTGAGTACTAACGATTCCTCCAGTGAGAATAGTATTTCATTGTGTATATCTATATAGGTACGTGTCTATCTACCGAGAATCAAGAGGGCACGTTAATTCAACTGGCTGTCCAGATTTTCATCGAACCTTTCCATCCATCGCGATAACGCGCAGATTATCAACTTTTTTGGATTTTATGCGCAATCGTTTTAACACAATCACCTGTACGTTTTAACCTGTGCAGTTCTTGGTAAACACTCTTTACTGCTCTATCATTATTCGTATCACAACTGTAACAATTTTTTAGTACACTTGAGTTTTAGTACAATAAAAATTATTTGGAACATACAGTTCGTGTTTATATACCCATCAACGCTTATAAAATAGATCTTTGTTTCTTATAAACAAGAGTTTCAATAAATAAAGGCACTACAACGTAGTATTTGCACAGATAGAGAACGATTTCAACGAGTTAGAATTCTAAAAATCTGAAGAGAGTGGGTGTATTTATATTTATATGGAACCCTTGCTGTGAAGCGGCATTATTAAGTAAACAGTGCGTATGCCGTCAACAATAGGTACCTGATTGAATGCATATACTCTACATGGAATATATTAAAAGAGAAACCATCTCTCGTAAAGTAACCTCAATAAAGCTCAGGGCCTTTTAGTTTTTTTAATACACTTTATATAGATATATATCTATACATAGATATATATATGTATAAAACCGTCATTGCAAAAACTGAAAAATCTTTATTAAGTCAGAAGAGGCTATAAAAAGATTTGATTAAAAAACTTGGAACCAAGCATCGAATGAAATCCCCTGAAAACTCGAAGAGCCTTCGAAGTTTTAGTGATTTCATAAAATCCCACAGAGAGCGTGTTTCGCGCTTACACGCTTGTCGTTTAACGTCACACCGCCAGAGAAAGAGACAGGAAAAATGGATTTAGGCTTACTTCACAACAGTTCCCTACAAAATAATGCTTTTACAAATTTCATCTTCCTTTATATTTGTTCTTTAATATTTTTTTCGTAATTCATTTATTTACTTCGTGTTCGAGTTCACCAGAAAATTTAATATAGAAAGAAATTACACATCAACTCCAAATAGCAGAACTGGCTTGAACTTTAAAGCAATGTTATTCTTAACAATTTCATGCAACTTAGTTCTACAATTTACCCGGTGTATAAAAGCGTCGATCATTTAATTGATTAATTTTTAAAGTACAATACTATTTAAGTATCATATTTACCCCGAATTATCGTTCACACGTTTATGTTCGACATTGATAAATTTATAAAATTATTAATAATAATAATGATAATAATATCGATATTGACGTAGATGTATACACGGAAAGGACAAATCGTCAAAAAAAATTGATACTAACCGTAGTACATTTATTTTATACTTGAAATACGAAAAAAAGAGAGGACGGTACATGATTACAATTGGTGCTAGAACTGAAATTTAAAAAGCTTGAAGCGGTACGGATTTTTCGTATATTATAGGCATAGAATTTCTTGATAATTAAAAGTGTTTTTTGTAAGATTGAAATGTAACGCGAAAAAAAATTACTGGATACTTAACTAAAATTTACTAGACGAATTTAGTAAAGTTTACTTGATTTCTTCAGTAAGATACTTAAGTAGATTTTACTACAATGCTTTAGTAAATATTTTAATTTAATGGAGATAATTTAATGTTTAAATTTAAAATAATGTTGAGTAGATTATTTAATTACTTGAACAATCAAATTTCATGAAATGCTTCAAAATCACGAGAAAATATGTATACGACGGTATTAAGTGTCGCTGATCACGAATTGGAGGTTCGATTTTTAAATCCATGATGGCGGAACCAATATTGGACGATCAAATTTTATAAAATGCTTCATTGTCAGTCATGTAAATCATGTTCGGTGATCCTAAAAACAGCCGTATATATATTTTCTCTCATTTTAGAGTATTTTATTATTTTTGTTGCCGTATTGATTTCGCCATCTTAAATTTTCAAAATCTAACCTCAAATTCGTAATATGTGATCCCAATAACCCTCGTATACACATTTTCTCATGATTTAGAAGTATTTTATAAAATCCACCAACTTACAATATTTGCATTATAGTCAATATAGCAGCGGTGTCTGGTTATATTGTATTAACATACGACGCCGAAGACGTATGCAGAAACTTATGCCAGAACTGTAAAGAAAGATTTTACATATAATTAATGTCTACATCAATGATCTATACTATGATACATTTATATATCAATATCGAAAAATCTCAATTGCATAGGGATGAATGTATTCCACTGTTGGTCCTACAATTTTAAGCGCTCGAGTAAAAATAAAAACGATCGTGTTTGCGAAATTCGTGGCGAAATTGAACACCTAGCACCAGAAAAACTTATTATAGTGTAAAAAATTGAATAACAACAATAGTATAATTTCTATTACGTGCATTTAATATGCTGAAAAGAAGTGCGCGTAACAATTTCATAAGCGATTTGGCATTTTCCGTGTAAAATAAAAATGGGTGAAACGGATAAGTAAATGCGATCGAAGGTTGTGAAAACGGCTTAAACGCGTTAGGAGGAAAGGCGGGATAAAAGAGCGATGGAGAAGAAAGAAGACCGCCGTAGATCGTTAAAAACGTAATATCCGCTTTGGTGTTGTAGGTGATGCTCCCGGCACGCTGTGGAGGCTAGCTCGTCGTCGGCGTCTCTCTCCTGAGCGACGGCGGAAGTGGCGACGCGCGCGAAAATCGTCGCCGCAGGCCGACAAGCCAGCCAGCGGTAGTAGTGGCGCAGCGGCAGAGGTAAGCTTTTTTACTTTCTCTCTCTCTCTCTCTCTCTCTCTCTCTTTTCCTCTCTTTCTCTCCCTCCCTTTTAATTTCTCTCGACTATTCTCTTTATTCTCTCCCCCCTCCCCCGCTCTCTCTTTCTCTCGCTATTCTACTCTCCTGCTGCCCGCCCCCGCCCCCCCCCCCTTCTTCACCCGTTTCTCGCTAACTCTTTTTACGCCTTTCTCTACGCGGACTATGCGAGCCTTCGTTTTTCACTTTCCTACACACCCAGGCCTGTTTCCACTCACATCTTTTATCTTGTCACGACGGGATAGAACGCTTTATCATTTTTCTCTGTCTTTTTCCTTTTTATCAATTACGAGCCAACAAAAGTGTGGAACGTCCTATAAAGTTCGGGGTATTAGAACCTTGTCACCCAAAGATCCGACCTGGAAAGCTTAGTTTACGCCCCCGAAATACTTCCTTTCACTTCGAGTGTAAACGCGAACATTTCGTTATCTGCACACTTTTCATTAATTTAATGTACACATTTTTTATTCATCATTTGTTAATTTTTTTTTTATAAATAACTCGATAAAAGTTATTTATACGCTAAGGGAGTAAAATGGGGATTTATTCTCGCGGATGAAAGTTGCTGCTTGTTCGCTAAAGTTCGGGCAGTAATTCATTTAAGCGAATAATCGCCTTTTACTCCTATGAAGCGTATACAAAAATTTTCACGCAAATCATCCTGCAAGAGATCACTTTATTTGACAGCAACGATAATTTCAATTTTTTTTCTTTGTAAGTATATCAATTTAAATTTTCCTGTTTTTATTGTATTTTTTTGGGTCTACACTGCTCAAAATTCAAGTCCTAATTAAAAATATATTCGATCCTATTTTAAATTAACATTGAGTCCTGCGAGTGAAAAGTGAATTAATCCCTAGGGAATATAACACGACTTTAATCCCCCATTTGAAGCCAATAAAGTCGACTTTTCAGATTGTTTTTATGAAAAAGCAATTTAACAAACATAATTTCACTTGTATTATATTATATTTTAGAAACAGATTTAAAAAATTATTATTTTATTTTTTATCTTTATGTGTGGCACGTTTGTAATAAAAATATAAACTTTTCTGGAAATTATTAACAAGATACAACCATTTTAACCAAAGTTATGCAGAAAAATGTATCAAAATTAGTTTTCAGTGCCAAATCCTCCTTGAGGAACATCAATTTTTGGATATTCGACATTTTTTGTGATCGTTCTTTCAAGTAATTGTTTAAACTTTACACAGGTCTTTTTTATTTTGAACATATTTCTTGTTTAATAGATAAAAAACAATTTATTAAAAAATAAAATTTATATGAAATATTTTATTTTTGCATACAAAAATTAATTTTTTAATATACAAAAAACTTTTTAAATAAAAAATGCCTGTGTAAAGCTTAAACGATTCCTTGAATGATCAAAAAAAATTTCAAATAAATCCAAAAATTAGAACATTTGGCACCGAACACTAATTGTTGATACATTTGTTCTGCATAACTTTGGTTAAAATGATTTTATCTTGTTAAAAATTTCCAGAAATGTTTATATTTTCATTACAAATGTGGCACAAAAGTTTTAGCTCATTAAGTTGAAAAACAAAAAGTTTTTTTATATTGTCTCAACTTTACTCTACCTTTAACTTCTGTATTACTAGATGGCATCGTTAATCCATCGATCTGTATTCGTATCTAAAATTGAAGTAATTTAAGCAAAAAGGTTTCAAACAATAACAAGGTACTATTTAAACTGACCAAAAACAACTGTTTCCGTAATTTTTCTGCATATTACATTAAGTACACGTTTTGTTCAACTTAGTTTCAAGAATGAGAACGTGAGTAATTCGTAACTGATTTTTCGCCGTCAAAATAACCAAGTTCAAATTTACTTTGTAAATAACTAAGTCGCGATTTATAGAATGATATGTTATGAAATATGATGTCGAAATCTCCTGATTGGCACGGGAAGGGGTATCTTATATTCCTCTTTTCATAGGGATCAATTAATGTTCAATATCTGTATCCTCTGATTTATAATTATATCTACCCGAATCTATTTAATGATATTAAAGTGCAGATGTCGTACCAATAAACTAAAAAGACATATATCAAATATTTTTAAATATTGTAATAATTTTATAGATTTTGATTTTACATTCATATAACTCCCGAGGGACATTGGGTAGAAAAAGGCTATGTAACGTTTTTATAAGTATTTCATCCGTATGTTAATTTATTTGTTTTGTAACAGATCGCAGTTTATTGCTTAAGATTCTTAACAAAGTAATCTCCTTCATTCTTACTATATAAGTCATATAATCAACTAAACTTCCTACTAAAATTTTTTTTTTCAACATAAATATTACTTTGTGTTATTAATATATCTTGCATTGTATTATCAAGTAAAATTATTTTACGGGTATATTTGTCATTATAAATGACACATACTATACTCTTTTGAGTTTCAAGTTTTATATAAATTATAAATGTTTATTAATAAAAGTGAATACACCAATGAAAAAAATGTCAAAGTAAATGTAAAACATACCTGTTCGAAATTTACAAAAAAATATAATATTTATTAAAATCCATATGCGCAACCAAATTTTATATACCTGCGTTGTTTTTATTTTGTGTGTTGTTTTTTTTTATTTTCTTTGTAAAATGCACTTTCAAAACGAAATTGTTTTAAAAATATTTTGCCCCGTAATTCAAACTCATGGATATCGAGCAATGTCTACTGAAAGAAATAAAACGCTTCCTCTGTAAAAACAAGAGTAAAAAACAAAAAAAAAGAATCGAGCAGCTTAAATTTTTACAAAACTCGAGACACACGCCGTTTCGAACAATTCATAAAGTATTTCCCACAAGCCTCTCGTTTCAAATAATTGTTTGAAATACGCGAGAAAAAGAATGTTCTCCCGTAATCGAACTGAAAAACTTGAAGGTGTACAAGAGCGTTATCGAAAAACTATAAAAGAGTATGTAATTATGCAACGAAGCTAGAAGGCGTAAAATTAATAAAGTTAGAATATTCTTTTATTTTGTCTGGCAGGTGTAAAAGTCGACTCGATTTCCATTTTCGTTTAAGTTCTTTAGGCTCTCTACCTCTCTTCTACTACACTGTATACTCCTCTTCAACTCTTTGGTGTGTTGCATAAAAATACACGGAGTATAGACCCGAAGTAATTTCGCTCACCGCGCTTAAATCGGAATTGCTATCAGCGAGTCCGATCGGCCGTGGGGTAATAGACTCGTGATACGAATCGTCGATTAAACCCATATACTTCGATTCTCTCGTCACTTACACGAAGCGATTCGTTTCTTAGTCTGGCCCGATCTCGAATTCGACAAGGCAATCTACGTGATTCTCGCCAGGGGTGATGAAGTAAAGGGAAGAAAAGAGATCGGTCTTTCTGTCAAACGACCGATACGGCTTTTCATTTTTATCACCAGGCAAATTACTGAAATTTAACCCTCTTAAGCTCAAATGGATTACTATTCAAATATATCTTTTACCTTTCTTTTTTTCTTTTTTTTTTTAATATGCGTGTAGGGAAATTGGTTAAAATATGTTATCGCCAATAAAAGTAGTTTTAACGTAATGTAACTGTACATGAATATGCAGGAGATTTAAAAAAAATGTCGGATTTTTAACGTTCCAAATCCCGAGTTAGGTCATGCCGATCGTAGATAACTAGGTAAAACGTTTTTACGTTTTTTTTACTACCGTGCGATTTTCGATTTTATGTAGAATCAGTTTTGCATTAAATCTACGGGACTTACTGTCAAATGTAATACATTAAAAACGCTATTGAGATAAAAGCTAAATAAAAATATTGATTCACAAAATCTATTTTACTTTATTTTCACATAGCATAATTAAGTTTTCTTTTTAATCCTTCTAATACTTGTGGTATTATATTTAATCAAATATTAATAATATTCTCATTTCAAGACACAATTCAAATTAATAATATAAAAAGAAACCTCTGCCATATCATTGACACGTATCGAAATTAATGTATCGCTTCTGCGTTACATAATGCAAAATAATTATTTTAAAATAAATATTTTTAAAACTTTTCAAGTGTTTTTTAAAGCTAGAAAGTTGTTATTCTTGTTTCAAAAGATATTTACCTTTCTCAAATTCTTTAAAATTGTTTATATTTCACACTAAATGAATACTAAATGAATACAAAACTTATTATTAATAAAAAATGTGCTCTGATAACATGACTGTCATAGAAGAAATTAAGTCTATGAACTAGGAATTAAAAATGGGTGGTAAATACCTTATATACGCTTTTTCACCCATTTCCTTAGCACTTAATAAAATGACCATAACCTTAAAAAATATTCGAATAATATGTCCAGCTTTACGGGAATAATAAAATTCCTGTAGACTTGGATAAATTTTTAAAGTTCCCATGTTATTTGCAACTAATTTCTGTTATATTACCAGTATTTACGAAGATAAATATGATTTTATTATAATTTTCGCTCGTCAATTTTTAATATAGACATTTAATAACCCATTAACTAGACTCAAATTTAATCTATGTTTATGAGTTAAGAATTATTAGCTCAAAGCAGAAGAAAAATTGTATTTATATTTTTGTCATTTTTCGCCTATTTTTCATCCATTTTTCGCCCATTCTTTTAAGAAAATCTATGTATTACCTATTAAATGGAATACAATTTCTACTGGGGTGAACATGACAGAATTTGAATAACACAATTTTAAAAATTAGAGAAGTACTAATTGTCTAATTTTAAAGTCCATATTTATCGCATTTTCCAAGAGTTATGTACCAAAAATACATTATTTAGGTAATGTAAATGCTTGAAAACATATTTATGATAAGTTTTATGTAAACTATATGTTTACTATTGAAAAGCATACTTATAAAGCATGAAATATTTTTTTTTTAAATAGAAACCTTTTATATTACAATAAAAGGAGGTGGCATAGTCGGTGGGATACCGACTGAGCAGAAAAAGATATTTATTACATTTATTTTAAAAAATATGCAATTTTTTTGCAAAATCCGAATACAGAAGCACTAGATAATAATTAAATAATAAATCATTCTACAAAGTTCTAAATAAATACAACACGGACCCGAAAAATCATGAAAAATCGTACATTTTCGGTGTAGAAATTTTTTAGGGTGTCCTTGTTGTATTCACCTGGAACTTTGTAGAATTACTTATTATTTAATTACCTAGTGCTGATCGGTATTCGGGTTTTGCCAAAACTTGCATGTTTATTTTCCTGATAGTAATCGTAGTTCATTAAATAAATATTAAATAGATTGTTTGAATAGAATGGCCAAAAAATCGACGAAAAATGTATCCATTTTTCTCCTATCGATGAAACACCTTTTCTCATATTTTATGACCATTTATTAATGTAAAATCCTATTTTTCTCCGATTTTTGAGCTTGCAAATATAGATTAAAGTTGAATCTAATTATGTGCTATTAATGTGTATTAAAAATGAAAAAGTGAAAAATCTCATAAAATCGCGTTTATTTTTGTAAATACTGGAAATATAACAGAAATTAGTTGTAAATCAGACGGAAACGATAAAAGGCCATCCGAATTTATAGGAATTTTGAATTTTACTGTTCGTGCAGGTATGGTGGATACATTATTAGATTGCTTTGAGGTTGTGGTTATTCTATTAAGTGTTAATAAAATAGGAGAAAAAGCGTTTCATCACAAGGTACTTACTATTAATTTTTAATTCCTATTTCTTAGTTTTAATTTTCTACCAGGGATTTATAAAATGTAATAAATATCTTTTTTTGCTCAGTCGACTACCCGCTGGGTATGCAATCCCCTTAATGAAAAGATCTGAAATTTTTACACAATACAGCCTCTATTATATTTTATTATACCATATCTTTTTTCAATTCATATAACCGTTTAGATTCAGAAAATAAGCAATCAAAAATTGTATTTAAAAAAATATATTCAATTTTTTCGATACTACAAATCTATTTATATAAAGAATTTTCTGGTAGATTGAAACTAAATTTTTTCACCTAAATACTAAAATTAAGTTTTTTTCTAATATAACACTAATAGAGATGATTTAGAAAATCGGAAATGAAAGATTTTTTTTATTCTCTACAAAGTACATATATTGTCTGATTTGAAAAATATTTGCAACATTCAAAATTTTCAAAATTAAGTTATTGAAAAATCGAATATTGGCTATAAAACAAAAGGAAAATGTATAGATCCAAACAAATTTTATTCTCGAATTTTGAAATCGAAACGAGAACTTCATGCCCAACTCGATCGTTATCAATATAGTAGTTTAAAAAATATGACGGTGTATGTACATAGACCAACACGAAACATTTGCTAAAAACATTTTTTTCAACGCTACAGATCTGAAAGCATACATCTAATATATTTTTCGAAAAACGAAAAATCCGTCTTTCACGAAACTACCTCTACAAGATAGCAAAAATAAAATAAAGTTTTATACTAAAAATTATTTCGTTTGAATCTTACAAACAATCATTTACAAAATTGTATAATAAGTTTATCGTATCCCAAAGTTATATTACATTTTGCTATTGCGACCGTTCCAGGTTCGAAAATTCTTTATTAATATTCCAACAAACGTATAATGAATTTTCAAGACGATTACAAGAATAAATTAGAGAGAAATCCATCCTGCGCATAAGTTTCGAAAGCAGTGCGATACAATTAAGAAAATAAGTTTGAACTGCATTATGTCCCAATTCAACTTAAAAGTGACTTTTTTTTGCAAATGTATATGTATATGTATAAAAGTATATCGAGGAGGCATTTCTACCGCAAAAATGATCCACAAGTTTCCTTTCTTGGATTACAAGGCTAGAAGAGCAATTTGAATAATACGAAAACTTTTAATTGCAGGTACTATGGGAGCGGGGGCATGGGGGGCGGAGGAGGGCTACAAGCCACGGATCACCTCCGGCGAAGGCACGCGTCCCCGCGTACGAAAAGTCGCCGTTATTTACATTCGTTAAGTCAGGATGAACAAGGTGACAAGGAGTTTGTACAACGTCCTCTCGATGACGATAGGTAAGAATTCACAATGTGGCCGATTACTCGATCGCAATCGAATTTAAATAATCCAATAGATCAATGAAAGCGATTACGTTTCAATTGTCAAACATTTCGTGTTAAAATTGAAAAAATTAATTAATTAATTATAGATAATAATTGATTTATCGATACGTCAGAAAAGTCGATTAGGAAAGTAAACGTACGTTAAATGTACATCACTATGTATTACAAAATAATATCTTTGAAAATTGAAGTCACCGTATGGTCAGACGTGTGTAAATAATATATTTAAATAATTATTTGTGATCTCCGAATATATAGTAGTTAGGGTAAAATTTAGTATAATAATCGATGATTTATCACCTAGTAAATTAGTCAATTGAACTAGCAAAACTCAATCTGTCTATTTTTATGGTTAAACTTGTTCGTGTTCAGTTAACCACGGAATCGATTACCCGCATACTTTATTAGTAATCGATAGAATGAATATACTCGATAAAGCGGTTTTTTCGGTTACGGTTAACCTATATACCCTATTTAATTAACCCTTTAATTAACCGCTACTTACAGTCTAATATAACTTAAATAACTCAAATATCACTATCCTCGATGAGATTGTGCATTAGAGGATTATCGTAAGGAAATGGGATAATAAGAAGGTGACGTGAAATTTTAGGAAAATCGAGGAGGAAAAATCAGTATCATTGTGCCTGGCATCCGGTCGACCAACATGCCCAGGCCGGTGGTCGCGACAGGTATCGGAGTACGAGAGTCTCGAGCTCATGGGTGAAGACGCGAACCGACGACGCGAGGATGCGCAGACGACTCGGCCGGGTCTGAGGCTCAGTTATGTCGCATCCGCGGCTCCGGATGAATTTGAGGCCAGGCGCCTCGTCAAATGGAGGCGGCATCGCTCGAGGTGGCCCGTGGGATGCAGGGATCTTCGACGTTGCGTGGAAATGGCAGCTAGCACGCTCCTCCTCGGCATCGTACTTCTCGTTACGCCTGGTACGTTTTTCTCTTTCTTCTACACTGAATAAACGATTTATTTGACATTGAAATAACATATCTTACACAGCTCGATACAATTTTTGTTTAAATAACACAAAAACGAGAGTTTTGATAAACTGAAATACCTTTAATTCCGTCAGATGTCAGTATTTAAATAATCTATTATTATATATATGTTGATCTGATTAAATAATTAGACGATCTAGTAAAAAAATAAATACATTTTTTCATCTATTTTTTTACACAAATATAGTTTATGTAAATATTCACTAATTTTAATTTTATCCTCTCACACTACATATGTTCAATTGTTTACCATTCGATCGCCGATTCTATCGATATAAGCATTTCAAAAATAGTAGGCATTTGTTGAATATTTACAAGATAACGGGAAACATTAAAGTATCAAACAAAACATTCTTTATCCAAATAAATTATAAATCGATTCTAAATATATTGCGGATAAATATTTTCTTTATGTCCATTATGTATATTGATTTATAGCATTCATTTTTATGTATATAAATGCGATATTCGTGAAATAATTTAATGTAATGATTTGCGTGGAAACACTCGAATTTAATTATTGATCTACAAAAATTATGTTCACAAATAACGGAACGCATCTATCGATATAAGGGCATGTCGGACCCAGATTGCAGGGATCTACCTTTATCAACTCAAGAATTATATGTAAAGTATTCAAAGAAAAATCTGAACAAAATTCATAAAGATACTTTGAAACATAACGGAGAGCTTGACGTGGCGACTTTTTTTTTAAATAAATAATTGTTTTTCACTAATTTGAAATAAACAAGATTTGGTTGGTAATTTAATAAACACTATTTCCAACACAAAAATTATATTGATATTAACAATTTGAAAATTTATAAAAATTCATAGATATTGCTTGAAGCAAATATACAAAAGAGCCTGATATATTCAGATTTTTCAAAATAACAACCCATTTTAGATTAACACATACCCTTTTTAGGGCCCGACATCCCTATATAAGTACATTCCAATTTAACTGGAATATAGTTAACGTACAGAACTTCCGTGTTTATACTGAAACAAATGTTTGTTTACACGTTATTTTAACACACGGTTAACAATGTTACTTGAAATCTATTTTGCGGATCTAATAACGCGCTGAAGTGAAACGGGTTAAATTTAGGAAAAGCTTCTGCGCTGTAATTAGGAAGGATAATTACTCGTTCTGTGCATATCAGAACTACTAACAAGAAGAGTGTCGCGGATGCGGGTCCTCAGTACTGATAAAACAAGCGAACGAATTTTTGCACGGAAAACAACAACGTAATGTATACGAAAATTTAGAATTTCCGAAATAACCAAGATCAGATGTATTAAAATTTTAATAACGATATACCTATATATACACGAAAAGATAAATAAATTTATTATCAATTTCGTAAGTAAACATCTAAACTTTTCGTTTGGTACGAAATCGGTGTATGTCCTATTTTTTTTTGTTTCAAATGTAGCTCCTATTTTCGCTTTAACTCTTTCCGGTGGAACTGCTTAATGGACCGTAAAGGCTGCGTATATATATACCGAACCGCTCTATAATTAGATTTACGAGTATTGGGTCGTAGTTTTTGTTGTTTCTGATACATCCGGCGCGCGCTTTCTCGAGCTCTGTAATTGTGTATAAAGATTATTATTTACTATATACAAATAATATTCCGATAGTTACCCTGAAAAGATTTCTACTCAACCTACATAAATATTCATTTGAATGCGAGGTGAACCAGTACTTTAAATAGAAGTTAACTTATTTACCTAAATCAACATAGTATTTGCATCAATCTTAACCTTCTACAATTCGCGAGTGTCGGGATCTTAGTGAATTTAACTCAATTTACTTAAAAATACAACAAACTTACGGTATGCATTTTATTTATTTTTATCAATATATTGCTGTTGATAAATTATAACTCTATCGAAATTATCATTTTTATTTAGTATATATTACAAATACGAAAAATATTGTTATAGATTAACAATTATTTAACTGTACAATGTTGCGAGGTGTATACAGTATACGGGGTTTAATAATTATTCCGATCAAAGATATAGCTATATAAAGCAATCGGTTTATTTTACATCGAGTTGCATATATCATTATATTTCATTCAGCGAATATACAAATCTTGATAAACTCGTCTACAACGAACGTGATTGTAAAAAGTCAGTATCATTATTGAATAATGCAGGTAGTCAGTCAGTCGATATAAAAAGCGTCATGCGATAATCCAATTAAATTCTCATGACTGCCATAATTTGAATCGGTAGGGGAGTTAAAGCTTTGCATAAAACACAAAATCCATCTACCATATCGATAAAAAACCTTCGGTTAAATATCTCATGGAATACAATAAATTATGAGGTGGAAGCCAGTAATTGGAATCTCATTAGCGACACATCTATCACATTCCTATCGAGGATGCCTTTCGCGTGCATACCGTCTGATATTTGCCTCGGAAAATGTATAAAAAGAGAGAGAGAGAGAGAGAGAGAGGGAGAGATTAAAGCATCTCGATAAAGCGAACTTTGCCGGGTCGTATGTGAGCGTATCGATTTTTCGCCCCCTTACAGAGGGTAACAATGGAGCGCAGACTCGTCGGCTTTTTCCTTTGCGCCCGTCGACAACAGCTTTTTTTCGGGCAAACGCGGAGCAATACTCGGTGAATAAAAAAAAAACATTTGCATTTGTAAAACGGTATGTTGAAATCCTCGACAGATTTCGCGCGAATCTAGTTGAATCGAATTTACTTGGGAGTTGAGCGAAAGTTTATTCGACATAGAATAATATTTGCTTGAGTCTTGGTAGAATTCGCTTAAACCTCGAGATTTAAGATTACCCAAAGTCGAATAGTAGTTCACTTAATATCTTGCATTAACTTTTGTTTGTTACTGTATTATTTGTAAACGCGGGTATTTATAAATTTCAAATTCAACTAAAATATCCGTCGGATTAAGTGTGCACACCAGTTTTGTTAAAGTGATTCCGCGAATTTTTCGTATAAGTTCCAGGAAAAAAGTATATTTTATCGACTGAAAGTAATATTGAAATGCAGCACATTTTTAATTCTGAAAACTTTTTATACCTGATGCATTTTGTATTTATTGTAATAATTTAAATGTCACCCCAAGAAAAATGTTCTATTGAAAATTTTTACTATTATTATAGTGATTTTTTTTGTTAAGTAAAAAATTATGATAATGCGAATATTAGTTCGTATCACTACAAACTATAACAATTTTTAATAGAACTTGCTTCTGAGTACGATAAATGTTTTTAAAAAATGAAAATATAGATGAATGTTTTGGTAAAATCTTTAATTTAAATACCGTAGTTAAGCTCGTATTTTTAATTTTTTTTGTACGATTTTATGTTTGTTCCTATCGTTACCATATTTATTCATAGATGTTCCCATAATTTTCTACAGTTATTACAGAGCAAATAACGAATACGAAGAATCACGAAAATTGTCACCGTAATATATTTGATCATCGTGACTATATTATTGTCTCGGATATATTTAAAACATTATTATTATTGCAAAAAGACTAAATCTTGAATATAGTAATAATGTAACCTACAATTTATTTAGAATGTATGCGCTTATAAAAATATAAAAAATTGATTTTTTGCTATACCGATAATTTTTCATAAACGATGACTAAAATTGCTAAAAATTAATACAAACAATTTACTAGATAATATTTATTTTAAAAAATTGCTACTAAAGTTATTGATTAGTTAAAAATGATTAACAAGATTACAAAAATATCGATCGAACGTATTAAATGAAAATGTAAAATTAAATAACGGAAAGTTTGTTAGTAAAGTAGGAAAATAAACTATGAAAAGTGAAGTTTACTTATTGTTGCGTAAATTTTGAATCTCCATTATCTCTGGAGGTTGTATATATACCTGGATCCGGCTGGCAAATTTAATAAATTAATTACACATCAAACTGTAATTAAATCTAACTACTTTATCAAGCGCAGATAAACATCCTTTATAATTCACCGTGCAATACATAAAAGCGATAATTTCCTTAATTAAAACGGGTGCACGAAAAGGGAAGCAAGTGGGTGGGATTCTTTCATGATTCTTTTAAGCGTCCACCCGGCGAAGAGATTTTTATGAAAAAGATAAGGGTGAGAAGGAGGGGAGAGTTTGGTCCGAACGAAGTTGGATCGGAGGAATAAAATTGTCGGGAACAAAAAAGAAAAACTAGAACAACAGAGAAAAGATGAGGAGAGCGAGAGAGAGAGAGAGAGAGAGAGAGACCGATGGGGCGGAGCGCAAAATTAGCGGGCAAAGTTGTTTAATATAGAAAGTTCTTTCTAAGTCACGCTATATATGCGACGGCTCCATTGTGAGATCGACAAGGAAAACTTCTCCGCCAAGGCTAATGCCTGTAATTTATTTATTTCCCAATTATTTTCAGGCTCGTAAGTTCTTCTAACGCCTAGAAATGAAGTTCGACCTTATTATAACTGTAGTTATATATATATATATATATACACACGGCTAGCTTGGTTGCAAATTTTTCGAGCTGCACTTGGCCGATTTTCCCTTCGGTCTTGCTGACTCTTGCGTGATTATGCTGATGATGAAGCTTTGCAATTCTAGCGATCTTAGCGGTTTTGGCTCCACCAAACTTTCCTCTGCACTTTCAATTTGAACCGTAGTTTTTACCGAAAAATAGGTAGTTTACAGCGCATATAAGCGAATTGAAAAAAAAAAATTCACTAATTGACTTCACTACTACAGCGCAAAATTTTATTAAACTTTTACGACATTATCGATAGGGGGATTTTTAAAAAAATTTCGATTTTCAATGAAGCACAGTTAATTTGTTGTACGCACCATAAGAAATGCATTACTAATCACGTACATAAAAAGACAACTTTAAATTTCTGATATTTATCATAGGAATTTATTATTATTGTCTTGATAAAATTAAATAATCAAAGAATAGTCACGAAATGAAAATGATTTATTTATCTCAACTATAGATAGTAAAAGTACTCTCCCATTTACAAAGAGTACGTCGAAAAGCAGCAAAAATTTACTACATGGATCTTCTCGGTGATTCTAATTTTACAATCTATCCGAAATCTTATACGACAAAGTGCAAGGTTACGACGATTCTGTCGGTCTTTCATCGCAACGTCCTATTTTCAGTTACCTTGTTACTTGCAGACTCATCGCACATATACTTTTCAGGTTGTCCATACGTTCCATATCCGCATATATATGTGAATTTAAGCCATCAAGCGCTTATAATTGTGATTTATACACCTGCTACAAACGTCAGTTACTATTGACGAACTATCGATGAAACTGAACCATGATTATTTGCGGAAGAGATGAAGGGATTGGTCTATTTACATGTAAATGCTTTTGGTTTTGGTATTTTATGTCGATTCTATATATGCGTATATGTGTCCTATTCACCTTGTCAATAAATTGTACCTGTAGATTACAACAAGGATTAATAAAACAATTGACAGTTGAGTTATCACGTTGTTAATGTAATATCAATAAAACAATCGTTCACGTTGGTATAATTTCACCCCGCAATATCCTGATTTGTAAAATATAAATAAAAACCGTTCGGTCTCATTGACGAGAGTAGGTTTAGACAGGTATATACAGAGTGTTATAAAAATGGTTTAGATAAATTAAGTATAAAACGTAATTAAACGAGAAGAATGAATTAGCTAGGAAATGGAAAACTAAGTTGAACGTTTTAAAGTATCTGTATTCATGGACGAGGTAAATGGTTTACACTGACTTTCCTCCTCCTTCGAAAGAATGATCGGGTAAGTGAAGCGAACTAATTAATTAACTCACCGATAAATGGCTTCAAAGTCAAGTAAATTAAATTCCAACAGTAATTCTTATACTGAACGTCAACTTCATATTTAACTTATCAGCTTATGTAAAATTTATAAAAGAAAATAAACAACGTAAGTGTATACAGCATCTTTCAATGTTACTTATCGAAAGTGACGCGGTAAAGAAATAAACAAAACAAAAAATGTGGTATAAAAAATGCGAGATAATTATAAATGAAATAATAAAAGGTGATACATCAAAGAACATTAAATAATAAGATGAAAGTTACGATACGAAAACATTCGTGACCCTTTTTTTCCCACCTATCCGAGATAAAATGATCGAACAAGTCGTCGAATGATTTCGATCCATCAATGACGCACGTCCTCGTCCTTTCGCAGAAACTAATTTCCAGAGTCTCCTTTTCGTTTTGTCCTATATCTCATGCTCTCTTCGCTCTTCTCTCTCTCAGTCTCTCGTATCTCTTTCGCAGCCTCTTCGCCTTTTTCAGATCCCCGAGTGCTGCGTTTTTTTCCACCCACCACTCTCGACAACTCTTCCCATTGTTTTTCGAAGGGGGAGGACGATATAGAGTACCCCGCTCTTCAACGTCTTTGTGAATTTTGCATTTGTTTATTACGCGCCCCAAAGAGGGAAAGCAACCTCCCCCCTCCCCCCTATCTCTCTCTCTCGCACTCGCACTCGTACTCTTTATTCTCGCAACTGGTGTGCATAAGCGTGAAAAATATATATCGCCCTCTTGAATAAATATCACGCAGGTATACATCTCCGTGTCGATCTCTGGCTTTTTATCTTTAATTAACTCGCTCTCTGCTCTCGCGCATCTATAACACTTGCTGGGTAGACGTGTTTATTAACAATAGAGGAAAAAGACTAACGGCACAAGAGTTGCAAAAACTTTTAATTAAAGACCAATACTCGCACTACCGTGTTTCTTTGCTTAAGGCTCTCTTTTTTTTCTTCATTCGCGTCGGGCGCCTTTTAAGGAAATATGAGGACAATACACTTTTTTTTAGTAGCATTATTTTATCTTGTCGTTTATAATCAGAGAATCCGAGTGTGCATTTTCTTTTAATATAATACGAACATCGAACATTTATATCGAGATGAATGTAACTTTTTAATATTGCAATTTATCGCATATGATATTAAATTAAAAAAGTTTAAAAAATTCGGGTAATTAAATTAATTATAATAGAGGTTATTTGAAATAGTATACCTATAGATCAATCGTTGCTAATGAAATTATACCGTTTTGTAGTTACGTGTGAAACCGAAATTTGCTCATTGTGATCATTATGGATCCTTATTTTCTGTATAATGTTAGTGATATGCGGTTTTTGTCAGAGATCGGCAAGTATTCGACCCAATTTTTTGTACGACTACTTTTATTTAATATTGTGCAAATAGATTAAAAATAAGGTAAAATTATATACACACGGTATTCAAAATTAATAACTTCATTGATTTTATTAATTTTGTTAATTTTTCTATATATGTATATCAAAATTGATTGATAATAAAATTAATCAAAATAATAAAATTTGAAAATATTCAAAATAGTATTCGATAAAGTATTTGACGATTACTTTCAGAAAATGATTTTATCTTACTGAGGTGTTGAACATTTACTTGTATATAATTTTCTTTTATTTTTAATTTATTTACACAAAATGCAATAAGTTTCTATTCCTCCAAAAAATGGTATCTAAGATTTTTCCCGATCTTCACGATTTTTCGCGATTTTGACGTAACTTATATCAAATACCCATTTATTTTTTTCCCTATAGTATAAAGACGAGACTAAAAATTATTAAATGATTAAAAAAGTAGTATAAACTGTGTAAGTACATTTTGAACATAGTAGAGGAGTAGTGGAACATTGAAATTGCAAAAGTTGAACATTACGTAAATTCTGTGAGGTTTTAGTTGGTATAGTCAGTATAAGGGTATATTGGGTAGATGGATAGGCAGGTATAGGTACCCCGTAAAATATAGACAATCGAAAAGCCAAGGGTAATCCATCGAGCGCGATGAGCATCCCTTACATCCGCCGAAAATCAATTACTCTTTAGTCTCGAAAGCCGGGGCGGCATCCGATCGCTTACTCACACTTATGCGGGGAAATCGATAAACAGAATAGTTTCTATCTACAACGAGAGCTCCGTGGGCTGGCCTGCATTTCAAGCCAAGAGAGATGGAGAGAGAGAGAGAGAGATGGGAGTCGATTTCGCGGTGCAATCCAACGCCTTCGTACGCACCAGACAATGCCGAGTGATAGAGAGGTTCGACTGGGTACTTTGTAGCCCCGAATGAATTAATCCCCCAAGCGGTATATACGAGGAGCCTCGGGAGCTAGTCGCTCGACGCCTCCACTGCGCCAATCGTACTGAATCGAGCTGATGCTTGGATGTTACAAACCTATATATCTACGAGTTACCTCCAAATTTTTTATTTCCCGGCCGAATCAATTTTTGTACCCGCGGTATCTCTCGAGAATCGTCCGAATCGATTCACTCGTACAAAATACACAATGTTCAACTTGATAAAATTCCTTGATCTGGGATGTAATCGGGGAAATTACTTGTTTCGGGTAACGAGTTCCATCGTTGAATAACTCATTCATTGCGTTTTGATCGGTTGGCGGTCGGAGGAACGGATACCTTTGTCGGTTCATTGACAATCAAATTCTCAAAGTTACAAATACATTCAACTTGAATACTACTATAAGTAAAGTAATTGTCTAATTAAGAGATAGAATAGAGTACACATTAACATATTGTCATATAAATATCTATTGTTTATTATATAACAATTAACAAACAGGTATATTCAAGTTTTAATTTAAATTTATATATGTAAATAATGACAAATGTACATTGTATTGAATTCATAACCACATTGCCAGTTCTCTGCATTCTCATAAAGCGAGCTTAGCGTACCTTTATATGTGTGTTTGATGTATACGTCAACCTCCGCATTTCTAACAACATTTTTAACTTTTGATGTAATAATAGTCTTTCCAAAAAAAACACATTCTAAATATTTACATTAAAACATTGTAGTTGTGGCTGCGTGTTTCCAGTAGTTGGAAGCACTGCAGACTTTCTTTGAAATTAAATAATAAATTACGTCGTTGTTTCAAAAAATTGTTTCGCATTAAGTTACGGAAACAAGTTTGACGTAAACAATATACTGTAAAAACGTTGACTCTAACGTAATAATAAATAATTCAAGGTGGCGCTAATTTTTCATTTTTAGCAATTTAGTTGAACGCGCGAGTTAACGGAACAAAGTGCGAAGAACGAGACAATAATTCACCCGTGCGTAGTGAACATTCGGCCGTTATAAAAATAATAGACTCGAAGGATGTAATTGAATAGTTAGCAATAAATCGGGAATTAAACGGACAATTTGTATCGAACGAGGCGTAAATTCGGGAGCGCTTTGACCGTGCCCGGGTCGCAAGAATACACAAAGACCTTTCTCGTGGTTGGGCATATATATAGAGTATACCGAAACAAAAGACGGCAATTGAATTCGCGAGCGAGTTCGCGGGGCTTCTAATGCAATTCGATCGGCGCGCGCCCGCATGACGTTTCTCTGACAAAAGGGTCTACGGCCCCCCTGCCACTGTATCGCGGTATCGATAACGTTATCGTGCTCGCTCGCTGCTAATAATGCTAATAGGCCGAGGAAGCTATACCCATCAATTACGCATTCCCGGAGCAATTTGATAAGCGTGCGAAGGGGACACGCTCATTCGGTTCTTTGGACGCTCGCGCGGAAAGGTCCGGTAATTAGAATTCGTATCATGTGAACCGTAACGCGACGTTTATTACCAGGTGGGGAAGGTTTCGCTCGTTCGCCAACCTCATAAACTAGACCGATCTGCTTCGTTGATCATATATTTTAATTACTCGATTTACCTATTACTCTATATATACCCACCGAAATCTTTAAACAACAGTTTCGCATATTTTCGAGCTTTTCTACCTTTTGCACGTTATTCCGCTTCGATAAGTTATAAATACGCTGCACCTTTATTATTACATTTTGAATTTACTACGTCGTGAAAATATGTTGTTTGAAACTTCTTATGTATGCAGTATGAAAATAAATTTAATTATCAACTCACGTGTATTCTTATATACTTTTAATTTACCTATTAATTGTAGTGTTTTAATTAAATTTAACTGTTTAAATAGTTGAATATTTAAAAGTAAAATATGTTTTCTGGGTGCATTGTTCGAAATAATCGTTGCGCACTTTAATTCTACGTGTATACGCATATATATATATATATATATACTGTGTTTCCAACTAACCCGCATACACGCACCCGACAACGAATGTTCCTCTAGACGATGAAACTTGGTACGATAAAGAATAAAAATTGTAGGAGTAAAATGAATTCTCAAGTCGAAATGTAAGCGTACTGTGAGAAAAGCTACAGAAGCGTGACCGCTTTTATACACAGCCATGTACCTATGTCCTTTCTACAAGTCTTAATAAGTATTACTTCAATCTATCTATAAAATCCCGTACAACCTTGCAAATTTCACAATTTCATTTCGCAGCCTGATGGCCATGATCGTAATGACGAAAGTTCAGCGATTACTAATCGATTACTCTAAGAATTTAAAATATTTGACCAAAGACTAGCAAGTATGGGTCTAATCGTCCGAGAAAAAACTAGAAAGCCCAAAATATGTAAAAGCTATACGCTCTTACATTCCAGGCATGATCGTCAAGTGCTTTAAAATATAAACGACTATAATATTTAGAGGTTACTATAAAAATAAATATTAGCCAAATGGGTAAAAAATTGACTGAATTTTTCGATTGACTTGTTTACATACACAGTACATACATACAAGCATACATACATTTTCAAAAACAATTAAAAGGTAAACAAAAGTTTTCTTTTGTGATAAACATTTCTTACCTTTAAAATTTCTACGCAAAATCAATATTAATTTAGTTAATGTCTAAAAAGCTTCTTTTTACTGTACAGGCTTTTTCAACTGTTTTCCCGTACTTAACTTTAAAAATATTCATCTAAGCAAACAGTGTTGTATACAAAAAAGTGTTATCTTATTAAAATAAAAATTTTTTACATTTAAACTTTTAAAGTACAATTTATATTTGTCTTTATAAAGTAGAAAAATCGGTTTTTTGCACTATTTTGACAGTTTTATGCGTTTAACTTGCCAGTATTTAGATGTACATAAAAAGTTACATAAAAAGTTACATAAAAAATTACAAAAATTATCACATATTTTATATTTAAACATTTTCTATATTTATATTTTAGATTATTTAATTTTGTTTGTATAATATCGTAGAAAAACGTTTTAGTGCCATTGTAAAAAGTGCTACCATTTAAGAGCTATTCGACCAATTTGGCCCAAAATAGGAACGTTTACTTCTTTATTTATGTAGAAGATATCATAAAAATTTCAGCCAAATTGGTTCAAAATTGGCTGAGCTATTCGACTAACTTGACTACATACATACATACATACAACTTTTTCAAAAACGTTTAAAATGATTTATTTTCTGGACGAAAAATGTTTTTACGTATAAATAAACAATTATTTATGGTGTTACATTTTTCGCGATTGTGAAAATATAAGGTACTCTCGTGCAACGATCGTACCTAAAAATGGCCAAGAGAAAATTTTGTAGCACCCTTGCTCCGAACCCAGTTACGATACAGTCTATCCAGTGGATTAGAGCCGCAAAACGTCGCTTAATTAGATTGTATCTTTCGTCGATTTTACGCGGATTAATTTTAACATTTTTACAACCAATCGCGATATTTAGTTTATTAAAAATTATATGTTAATTACATTATTAGTATTAATTCGATGCACATTTAAAGTAATTGTTTACGAACTTACGAACCCCCTATAAAATCATTAAAATACATATTATCTCTTTGGAAAACGTTCGGTTTCTAGGCTACTAGTGTACCCTTGCACAAAAAGGCTACATCAAAGGCTACATGATTTCCCCTCGGCTACTTTTCTTTATATATCATTTGTATATAATTTGACGTCGTAGTGTATTTTGTTATTCCAATAAATAAATACAAGCACGAGTTTACAATCTTTCTTAAATAATCATTACTCGGTATTGATGAATCTAACGTACAAATACACCAATGAGTATATGAAATTAACAATCATGTATAGTCAATATTAAACCTATTTGCAACTGTTCCGATAAAAAAAACTAACCACGCAAGTTTTTTTTACCGTGAGAGAAAAATATCCAGCTGTATATACCAAGCTCGATTAATGATCGCGTACTGGCATTGCAAGAAAGTAGGCGATTTAAACGATTCTACGTATAATATTTTGAAACAGGAAACTTTCAATTAGTTTTAAATTTACGCAAAAAATGTATAATCGAAACGAAGTTAATCGATAATTATAAAGACGAACACTGTTAGGAAAAACTTTGTTTAATTCTGTTGATGCCACATTTCTACCATGTTCTGATTTTCGAAAGCCACTCTTTTCTGGTATCGAATATATAATAATAATACTAAGTAAGGTCGTTCGCATCACTGCATTCTAAAGCACCGTGGGGATTCAGAATGGTTCTTATATTTACATTTGATTGATTGCAAAATATAATTTCTTAAAAAAATCATTGCAATAGAAAAAGATACATGGTATTATCACGATTGTATCCTCGATTGATTATTAATAGTGCTAATTATTACGGGGATGTCATACTATTTCTTCTAACTTTGGGTACACAAGTCGCATATTATAACTTCCTCGTCGAGTTTCCATAGAGAATACCGATAAAAGCTCTACTTATATCTTACATTAAGTTCTCCTATGTATACGGTATATACATGTGTATTATGAACATCAATACCCTCTCTACGCAGCATTAAGCTGGTTATGTATATAACTACCTTTTTCATCTCTTGTCACTGTATTATGTACACCGACTGCACTGCTGCATATAATATACATTTTTTTTTTGAAATTTTACTCCACTAAAGACTTCAGTTAAATACATATAATCCTGTTGATGTTTAAGTTAATTTTGTTTACCATGTAAAATAAATAATTTCTGATAAAAATATGATACACGAGTATCATATATATATATATATACACACAAATATCTTGATACGTAAGTTTAACATAAAATACAAACAAAATCGTCTACACTTCTAGAAAAAGTACATTCTGGCTGGTAATGAAGTATCGGTATGAATGAAATTATCGATAAATCATTTGAGTTGAATTAATTTGAATTCGATAGTTCGACTCGATGAAATAATAATCCGCGATATTATTAGGCCTTCGGGCGAGCGGCACATAATTATTCGACGATGTAAGGAAATCCTATTAATAATGTACTTGTACGAGCGTGTTTGCAGAGGGCAACATGTATCAGCACCACCGGTGATCATGCGCCTGGACACAGAATTTAATGTTCAGCTCAGGATTGTACTATCGCCCTCGTATAAGTATGCGTATAACCATGTGTCCGTATAATTGTACCTTAACACTTCCCCGCACACCCCCACACACGAACGTAACATTTACGGGCTCACACCCATATTCCACGGTGAACGTATACACTCCACTCACACGTGCGCACGTATATATAAATGTGGATATACGTGTGAGCCGAATTTGCTTACCGTTTCTCGATATTTGAGACTGTGGACCAGTGTATATACACACACGTGTGTGTTGTGTGTGGTGTGTGGTGTGGTGTGCAGCCCGTAGCGGGTGTGTACATGTAAATGCGTGGCCGAATGTTCGAGCTCTCTTGTGTGCCTAAGCGAATCAGAATGGTCGGATTGGACCAAATGAAGGAATGCCGCTACTTCCGCTAATATCCCTGTAGGTTCCGAAGGATTATTAATGTTGAATAGGAACCAACCCGTGAGCATCGATTACGAGGGCTAGTAGTAAGGATTTACGTCGAGATCCGTGCTGCGATCGTCGGACTCCTCTGGGTGTCAGCCGTATATCCAACCCAGACTTCCATTCTATATACCTACCGATCCTATACGATCGAGACTTAAACCATTCGTGTGTCGATGATTCCTAAGCTTCTCAATCTTGTCGAACGGATGATATACCGACCGCGTTTGCGTCCTTCAATTATCTGCCAGATTTTAACTTTAACAAGGATATACATCATTCCACCCCCCTCTCTCTCTCTCTGTCTCTCTGTCTCTACGTGGGTGATGCTTCTCAAACACATTATGCGTTTACCATTCGAGAAAGCTCATTCATTCGGAATATATTAGTCGAGCTCATTACTAAATTCAGTCACGAGATCGAATCGCAAATCTACCGTGTTAAATACCTTTTCCTTTTAAATATTATTCAAACATTGTACATCCTTATATTTAATCTAAATACGAATGGTTCCAAAAAACGTATTAAAAATGTTATCTAATAATATAGTACACTATTCAATTCACTATTAACACAGCGAAGGGAAGAAAACTAACTTTTTAATTACGATCCTTTTAAAATGTTGAGTGCCGTTAAAAACCTCTCGCAAGATCTTACTTCATTCTCGTTAATTTTTAAACACAACCGCACATCGCATATACATGTACCGAGGTATCTTACATAAAAGTCATATTCTCTCGTTCTCTAGTAGTAAGCGCTCTAGCGTAAGGATGGGAGAGAAAAAAGGTGCACCAAATTTCTCTCTCTCTCTCTCTCTCTCTCTCTCTCTCTCAAGCTTCTTTATAAATCGCACACTCAAGCATATTCCGCACACATCCATACCGGATATCCGGTTTTACGGCACTCGGTTCTTGGAGTACCATAAAGACACGCGGAGAAAGTACTCTCGATGCACTTTCACCCTCTCTCTCTCTCCCTCTCTCTCTTTCTTCGTAAGGCTTTTACGAGGCGCCGCCGTTGATCGGTATACGCGATTAACTTTACAGCGTGTTATCGGCCGAGCACCGCCAACCCGGCTTACGTTAATGCGCTTTGCCGGAGGAAGGACGTCGCGTAACTCGCGAGACTCGCCTCCGAGGAGCCGTTTCCAAAACGATCCAGCCCATTCTTTAACCGAATTGCACCAATCGCATATATATACGAATTCGTTTTCTCTCTGCCCCACCCCACCCCCTACTGCCGCCCCCCTGCCACGGGTTAACTGAAATTAACGGTTTATATACCTTCGCCTTACCAAGACGTTTTCGGGCGTGCGTGATCGTTTTATAAAGTGGTTACTTCATTAATTATTGCTACGTACGGGATATACACCTCCCCTTCAATTATTTCTAGGTCACCGTTGACGATTTGATATTCCTTCTTATTTCGAATAATTGAATAAACCAACTTTGTATTGAATTTAAACTGTCTGATCGCGTGTAAATTATCTAAATCAATTTGTTTTCGTTTAATTACTGATCAACTTGTACTTTGATATTCTAACATTTCACTCACTGTTCGAATATCGAGCTTTTTTTCTCTTGTCGAGCATTCAAATTATTAAATATTTAAAATTAAAAATATAGATTATGACCTCTATATTGATATTTAATATATCTATTATTGTTATGTGTCTGTTTCCACTTTTAATACTTTATTACCGTAGTTCTAATAAAATCTTTTTTGAGACATAAATATTACCTACTATAAATATTAATTGTAATAAATGTAACAAAAATAAAAATGCGTGTCAATAATTCTGAAAGATGAGAATATTGTACTCTTTTAATACAACATTGCATTAATTTGAATATTGCAGAAACAAATTACTTTTAAATATACATAAAGAGAGAGAGAGAAAGAGAAAACAATGGAATGACAAATGTGTCCAAGACTCGAAATCGACAACGTACAGAATCGAGTAAGTTTGTCATCTACGTAAGATTAGTTGGTACGTCAAATTCGAGAAGAAGGTAAGCCTTCCACGGGCTATCGAGATAACCCACTTCGTGAGAGAAGCTCAACATTTTTCAGAGCCGGTTCTTCTTCCTCTTCGATGTCGTGGCGTCGTCTTCTCCTCGTAATCGGTGCCATATTGGCATCGTCATGTTCGGCTATATAAACCAGCCATCCTCCCTCACCCCGGAACCCTGCCAGAGAGTAGAGTGCGCCTCACCGTTTCGCAAACTCGCTCGAGCTCCCTCGATCGTAAATACATCAGGTCGAACCTCGGCTCTTCCCTTCCCTTCGCTTACACTCAAGCCCCTATCATTTACTTATTACCGAGTGCATCGCAAGAACTACCCGAAATTTGTTACCCATCGAATTTACCATCATTTTTCTTTGTACATCGGGATAGGTCTTCGCAGGATCAGGTTAAGCATATATGCACAATCGACTAAAAGAGATATTGCTTAGATTTGCGTGTCTTTTAATTTTTCGAAACAATTTATTCGAGATACAAATCGAAACGATGTATTTTCTTTGAAACGCGATACTGCGTCAAACCGTGTTGGAAGTCAAAATTCACTAAGGTTGACTATCACTATTTTTTTATTGAGTAATAAACGTATAGGGTGTAAATACGTGCAATATCTTTACGATTATGAGGATCCAATTTTGAGATAAAGTAAATGCACATTGAATAGAAATTCAGTGTATAATTTAAAAATTGCATTATCTTACATAGGGAATCGCTGTAGAAATAGAATAATTTACCAAGAACAAAACAAAATGTTACAATTTTATTATATTAAGAAAAAGATCTAAAATGGAGTTATGTAACAAACAATTAATAATTTGATTGTGTATATGAATGTACGAAGAATAGCAAAATATGTGACGTCGCGAAAAAGGAAATCTCGCGGATATATAGTAATGAACGATTAAATTGTCAGCTGCAGTTGTAGTATTTGGTAATCGAGGTAAATGCAAGTGCTTTCCTTGGACTTTAAAGCCACGAAATGTCGGTTCGTATTCCACAATATTCTCGCACTATAGGGTATCTGTGGAACTAATAATGCAATATTACGGGGCCCATGCGGCATTTAAAGGGGCCAACGGTGGTAGATGCGTCGGTCTGCCAGTGACACGCCGACCGCTCGTAAAGGCCCGGTGCCGCCGGAAACGAGCATTGATTACCTTTAATATCTCCGATAACTCTGTCCCTTTGACGAGTATATACCTCTCTCTACCTTGGATCAAGCGGTTTTGATCTTTCCTCTACAATGACTCTCCGCGCGCATATATATGTGTGTGTGGTGCGAAGATTGATGCACTAATGCAACCACCTTTCACTTCTATTATATTTTCACTTATGATTGTAGAATTTTTACAAACGAGATACTTTAATCTTTTCCTTGTTTACTATTCTGTAAATTACGTAGCAACAAATTTTTTTTTATTTTAACGTTACTCTTTTCATGCTCCTAAATCGGTGGTAATCAGCGACGGAGGTCATACGATGTCTTGGTGAAGAAAGCACTTGTTGAAAATACATTCCCCAGTGGTGCTTGCATCAATCGAGCCTGACGTCCTACCGACCGTGCCATCGCAGACCTCTAGCAACAAATTTTTTTGAAAAATAATTCTTACGATTATTAGTCGCTATTTTTTAGTTGACATATTGAGAAGCGTTTGGCGTATATGATATATCGTATATGACTATAATTTAATTTCATTTGACACGCAATCATGTTTTCTAGACTCTAAAATAGTTATATTTTATGATCCTCTATCATATTTTATTATCAAAGTTAACAATAATTAATAACAAGTTGATAAATATACAAATAGCTATGTATTTAAAAAGAATCGGTTCCACAGACGAGTTTGGTTGGAACAGACACAAAATCTGCGTTCATAGGTTTTCGGGATCGCTGATTACGAATCTGTAATGAAATTTTGAAATTTTGAAATGGCCAAATCCTAGGTTTTTGGGATTATTCGTTAGGAATACGTAATCAGATTTTCCAAAATTGAATATTTAAAACACGATTACAGATTGGTAATCATCGATCTCATAAACCCTTATAGTAATTCTATTGACGCGATTTGACAATTTTTTTTAAATTTCGTCCGCTATATTGGATTTGTCATTTAAAACTATTGAAATCTGATTACAAATACATAATTAGCGATCCCCTTATAGTCACTCTGATATCTGGAATGAGTGCTACTTAACTTAATTTTAAGTCAACCTCCCTACCTTATCAATTGAGTTAAACAAAGAATTGAATTATACTTTATAAATTATGGTTGTATTTGAAAATGATACGAGAAGGTGCACGTTTGTTTAAACGACTGACCTCTGTACAAAACTTGAGACTAAAATATAAATAAGTTTTCAAGAAATTCCTTACCAAAAATTTGAAACGGGTGTAACATGTACAATCAACATATTTTGATAAGAAGTTCATTGAAAAAGTGATTGCACTGTACCCTTAAATTTTACAGAAATAAGTCGTTTGTAAAAGAAAAGTCGTCTTCCCGTATTTCAATTATATAATTAAATTATTTATTTAGTTCGATTGATAATTGGTAAGGTATATACGGAGAATAAAAAATATAAAATACTAGTACAATAAAATAGATGAATCAGTTAGACTGAAAGAAAAGTTGGAAAGCAGAAATGTAACGAAATGGTATGAAATGTGTTTGCAGGAGTGTGCAATCATCAGGACGCAGTTCACATAACAGCACTTTTAGGCGAGAGCGTGGTGTTCAACTGCCACGTGGAGTTCCCGGATCAACATCCGGTGCCGTACGTCCTCCAGTGGGAGAAGAAGGTAGGCGAGACGGTACGATATCGGGGTGCGAGTCAGCAAACCGTTGCCCCTTCTCTGCTCTCTGTCCGTGAGTTGAAGGCGCGGGCTCCCCCGACCAGGGCCGCGCTCCTGGTGCCAGCGGACTCGCCCGCCGCGCGCCTCCTGCCCGACCGACTAAGAGCCGAGCTCGCGCTCGCCCGACGCCGCGGCAAGAACGAATCGATCGACCGAGGATTCTTGGTAAGGTGGCTTCGTTCGCGAAACCCCTTTCTCGTATACTTCAGCCTTACCTTTTTTCTCGATTTTTTTTTTTACGATTACTATGTTTACATCTGTTTCGTTACCTATGGTTTTTTTAGTATTTATCCTCGCGTCTCTACACTTTTTATCCGGAAACCTCTGTGGACTTTTTTCTACTTACTTCTGTTTTCGCCTGGTTAATTATCTTCCGCGCATATATATACGTTCGATAACTATCTTGGGGTGTATACGCACCTATCGCCGTCTATTCACTTTTTAACAATACGAGCTTATACGGATCAATTTAAAAGCTTTGACGGACAATCCTTTTATTAATCTTATTATTCTACGATAAAAAGTCATTGCCCCGATTTCTATTATTTATGAAGTCAATCACAACGTGATATTCGTTAACCCCTCTATAATTCATACGTCAAATATTTTATATCCCATTGGAGTATCTTCTATTCAATTTTTCTCAGTAAAGTTAAAACATTTAAATCAAAATTATATTTGACTAATTGTTATAAATTATACATTATTACATTGTTTAATTGTGCACAACCCAAATTTGTAAATATTTCAACTTGTTTATTATTTAAATCGTTGTGCCGAATAATATCGATTTTTTATGTAATTTATAAACGTTAAATGATTTGAAACTCTATATTTAATAGATATTAAGTAAAAGGTTGTCGTCATTGCTTTTAATACATATATATTATTGGTATATATTGGTGTATTGGTGGCTTTCTAGTTGTATAAATTAATAATTATTTATAGAAAATTGCAGTTTGGTAATAATTAACTTTTCATTCAAGTAACACCAAATTATTAAATTACAACCATATCCCAAAATATTATATTAACATAATTTGCATTTTTAAATATTTTATTAACTGATAGTATCAAAATAAAAGTTTAGCTTTATAAAATAAAATACGAACATTATAATTTTGTTTACTTATTATCAGTCTCATGGGGTTTCCGGAGGTGTATTAATGCCGTATTAGAAATGCCAAAAAAAAATTGGGTTGTTTCACTAACTCTTGCATTTAACGTAAATAAAATTTCTTAACTGTTTTAAATAATAATAATATTACGAATTATACTGCTATAATAAAACTGTAAATATATATGCTAAGTTGTAATTAGTTGTCCACTCAAACAATGTAAGTACTTGTACTATTCTTTTGCTTCAAAAATCTGCATTGGGTACTTAATATATTTAATTAATGGGTGCACTCAAAAATATATTAGTTCACTTATTTTAGAATTTACATATTGGTTTTTTGGTAATCTATTTGTGTAAAGGCCTAAAACTATAAATAATACTTTATCCAACTGTAGATGTTGATTAGATTTAATAATATTAAATTATAAATATTAATTCGATAAGCATATAATATGATATAGCTATTAATAAACATGTGTGTACTATTATAATCAATAACAACAATTAAAATCGCCTTTTTTTAAGAATATTTAAGAATAGTTAAAAATATTTTTTGAGCCACAGCTGTGACTAACACTTTAACGTATACATCAGTGATAGCATTATTAAAAAAAAAGTGGTATAAATATCGTGAAAAGGAATTTTATTTATTTGCAAACATTTGTAATTATACAACCCAATTACATCAATAACAAATAAAAAGAGTTGCCGGAATCCTCGTTTATCAATTCAATGTAATTTTCCTTTTTTTTTTTTACTTTTGCATAAAGAAAGCAATTTATCGGTATAAATATTATCGTCGATTTACGGATTTTATTATTTCGTGAAAACTACGAAAATCAATGGCGAAGTTCGTCTGGTACCAGTGAGCAGCAAACAATGGGTGAGCCCTCGTATAACACGTAACGTTGTGTGAAGCATCGAAAAGATTTCTTTTTTTTTTATCGATGTATACGTCTTTTGTCGAGTTGATTGTATGTTTTTCATTTTATTTTTGACTTTTTTTTACCAAGGCTGCTTTAGACGTTTTACTAATTTTTGTTACTCTTATGTCAATTAAACAACTCGTCTAATGCATTTACAAATTACACAATTACAATATATATTTATTTATATTTTGCACAACGTGATTTTGATGATTTTCTTTTTGTTTTCAAAAGACAAGTCACAGTCAATCTATATATGTATACACAAAAACAGTGTTGTCAGAAGAGCAAAAATTGTTATACTATATATTACAAACATTCGATTTTTTTTCTACATCGGAACTGGGAGGGCAGAGCACGTTTAAACATATCATAGATTAATATAGAACAAAGTGATTCTATGTACATTATCAATCATAATATCGTTTACTCATTGACACACACATCCACACACATAGACACATACGCGCGATTCATCTCATTAGCATTTGATTGTTTATTAATAAATAAAAAATAATGTTAATGAAATTTCCATCTCGTATTTACCCCCGCTAGCTACAGCAGTCAGAACATTTGATTACATGTATATATACAGAGTTCATTGCACTATGGCAAGAATTAAGTATCATGTTTTCAATATCAGTAACTGTCTTCCAAATTATACAAAATGATTTATTAACTTTTTATCTGCTTCAAATTGCAATTCATTATCGAGCTTCAATCATTCGCCATAGTGTGAACTCCAAAAAATAAATTGTTATTCTTTTTTAAAGAGTAATCAATCATCACTAACATCGAGTCTCTGTCTCTCTTAAAACTTCGCTGTCATGCATGTTGATCCCCGCTAAAAATACAGGATAAAGATTACTTTCATTTACATCTACACAAATGTATATCAAATCATTTATTATTCTTCTTATCGTTATTTTTATTTTATTTAATATGTTTTCGCATTATACTAACATACATGTCTATCGATTTCATTACGTAAAACAAATATTAATGCCTTGTGTATTTAGCAGTATTTGATATGATGTTTGTATCAATTTGATATATTTTTTTTTCTTCGTGTGCCGATTTTTAGATAGTTGTAGTTTTTGTTCGTATTACACATTAGACATATTAGTTAATGTTTAGCATATTTGTAGTCTTTTATTCAAATATTGCGAACTTTGTAGATTGCATGTGCTATAGATTTAGTTTTTTAGATTTTTGCACTTTCTTTTACGCCTTTCAGTAATATATGTACCTCGCCATGTCTCTTAAAATTGTACAAATATATAAACAATACGATATTCCCCAATTTTTTAATTAAAAAACTATGTACTCTCTTGAAGTAAATATTCAATGTGTCATACGTGTTGAATAAAATATTATTTGATTTTATCGATAAATGAATGTTACTATTAAGTGAAATTAATCAAGATTGAGCGGTTTAAGCCAGCATTTGTACTTGTAAAATATCGAATTAAAAAGATGATCTATTATCCAGCATTATCGCAGACAATTTCGCAAAAATAGCTAATCCCCCACCACTCACCGATATCTCGGCAATCGAGGACGTTAACAATAAATCCCGATGTATCCATCACAAAACGATTCGCTACTGATTCAATAAATTATCGAACGACGAGGTCGGCGAAATGCATTATCCATAAATTCAATATTGACACCGCAAACCCACGAGTATCCCGTAGATCTGTAATTAATTGATTGATTCTGTCTGCCATTACCACGATCGTCTCATTATCGATTTGCCCTAAGACGACTGCGAGACACGTTGCTTTTAAATTTTCCTTATATACACATAAGAACAGTATAACAACGAGGCGTTTATTATACCGTTTTTGTCGAACGAAAATTATTTGATTTCCCGAAAGTTTAAATAATTATTAATACCATATACAATCAATATAACTTTTCTCATTGAAATTTCGAAATGTTTTTTTTTTATAATTTTTTTCTACTATTGTTCAACGTATTAGAAAGTTTCGCGAAAAAGGATGCCGAATTGAGATTCAAAATAGCGAAAATCGATATGTGCTTCCAATTCTTATTTAAAATAAATTAAACCGTTGAAAACAAAAGTTAAATATATAATGGTAAAGTATTTAAAATAATCATGTTTACGTTAGGTAATTAATCAAAACGTGTAGTAAAATGAATTCGAAACATACAGTGCTTACATTCGTTGAACATTTGTTATACATAACCCTTAAAGCCGCTTACGACTAAAATAGTACAATCAAAAGTACTCGTTCTACTTTAAACATGGATAACCGCAAAGTCAGCTTTTAGCGTGAAAAATTAATTAGCTAAGCTCGAAATTCCAGCAAAACCAGAGTCTCTCGGACCAACTGGATTCGCGTAAAAACGTAAATTACTACATAATCTCTAGGACGCTCATAAGCTTTCTCGCGAATCATTTGAAAGCTCCGCGCACTTATGTTTTCTAACATCAAGACAATATAAAGAATTAAAAAGTCGTTTCTTTCAAGAGCCGAGCTTTCTCACAAGAATTAAAAGAAGATTATAAAGTCACTTGGTAAAGTCTAGGAACTACTAACACGCGGCTCAATATTAAAAGATTATACCGAGATCTAGCCACTTTTTAAATCGAGATAAATAAATCATACGAGTTAAAAGAGAAAATTAAAAAAATATTTTTCGTTCACGTTCGTGATATAAGTAACAACTAAGTCTTGTGTATTTTTACGTTTATCCTCTTTAAGTTGCCTTGTGTTACAATAAATAAGAGTTTAACGTCGCTTGTGGAAAAAAAACCTTCACGGTCAGGAAAATGGTTTATTGTAAATAAATTTGAAAACTTACATTGACAATCTATAATTCATTGGAAATGAAAGCACTTATAAAATAAATAGATAAAAAGCGTCTATTTTAAAATAAATAATAAACATATACACATATGATATACATAATTACAATAATTATTTAAATTTTTATTATTGACATTTCAACTAATTATATTTTTTTTTCTTCATACAAATGTTAAATTTCACTCTGTTGATAAAGTTCATCCAATTAGTATTGATATGATAATTATCGTGGTAAACGAATTCGCGTAGCTGAGAAACGATGAAATAATACGTGAGAAATCTCTGAATTCGAAGGCTGTTGCTAGTACCCCGGAAGTAGTCGCTTTGCCGCGTTGCTGCCAGAGTGACGGTGGGTATTGTGCTCCCGTTTCTCTCTGAAGTTCACCAAAGCAAAAGCAGCGCGTGGTTTAATGCATCGCTGACACTAAAGTACGTACGAGGCGATTTTTTACGCAGTTTCGCCTCCTCATCCGAGTGTCTATGAACACTTATGTTAACTTCACGATACTCTCGGTGTGCTGATTCTACAAGATTCTACTGTATTAATTCTATGCGAGTAGAAACATTTGTTTAATTTATTATTCGCAACAATACACGTTTCCAAAACAATTTATATATACATATATAGGTATATACACAAGATAATGATTCGTAAATAATTTTTTTTATATCCCTAAATTTTGGTCAAATTACTTATCTATGGCTCAAAGAAAAAATACTATAATATATGTAGTGCAATAGAGATGATATATTTAAAAATTGATTTCGAATTACGACCTGGATAAGAGTTTATTATAAACAATTGTGAACTAAGTTCCGCCGAGTGTGCTTCGAATACTTAGGACAATACAATAAGAACACTTTACAGCGTATCCTGGATATAATGCAAATATTTTATTTCATACATTTCATGCGATTGTGTGCTTCCATTCGTATACATTTTCTTGAAATATGCGCATTACGTCACCGTTATATCTATATAAATGTGTATACGTGTATAAACAGTGACGTCACGACGCGTTGAACTTTACGAGTGCATTAAGCACAAAAAGTCCGAGTAGCGGTGACCTATAATGTTATATTGCGCTTAATGCATATCGCGCGCGCGCGCGTGCACTCCTATACTTTCAAAAGCGATGCAATAATCAAAATAAGATTTTTCAAACGTTTTCGTCTAACATTCACCAACGATATAATTGTAATGACACACGTACGTGTAAAGGCACTTACGAAACACGTTCTTATGCCGTACAATGAATATATATTTATATATCCGTAACGTACGTCGTGAAACTTATATACACAAATGAAATATATATAGGAACGCGATTGCTTTCCGCGCGTGAAACGCGGTAGGTTCACGATATGCACGTATATATACATTTGCATGATATATATACCTATACCAGGATCGTTAATTAAATTTAATTTTCGTAACACGGTTTAGTTAATTGATACATTATTCCGAAGAGTCGTAATAGAAAATACTTATATCAAGTGAGGTGGTGGGTTTCGACCGAGGTCCTTAAAGATTTTCCAAGGGTGTACCCGGGCAGTGATTACATCGACGTGTTATATACCCTTATAAACAACCCACACCCGAAATGTAAATTAATGCGAAACAACCGGAGTCGCAGTGGGTGCCTATTGTTTCCCGTGTCTATATGTATACACGGCCCGTGAGTTATGAATTAGGATCGTACCGCATTGTTTTGCTCTTGTGTGCGGTTCATTCATAAATAACCTCGTGCCTCGTTTACCGCGGTAGAAAGCGAGTTCGTGTTTTTGACCCCTTCCACTGTACTGCACCTCGCTGTGACTCCTTTTCGCGTACTATACGGAAAACCTGGTTTACAGGGACTCCTGGATTAATGGATTTTTCGGCGAGATAGAGAGTAGGAGAAAGAGAAAGACAGAGAGAGAGAGAGAGAGAGAGAGAGAAGATACACGCGATAAGTGAAACGAATTTCCAGTTGTCGTTGAAAAGGGTTCTCCGTATTTAGATACTGTGGTAAATGAATTTTCACGAATTTTCATGTTCCTCTGATGGATATACACGGAATATCTCTTTTGCAGAATTTTATTGATTTTTTTTTTCATTGTGCTTTATTCTTTACGCCCCAATACAAAGGATAGTAGTAACTCATTTATATAATACACTAAAAGGACAATAATTACGTGAATGTCTGACTAAATTTAAAGTAACGCTAGATACAGTTCCGATGAAGGCGGAACTTGTTATTTTCACATTCCTTCGTTTACCTGTAAACATTGAACGTGTAACGTGTAATACTGGATAAAAAGAACTATATGCGCATTTATTAATAGTAAATAAATATTTAAAAATGTCGGAGTATAAGTCAATTTGACATTCGCAATGATGTAACAAAATATTGACATCGCATCAGAAAAAAAAAGTGGAGTCGATTCCTCCCATGTTTACCGTCGGAAAGTAGTTGTTTTCAAAAGTGTATGGATAGCTAGTATAGCATATATACATACGCGAAACGTATACGTGAGGATATATACATTCGAGGATGCGAATAAAAAAAGTGCGAAAATCGATGTAAATCTAATAAAGACGTCAAATATTCATAACGTCGCGTCAAAAATAAGTAAACACAAAGTTGCGTTTGCACAACTTACCTCCTCGCACGGTAAGAGACACGTTACGGGTCGAAATTTCAAATTAAACAAATATCACTCGAACGCGTGTGCACGATACTGCGGAAGATAGAGACAGAGATCGAGGGAGAGAGAGAGGGAGGGAGAGGGAGACGAGAGCGGACGGGGCTAGAAATTTCACGTAGGAAATCAAAGAAGCTGCGGCAGGTTACATTAATCAAAGGAGAGAACGGTTAAAAGGCGCTTTCGCCTTTCAACACCATCATCGGCAAGCATCCTCTCTCTATCTCCCTCTTACTCTGTCGGGATTTCACTCGATTTTCGAGATACCGAAATATACTGGCATAAGAGAGGGAAAACCCTGGGCTCGCGCGCACAGCGTAATTTGATGAAACAAATGGAGACACGAGTCAACTGTGCAAACACACTCGAGAGTCGCCATCTCCCTCTTGCCCTGATGCAATTCAATTTTACGGCACTTCTCTCTCACAGCCACGGGGCTTTCCTCATCCTCTTCTCTCCAGCCTCTCTTTCTCTCTCCCTCTCCCTCCCCCCCTTCTCCCGTTCTACATAGAAACGCACTCGGCTCTTCGGCGCACAGGCATTTTCCCGATTCTATACCTCGGCTCGGTACATACCGGTCCCTCTAACCATTTTCAGGCGCGCGCACGGGACTCACGGTTTTCCTATATAATCCCCGCTCCTATATATACCTGCATATATATGTAGAATTCACCTGACTCTTCGCGGTCCGTTTTCTCTTCTATTTCGACCTACGTGATCTCGATACTAATAAACCTAGCCTTTTAAAATGAATGATTTATAGACCTTAAAATTACCCGTGGCTTTGCTGGTTACTCTTTTCATTATTTCGCTACTGAAATTTTCGAGATAATAGTTAGACAAGTATTTTTCATTGTTTCCTATATGTGCACGATGAGAATCGGTAATACCATATAGGTATATGATATCGCGCAAATTTTATACGCGTCTATATATTTTATCCACAAACAAAATATTACTTTGTCATTATTAAATTACTTTATTTAATACTTTTACCGTGTAATTTTCTGGCATTTACATAAATACGTTGTAATTTTCGCTTTATAGCGATAAAATAAGCTGCGATAATTACACACAATAGCGTTCAACAGCATTCGTATTGTTTCAAATTCTCGTATAATTATTTTAATTTACCTACGACTGTAATTTGTCAAAAACAATTATAAGTAAAAAGGTCGTAAGTATGTATTAGTTTAAAAAAAATAGTAATCACCCACCACTTACATGAATTAGCACTTATATATTTCGTATACGAATAATATTAAATTAGGTATTTCCAATAACTGCCATTAATATTTTAAAATTTGGGCGTAAGATATAAAATTATACCGAAAAGTAAAATTATCCATTAAATTCGTATACGACCGCAGTATAAATAAGAATGATTAGATACAATGCATTATTTCTCGTGCAAACACTTAACAGAATGAGCCAAGAAAACTTGAAGAAATCTAATTGTATAATTTCACCTACCAACAGAACCTTAAAGCACCAATCTCCATCTTCCCGGAAAAAGGATCAAAGAAAGGCAATAGCTCGCGAATAAGACTTTTCATCAAAGCATCGTAACCGTTCCTTCATTCGCATCCGTAAACAGAGAAATATTCTTAAGAATCTTTCTTTCTTTACCCCCGGCAATAACACGTAACGATCCCTCTTCTCCTTCTTCTCCCCTTTTTTTTATTTTCTGTTTTTTTTTCCTTACCTCAACTAGCATGCGCTTTCCATTTCTCAATGGCAAAACGAAAGCCACTCGGTCGCCAAGCTAATTATATTCTCCACCCGGAATTTCCCGAAGAAATGTAAATCTCCGGTTCGCGAAGAAGCGATCGACTCGACGACGGGAAATGAAAGGTAGAAAGTCCTAACAGTGACGGGTAAGAAAGAGGGAGATATTAATTTATTTCGAGCCGAGTGAGATCAACTCGAAAGCGCTGTGATCGCGTCTTATACCTCCTTGAATTCTTTGGGTTTCATTTTTTCCCCTTTTACTCGGTTATTTTGCGCAATTGTGGTTTCGTTTATATTTATATTAAAAATGTAAAAATACGCGTATGTATTTTGATTTCTATGGTCGTGAATAATTAAAAGAAAAAGTTTTATTAAATTAATATTATCACCATAATCCAATTATTATATCAGATTAGGAATAAATGTGCATAATTTTGAAATATCAATGATTAACAGAATTATGAATATTCATGCAACATTTAAATTAAGCAAATGTAAAGTTAAAAATATTTACTAAGCAGTTTTTGTTTAAAAATGCTTTAAAAAATTGTACTTTATAAAATATACAATAATGTGAAATATTACATTTACCTATATATTAAATGTGTAAACACTTAGTTTTATTTTTTTTTGTCTTTAAAAATTACATTGAAGTGAAACATATTTGAAAAGCTTTTAAAAGAAGTAACAGATTAAAAAAACACCAAGTTTTGTCTAGTTGATAACATACTTTTCTTAGCTTCACAAGATTAAACTTTAAAATAGCTTTTTGTAAGAAAATAGAAATAAAAGAGTGCGTTCCAATTATGGTGTGTATGAAAGTTACCCCATACAGAGAAGATTAGCTTTAGTGAAATACATATGGATGTATCTTTACAATTAAAAAGTTTCAAAGAAGTTTGTCAACTGCACCGCCGAAGAAACAAGTAAAATATAAAACTTGTAATATAAGACTTTTCGTGTCAAACGAAACTTTCGTTCGATTCATTGTCAAGGCCTAGGTAACAAATTAATATTGGACACTTTCGTTAATTCGGTGTATATTGTGTGTCATCGCAAAGGGGTCAACTAAACGTAATGAAAACTTTCGAATGAAGTTTTAAACAAACATTTTTCAATTTTCAACCGCTCTGACACGGATAAGTTTTACAAAATTAATATCGCATATTCACTTATAAACCATATTTTTCAGTGGTTCTTCTTTATACTATATTCCTCTCGTCTATCCTATCTCTTTTATTCCTTTCTTTTATTTCCTTCCACTATCGTGTCGCGTCCCGAACCCATTACGAATACGGAATAAATTTCCCTTGCGAGACATTTTCATGAATCGCTAATTTTAATTAAGCCATTCTCTTTTCCGGACAAAACTGTAAAGGTTACTCTTACACTTTAGTAACCAAAAAAGAAAACTCTTTATACGTTTCATCCGGCGGAATCGACCGACGCTAATAATAGTACCTATTTCATATTTGGTTATATCGAGCTACTCGTTGAAATATACTCTAACTTTTCATTTTTAACCGATTCGATGAAAATTTTTTCTTTGCCTTTCAGTTTTTTTAATACTCTCGTTGGAATTATTAGTAAAAATTTGTAAAATGAGTAATACATTCTTAACGTTTAAATCTAAGCATATCAATATTTTAAGAAATGCATCTAGTTTTTATAACCGAAGTAATTTAATTTATACTTTTTATATTTGACGCTATACTTTTATTATACTTGCGCTACCTTTTTTTTACAGATAAAGTTACTTCGATATTTAACGATGGCCCCGGGGGCAATACTCATTTTCAGCACTTATTGCTCGATACTCCATCAAAATTTTCTGTGACAGCACGGTAAAGATTATAATAAAATTTTGCAATTTTTCGAGATAATGCAACTCGTCCCGTGATTACCTTGATTGCCATGATTAATTATAAAGAACAATTTACTCCCTATATAATTCATATTATATTCACGTTACAAATTAATTGATGTTTTTCCTTTAATAAAAATAAAACTGAATAATTTAAAGAAAAAAAAATTATAAGAAAAGGGTAAAACTTTATTTGACATAACGCGGTATTAAAATATAGTAGATAAAGTATTATATTTAACTATAAAACCGCAGACTATAAATTCGTTCAATTTCCGTTGTTGTGGAGGTCGGTAACCCCTGCGCGGCATTATATTGACAATACCAGCTCGCGCAGCTTTGTCCGAAAGACTGAGTTCGCTCGAGGAATGCAAATTTGCGGGGGCGAAGAAAAGTATACGGTTAACGAGCGGTAAAATCGCAGATCGACGCCGTGCAATATAAAGCTTGGCTCCGTGGTTAGAAGTCCGCGAGGAGCAGCACTTAACAGATTAATTGCCGAGGAGAATACGCGGACGCGCGGTCGCTCAAATGGTTTAATTAAATGGAAAGTTCGGAAAAAAAAGAAGTACCGAGAAAAAACCACAAATGTGTGCTTTTACCCTTTTCCGTCTCTCTATCTTTCTCTCTTTTCCTTTATTACTATTTTCGGGCATATAGATGCCGCGGAAGAAACCGTTTAAATTGAGATTACGTGTTTTGTTTATTAAGAAAATAATCGTCCCGAAGCCCAAAGGAATAACGACATAAATATTATTATTTACCTTTCCGTTGACTTGATAATATATAGGTCCTCGTGAATCGTATTTGTCGAGATGTTTATAAATACGAAACTGGTATATTAAATTAGAATTAATTTGATTATAAGCTAATTAATTTATATAATTATTATCATATTTCGTGCGTTGGTGCACACAGAGCAAAGTTTCGGTTTATTCACGAAATGCATAGTTTAAACGAACGTGTAATAATTTTCAAAATATTAATAAGTTTTTTTTTTCTTATAACCTTCGAAGAAGATTGAAATTTTAAGAAAATAGTATTTTCTATAAAATGAAAGATTTTATCTGAAGAGAGATAACCCTTTAGTTTTCAAGAAAATCTTGAAAATTCATATTATATTGTAGAAAATACTGGTATAATATATGTAATATACATGCCTGGTTATTAATCAGCGCTGCAAATCTAAATTGACAAACTGAAATATTGTGATGCTATGAAAACTGACTGAACGTTGACCTTATCTACTGCGACTCGCAACACTAATTTACTCTACTACTCAAAGAAAATGAAAACTTAATTTGTTAAATATTGTGGGAATATTTAATGTGCGTATAGTATCACTCTCTCTCTATATATATATATCGCGAACGGACAGAAAAATAAATAGTTGAAAAAGTAATATTTTATCGCGTTATTTACTATAAAGTAAAATCGGGTTCTAAAAATACTTTCCGAAAGTACATTTAAGAAATTCAAATATAGTTGAAACATAAACAAGTTCGAAGTTACAATCTCAATGGGTCGTATAAATTCAAGAAGGTACCTCTCTTCATCTCCTTATCTATCAAAGATTACTGGCTAGGCTCCGCACTAAAAGTAGTCGAAGTAAAAGTATTTTGGTATATACGTAGCAACTTGGGATTGGTTGAGCCGGCGAGCCGAAACACCACGAGACACACAAAACAGGCACGTCGAGAATTCCCCGGGAATAAGGAAGGCAAACAATCGAACATCCCTTCCGTCCTTCTTCTTTCTCTACAGGCTGAATCCCTGTTAAAGTTGGACAACTCGATGCTACGAAGGAGGAGGAGGAGAAAGAGGAGTAGGAGGAGGACCAAAGGATGATCACCAGTTCTAACCACAAACAAAGCTTGGAAACAGGATTAATCGATCGACTTTCTCCAGCCGTGTGTGCACGTGTATATACGCGCGCGCGCGCGCATGTGTGTGTGTGTGTGTGTGTGTGTTTGTACCGCCACAATACAACATTGGCAAAGCAGATTTTCCTGGGTATGTTTAACAGCGGGGCGCGCAATGCATGCAGAATGCTAGATGTATATATACCAAAAGATTCGAAAACGAAAAGGAAAGACGATGTCGCTTAATCAAGTAAATATCGGTATACCTGACTTTTTGGATACACGAAGAAATAGTAACGAACATTTTTATACGTTCTTTTTTGCATGTTTTTTTTTATTCTTATCTTCCTTCGGGGTAGAAAGAAACAGTTCAAATGGAAGATTTATGTATATCCTGATTCACCGATTTTTGTATAAACTACAACCTCGGGCATTGTGATTTTCACTGCTCTGTAAGTTTAAATACTGCGAATTGATAAGACCTTAGTATTGCGAATGAATTTTAACGATTCGGCTTGATTAAAACGGCTGAATTTTCGATTGCACACTGCTCCAACGTCTATTAATACGAAGGAAAGAGTAAATATTGAGGAGCGACGAAAACAATTATAAACAATGATAGTTATATTGGAAAAAAATTGAATATCAAGAATGAATTTAACCTTCTTTTTTTTTATTTATGCATTGTGCAAAGAGAAGTTATTAAAATGGAGAAACAAACGTCGGAGTTGCTTTTATTTCAAAGACGAATAAAAATAATAAACGAAAATTCATTTCATTACACGATATTAAATGACAATCTTTATTGACGATTGTAACTAGTGAAACGTACATCATTCTTTGTAACATTTATATATATATATATAAGCATGAAAAATATTCTCACGATTAAAACATTATTAAAATTTCAATAACTTTTAAAAGAAATAATGACTTTTCGATAAACTAGTTCGTTAATCTGCAGTTCTTTAACACCTATTTTATTTGAGCAGCAATCTTTCACAGGTTTTGTCGATAAAGCCTCCCCAAGATTTAACAAAATTGACAGGCAATACCAATTGAAGTAAAGTAAAGCCGTCATGAAAATCAAAGAAATTAAACCATTGATTCCCGGTACGAGCGGTCTTAAAAATAAACAGTCGATAGAAACCTCGGGTTAAAGGCGAACGAGGCCAAAAAACGAGGAAAAAGCCCTTATACGACCAAATAAAAATCAATGACTGAGAAAAGTTAAAGAGGATGAAGTCGCCAAAGAGGAAAACAGAGAACGAGAGAGAAAGCCTTTCTTTAAGTAAAGGGAAATCGAGACTTGAAAGAGTGCTCGGCTCTGGGAATCAGAAACATCGCATCAGTGGCCTGTATTTCTCCACGAATTTCACTTAACGAGAACTTTTTCAAACTCCAAGAGAAAATTTGGAGAGTCTTCGTTTTCAAAATATAGTTTACCAAAGGATAATAATAGGACGCTATCGATTGACCGTTACCCAGTTAACTTGTAGTTGATTTAAAAATAGGACGTTAAGAGAGTAAGAGAGAGAGAAAGACAGAGGTAGTATAGAAAGTAACTATATAGGCAAGCCTCTAAGAGACAAAGAGAATAGCAGTGTGCAAAGATTTTCAGGCCTCGAATGTCTCAAAATACTCGAGATCGTTCAACGTTAGTTTCAGGAGTGTGGCACCAACAAACGACCAATCGATGATCCGGAAGTGAATGACACGCGTCAAAGAAAAACTAGCCAAATACTTTATACATATATACATAAATAAAAAGCATCTTCAACGTCGATTATTTTTCATTCTTCTCGTTTGTATTTTCACTTAACGGAGAAATTTATAATATCATGCTCCACTGAAAAACTGTATTATCGTTCTTTTTTTTGGTATTTGGTTTTTTTTATAACCACAGGGGTATAAAATGGACAAGCTCACGCCTGGACTTATAAAAATCTTATTAAATATTTAGAATGTAACGTATATTACGTATTATTTGCATAGTTTAAAAGTAGTTTGCGAACTATATAACTGTTCGTGTGTATGGATCGTATATCTATATACATACACATAGATTATTCATGCATTTTCATACACAAAGTTGCAGTTATACATATATATATATACAATTTTGTGAAACACAGAAATTGGCATCGCCGAGTTTTAAATATTCAAATGTTATTTCACGCTGCTAATTGCATTTTCGCGATAATTTTATCGAATTTCCTCCGAGCGATACATTTTTTAAATAGTACACCTTGTCAAAGAGCTTTTTCGCTCATTCGTTAATTAACTATCCGAGTTAAAAAGATAAATCAAACATTGACCTTTGTCATTAATTGATATCTGCACTTGCACCATAATTATTATGGTTATTATTAATCATAAGTATACTCGAAGTCTGCTTTTGTTGTCCAAATAAATTAATTCAGAAAAAAACACACATATTTCTTTTTGAGAGACATGTTTATTCAATATCAAAAACACATAATTATTTTGATTACCTTTGGTGATTAATTGTGCAAATTAACATTGATTCGTTATTTCTTGTTAAGGCGCGTTTCATCTGAATTAATCAGCGCACGCAATTTTGAACTGGCGCGGCAATAAAAATTCTTTTGAAAGTTAAAAGTGCAATCAAAAAGCAAGCATTACATCCCAAATTGTTTACTATATATTGAAGTGCTAAATAAACAACACACGCATTGCTAATCATCCTCCACTTTACCATAAAAACATCGGAACGATCGATGTAAAATTATGTTTTATTTCACTTTTACATACTTCTAACCAAATAATTTTTACCTTTTTTTTCGTTTAAAAAAAAGACACTAGTTATACTAATTTATCAAATTATCTCAATCAATAAATTTCTCGTTATCACTATAGGTAAACTAGAAGAAACGAAAAATTAGAAAGTATAGAGAAAAGCATAATTATTCAGTATCACCTCCTAGAATAGATGATAGAGAATGAGCTGCACGTAAAAAAAGGGCAAGAACGAACGATAAAGAAGAGGAGGATAACATGTAAAAAATTAAAGGAAAAGACCCTTATGGTCTAGCAGCATCGATTCTGTCGTATGTGCAGTGTGGAAGAAAGAGACGGAATGCGCGTATAGCGAAACGAAAGAGAGAGGAGAGGGAGAGAGAGAAGAGGAGGTAAGGGGGGTGTGGGTGAGTGAGAAAGAGATAGATGGATAGAGCGGTTAGGAGGTCGTGATACATAATGCAGCCAGTAGAGGTGCACGAGCTGTAACTACTCAACCGTGTCAGGGTTATCAACCCTCAAACGCTCGGCGCTTCGAATCGCGCGAGTTCTTCGACTTTTTTTTTAACCTCGCTCACTCGCCCGTACAGTATATTTGAACGTCCGGTTTTTCCACCCTCCACTCGGTTATTTAAACGAGAATCAACGTTTCGAATTTATGCGCAAACGAAATTTCTTTTCCACGTATCTCTTATCGAGTCAGATCTTACGTAAACTCGATCACCTTTGAGAAAGAGGGTAGTAGAACTTTACGTTCGTTATACCCTTTTTCTAAGGTCACGGTTATACAAAGAAATGCATATGCATACGACGTTCAAGTATATATACGTGTACGATACGTTATACAATATAACTCTTGCAATTTGTTCGATTCAAACTTTTACTAACTTATATATACTTACGTCGCATTATTTTTACTCCCGTCTATTTCGTAACTGTCTCTATCACGATTATGAAATACTTGCCTAATTACTATTTTTCGCTCTCGTATTACTATTTTAGGAGTAAATTGAACAAAATTGTACATTAAATTATACGTAATTTTTAACGCGTAATCCTTGTTCAGTAAAATATTACCAAGAATTATGAAACGACAGATAAACATTGTCGGAGTATAAAATAAAAGCAACTGCAATCGAAGATGTAACATTAAATTATAAATTTGATCAAAGCTCTTATATATTGAAAATTCAATGTTCAATTCCATTTGATCGTTTTGAGGGAGAGCGCTCGGTCAAAATAAACTTTTCATTCGAAAGAAAACGAAAAATCATCGATACCGAACCGCACTCTTCCACTCGGATGGTTGAAGCTTCTGCGGCTATAGAACTTTATCGAATAGCTATCGAAGAGGAAACAAGTGGTAGATGTATGTGTATGTATATATGTATATATATCAGGTTACCCGTATAGGATCCATTAATTTTTCATTGGTCCAAGGGCCGATTGAAAAGTGGAAGCCACGCCACGAATGAATTTAGCATAGAGTTGCCGGTTACTACTTTAACGAATCAGCCGAACGTGATGTCGCGCAGGGCGCCAAATGAACCAAGCGCGCGTGCGTTTGCGTTAAACATTTCACGCGACTGGCAAATCGTCAGCAAGCGTTCGCACACCACATAAATGAATACCACCGTAGCTCTCCTCTCTTCTCCGCTATTCTCTCTCCTCTCCTCTTCTCTTCTCTTCTCTTCCCTTTGGTTGCGTAATGATTTTCCGCGCGCTCGGACAATAGAATCCCCGAGAGGAATTGTGGCAGATTTCGTTCAACTGAATTTTTTAAACCTATGGCTTACGTTACCTGCTCTCACACGAACCGGTGAAAGAAAATTATTCTACCTACTAATAGGATTATCCATTATTCGCCTACGAATTTCTAATGCCGTCAATTTACGAATAGGTTTCAAGGTACATGTAGGATAAACTAGGATTGTGTAGGATCGATATCGAGAGAAACTAAAGATCAACGTTTACCGTACCAAAAAAAAAGTTCTCTGAAATAAATTTCGATAGATAAAAAGATAAAGTAATTTTAACTAAAAAAGTATTAAAGTTAGATAAAAAAAAGATTGTTTCTAGATTTTACGTATCGGTAAGCCAATAAACGAAAGAACAAAAACAAAATGATAAAGTTCTAAAAAAAAAAGGATAGAGAATTAAGAGAAAAGGCATCTTCATTCTCTTTTTTCTATCGAAAAACGTCGCATTTGAATCGTAAAACGGGAAATGAAGTCGTAGGAAATTCAAAATGAGTTTCCATATCGCGCATTTGGGATTCGTAAGAAAGAGAAGAACCTAGAGCCATACGGCGCTGTGCATACTTCCTTAACTTTATTTCCTCGTTACCTCAGCGTACAATGTTACCTTCAACATCCTAAGTTTCTTTTTTTTCTTCTTTTTTTTCCCTCTTATTCTACGGATGAATTATCAAAATCTACCTGGCTGAAGTGGCAGGTTCTATCGTGCGCTCTTTCACCCTATCTCTCTCTTTCTCTCTCCTTCTCTATCTCAGGGAGCTCAAATTCTGACCTACATAAAGCTTCAAGTAGCATCTTCACTTTTCCAATGAAAGAGAACTGACCAGATGTAACTGTGAGAGCACTGGATTTTCTTAACTCTTCTCTTGAGAAAGTTAATAATAATAATACTTGAGCTTTTATATATATTTTTAATCAAATCGGACTTTCTCCACTTCTTTCTTAACTATAACGAATTTTCTATTTAATTACGTTTCCTTGCTTCACTCGGGTTAATTTGGCTTAACTTTATAGTCTTGCGTACACCGTGTTTTAATAAACATTGTTTCTACAAAATTTCACCTTCAAAATTATGTTCGTTTTCGTAAAAGAGTATGTCGGTATATACATTTTTCCGTTTTGCATAAAAACTATGATATTCCACATTTTGCGTTCTTTTTATTAATTGTTGCATACATGTTGGATATTATGTTGAATATTTTATATATATGAAAATATCTCGCCTTGGTATTATTTAAGTTGAAAAGTTCGACAAAAGTCGGAAGATTTAACATTTGTCATGTTTGTATGTACACATTTGTGTAAGTATATTTTTGTAAATACTACTACTAAACATTCTGTGGACTGCAATTGAAATGTAAATAATGCAGTATCATGTTTGTATATTATCATTTTTCAATTAAATTATCGTATCGTGTACGTTAAAGTATTACAGTAAATTAGGTAAAATATATATGTTGATACGATGTCATATTATTTTTCTTTTAAATCTTTCAAATAAAATTAAATTAAATTAAATAACCTATGTTGAATCACCTTCATATATGAGTATTTACATCAATGTAAATTGTATATTTTATACTAGAGTTTCGTAACGTTCTCAAGTATCCATTTAAACAGTCTTGAAAACTGCTTCCTGACCTACATTTAGTTTTTTTTTTCTTTTTCATCTTTTTTGCAAATTCTCGTTTACTTAAAAGTATTAGTGTACTTAACCATAATTATGTAAATGTATAGCTTCCAACTGCATGCATTTAAAATTTAAAAAAGATAATTAATTCGTTGAAGGGATGTCAAAGTCTATTTTTACCGACGGTGTCAATAGAATCGAGAAAATATTTTTTTAGTTAAATAAATATAGTACAATTATAGACAAACTAAGACATCATCCTACTTATCAACCGAGTTGAACAAATAATTTTAAATATAAATTTAAGAATATGATAGTATTTAAACAAAGTACGAGAAGACGCGCCTTTGTTTACAAACAAAAAAACTTGAGATTAAAATTCGATGGCATTTCCGAAAAATCTCTCACCATAAAGTATAAAAAATCAATAATCCTAACCCTTCCTGGTAAGGGGTAAGTTCTCGGAAATCCGATAATATTTTAGTCTCATTTTTTGCACCGAAGTCAATTGTTTGTAAACAAAGACATGTCTTTTTCTTCTACTTTTTCAAATATTATCATATATTATTATTTATCATTATTAACTCTTGTTTAACTCGGCTGGTAGGGTAGGGAAGATAAAAGTTAAGTTTGGAACCTCCTTAAGAAGATGGGTTACCGACAAGGCAAAACGAAGATAATTATTACTTTTATTTAAAAATACGGAATTTAAATCAGAACCCAAATACAGAACTGCACAAGATAATTAAATAATAAGTAATTCTACAAAGTCCCAGATCAATATGACAAAGACACCCTAAAGAATTTCTTCACCGAAAAATGACTTGAAACTTTGTAGAATTATTTATTATTTAATAATCTAGTGCAGTTCTGTATTCAAGTTTTGCATAAAATTGCTTATTTTTTAAACAAATGTAATTATTATCTTTTCTCGCTCGGTCGGTAACCCACCGAGTATGCGATCCCCTTAGCAAGAATGTGTGGACCTCTAGTCATTAAATCAAATAGGTTTTAATTATATATACGTTCTTATTAATGTTTTTTACATAAAGAAATTACTACTAACTCTGATATAATAATACAACCAAATCAAACTATAGAATTAAATTACATTGTAGTTATTTAATTCAATAAGAATATGTCTTAATGAAGAAACTTTAAAATTATATATTGCATTAACGGGTACGAAATTCATAAGCTTGGAGTAAGCTAAATATTAAATCACAACGAGCCATTATATATCCGTAATAATTCGAGCTTAGCCTCCTGAAATTGCACCCATAAAGTATTAACTCTCAACTGCAATACTCTCTCTCTCTCTCTCTCTCTCTCACTCTCTCTCCCTCTCTGTTTCTCTTTCTCTCTCTCTCTCTCTCTCTCTCTCTCTGTTCTACCCTAAGTTAATTAATTTATTTGCGCGCGCGCTCGAGCAGCGATCGGGTAATAAACCAAAGTTTCCTTAAAGATGAGGCAGCAACTTGGTAAAGCATCTCATATTAGTATTCCACATCGTGTCCAACGCTATTTACACGGTTATCATAAGGATAGGAGAGTACCTACCCTTTCATGAATAGGTTAAGGATATTTACCTTACCGTACCCTACCCTACCCTACCCTACTCTACCTTACCTCACCTTACCTTACCAGGGACGCGCATTTGCGCGCGATCGTGGCGTAAAAGTAGCAACGATGCGAAAGAGTAGCCAACGCGCGGAGCCTTTTTTTCTTCCTTTACTTCTTGTTGGAAGGACCCTTCAGTTACGTAATTTATTCCGGTATTGTGCATCTCGACCGTGTTTTCACTCCATCCCTCTTCTTTTTCTCCTTCTTCCTCCTCCCCCTCTCCTTCTTCTTCTTCTTTTTTTTCTTTCATATTAGTGACTTTAGTTTCTTTTCCAAGACTGTATTTTTATGGAGCTTTTATTTCTGTTAAGTAATTAACGGACTTTTCGAGCTGCGAGATTCTTACGAAGTTTAATTTTGTCATTAACTGACATAATTCGTAGTAAAATTAAAAAAAAAATAAGAAATCACGAACTAGAAATAAAAATAATTACGAAGAGAAACAACGATTCACATACCAATAATCGATATAAAAATAAAATATATTCACAAATACAGAGAGATTAATATAATAAAATTTTAAAAAATCTTCAATTTACCCATTCTTTTTATTTTATTATAGCGTAATTCATGAAACTATTTTTTTGTTTCATTAAACATATACTTCTCTGTTTCTTCTTTTCTGACTCGGCGTAGTCGAACGAGCTGTGCGCGATTGTTAATCCGAGTTGCAGTGAAATTCAGACTTTTTCCATTTCACCCAACCAACATCCCTTCCTTCCTTTCAACTTGGCTCGAGAGTCGCTTTGATTCGCCGTATTGCCCCTCCACGCTTTTAAACGAGAGAAAAACTTGGATGTTTTTTTTTATTCCATGCCTTTTTATTATAATTTTCCTCACTTGCAACGAACGCTATAGGTATCCATCCCTATCTCGAATACTTTCACTGATTGGGGTGTACCTGTATATATAGATATAGATATATATAGGTATACACACAGCTGTTTCCTCGCGAAACGCCCATTTCGCAATTAAAATCAAGGACGAGGCATCAGTTCAACTTATGCATTCAGCTTTTGACGATGGAAATTGGTGTAGGTGCGACTTTAAAGCCGCTCGTCTGCTTAAAGCGATTTCGGGCTATTTTACAGAATTTAATTATTTCTAATGTCTCGCTTTCGCTCTTTCTACCTCTCTCCCTCTCTCACTCTGTGTATATAGGATACGTAGAAGGACCCTTTTGTCCCCAATTAACAGAACTAGAATATACTTATTTTCCTTTTGATTTGTCTTACTTAAACTGGGATTTAGAGGATACAAATGCTTTGAGTTACATTTCATTGTGTATATATATAGGTACATGTAAACATTGAATTATTTTTACTTTATTCTCTATACAATTATACCCCCTAATCACGAAGAGAAATTTTACTCTTTATCAAATGTACATTCTCTAATTGTTCCTTATTATTATTTCATCATCGAACATCGATATACGCATTCGCCATTTATTATATAATATATAACTCGAGATAAATGTAATTTGTGTATATACTTCCAAATCCTTATATCCTTACTCATTATTACCTTGATATCCATTTTCGTGCAATTTAAGTAGGTAGTTACATTTTTTTTTAAAATAGCATGCATGTTATTATTCTTATACACCGCATTGATCCCTGACCATTTCCTTCCCACGATATATATATATAACGCTAGCTGCATATCTCTCGAAAATATCATACTATCTTTTTTTTCATCACTTTACTACTTATCATCGCAATCGCGGTACATGCATCTGATCATTATTATCCTGCTAATAATATGCACCCAGCTTCAAATCGATGATTCGTAACTCTTATATAATAAGTGAAATGACTTTCCACTCACTGTTAAAAAAAATACAGTGCAAAAGAGATATACATTGTTTTGGGGGCTAATTAGTATGATTTAACGCTTTTTGAAAACCGTGAAAGATAAGTATCGACCAATTAATCTCGATCTTGACCTAGTTGTTTTTTTTTCGAACTGACTAATTTGATACGTTTTCTTTCTTGCAGTACCTTGTGTCACGTAAGGAATATATATATATATATATATATTTCAGTTACTTAAATTTACATCGAAATTCACTCGTATTACGGGAGTTATTTTCTTTCGTTCGATTTTAAACGAGAAATATCGTGAACTTGAATTTTAAGGTCATACATAATTCTCTGGATGTAAAGATCTATAATTTCGATAAATATAACTATTTCAATGTCAAATGGTATAATTAACTTTATTTTCGATGTATACATATATATGCCTGTATTTTAAATTGCTCTGGGTAATTTAATAATAAATTCGATCAGTGTGTAATGGAATGTTATTTCATTATAAATATATATATATATATATGTGAATGAAAAGCGAATCGTCAGTTTGAACATTTCGATTATTGCATTCTCGTCATATTGCATTCATATTGTGACATTTATTGTAAATTGTAAACATTCCAAATTGAAGCAAATTGGAGGTGAAATAGATGATAAATAACATTGACGTTGATGTAGAGAAATGAGAAATATTAAGAGAGAGGAAAAAAAAGGCTTCAAATTGGAAGGAGTAACGTTAATTAGAGATCCTTCGTTTATGTTGCTTGTTGATGTTTATGCAAGGGGCAGGAGGTACCGATATACATATGGTACGAGTCATACCCAACCCACAGCGGTGAGGGTTACGAGGGTCGTGTCTCCAAGGTCAGTCCGAGCTCGCATTTCGGTGTGGCGAGTCTCAACTTGACCAATATACAAGAGAGCGATCAGGGATGGTACGAGTGCAAAGTCGTCTTCCTCAATCGATCACCGAATAATAACAAGAATGGTACCTGGTTTCACCTGGACGTTCACGGTATGGATTTCACATTTTGTTTATTAATATTTCACGTTCATTAACTTATCTAAGTAAAGAAACTCTAAAGGCTATAGCGAAAATAGTATTCATAATATATTTAATAGAAATTCCGTGATATATTTTTCAATCGTTGATCAGCTGTAATATATGTAAAATTTTTATCTTATTGCTAAAATGTACATGAATTTATTTTTAATATCTAAATGTTTTGGTTATATCGTCGCCTTAGTGCAACAAGGTTCCAACTCAAATTTTATTTTCAAAAAAGTTTCAATTCGCTTACTCATTTAGTTACTCAAAAAAATTGTGTGCCTCTGCACTTTTTCTTTTAAATTATAATCATTACATTTGTTATAAAAAAATAATAGTGCAAAAATACAACTGTTGTTTTCACTCTCATTATATTGACCTGGTGTAAAATTAAGGGGATGGTATACTCAATATTTACCGACCGAGTCAATAGAGATGAAAAATGATTCTGATTACATAAATAAAGCAAATTGTGCAAAATAAAGACTTTCTTCGACTATTATCTATCACTGTGTGACAATTTCAAAAATAATGTTGCGTTAAAAAATGGCATTGGAAATAAATTTGACTCTTTGTCTGCTTCCAATGTTGCAATTCTTGTTAATTTCCTTCCAATGCCATTTTCTAACGCAACTTATTTTCGTTTGAAATTTCACACAGCGATAGGTAACAGTCAATAGAAGGGCAATAATGCCTTTATTTTGCACAATTTGTTTTATTTATTTAACCAGAATCATTTTTTTATCTCTATTTACTTGGTCGGTAAATATTGAATATACCATCCCCTTAGGTGCTTTCACAATTTTTTAGAGTAACAAAATGAATAAGTGAATTGGAATCGTCTTGAAAAAATATTTGAATTGATACCTTCTTGAAAACAAAATTTGAGTTGTAACCTTTTTGAAATAAAAAGTTGAATTGAACCCTTTTTGAAGAAAAATTTGAGTTGGAACCTTATTGAATAAAAAATTTGAATCGGACTCTTTTTGAAAAAAAAATTGAATTGGAACCTTATTACACTAACGCGACGATATGTTGTATCCGTTACATAGTAAAAATTTTAAAAGGGATTTTCAATTTTTATACCAAATTCTAGACAAGAATTGTACAAAAAAGTGAATGTTAACATTTTACCCAGAAGATTTGGGTACTTTTTATTTAACTTTTCTCTCCGTTTATCTAATTATACTTACGAGAATGTAGGAACGTTAAGTTCAAGGATTCGAATAAAATTGAAACATTTTAGCTACAAATTATACGAACAACAATTGTATAGGCACTTGTTCGGAATCTGGCCCCCAAAAAATGATGTTTTTTTCATCCAGTCGATTAGAAAATGCATAAAATAAGTTTTTAATCACTTTTTTGAGTGGAGAAATGTATTTACAAACTTCTTTTTATTAAAAATTTATTTTTCAACAACAAAAAATACAAACTAATAGTACAACAGACAATTGTGCGTGAACGTTATGTGTATATGTGCGTTTACCATTGTATACAATACAGTTGTTCTCAACTGACATTTTGGGTTAAACGCCCTTTGGCCCTTCGAAACAATGGAATTTGAAATTCTTTAATAATCGCTTAAACCAAAAGCGAGTTCGGCCCGGTTTAGTGGTTTATCGTTATTTGAGTTATTGGGTTATATGCATGTATTTGGTTAAAAAAATGATCGTAAACACATTTCTTCACTTAAAAAAGTAATTGTAAAGATATTTTATGATTTTTTCATCGGTGGTAAAATAACTCATCATTTTTTTGGGGATGAAATTCCGAACAAGATCTCAAATAATGTTTGTTGTTAAACTAGAGTAACGTATAATAACTGTTGAAACAATGACTTACAGCGGCGCCTAGATTTACAATAACCCCTGAGGAAATGATTTACGTAAACTTGGGCGACGCAATCATCCTTAACTGCCAAGCGGAAGGCACGCCGACACCAGAAATATTTTGGTACAAGGAAGCAAATCCGGTGGACCCCTCGTCGACCGTTAACATCATGAACGCCGGTACCGAGCTCAGGATTTCGATGATCAAGACCGAAGACATTGGCGATTACACGTGCATCGCGAGAAATGGCGAGGGTCAAATAAGCCACACTGCTCGCGTCATTATTGCAGGTTCGTTTGCACATATTTTCATTATATCTTATACATCACAAGAAAAATCCACTATTGCTTAACAACTATGATAACTTTCGATTGAATACAAATCGGAGGAAAGTATTATGATTTAAAAACTTGTACGCCGGTAATATATTTCCAAGCTAATTTTAATGCACACGTGTAAAACTAAAGTTATAAGTGTAGCGAAGGGTTTGACTTAAGTTTCTAGAACATTAAACTGAGCTTCAAGCGAGAGACTCACCTCAAGCACTAGTATAAAAGAGGCATTAATCCAGTTTAAATGTTTCAGGGATTATTTTAAGAGGATGTGAAAGTCATATCTTTTTAGTTTATTCAAATATATATATTAATTAGATATTAGAATATATAATTAATTAGATATATATACATATACATATACTATCTCTTGTTAACGGGATGTTGGACTCACGTTACAGAGATCTGCACCTTTAAACATAAGAATTATGTTGGAAATATTGAATTAAAAATCTGAAAACTTTCATACGAGTAGTTTAAAACAAAAGCGAGGGCATGACGTTTTGATTTAAAAAAAAAAATAAATTTGTTAATAATTATTAAATAAACAATTTTTGGTCGGTAATTATTGGTCTAAAAAAGCATGGATTTTCAAGGTAAAAGTCAGAATTAAATTACAGCTTCAAAAATCTCAAAAAATTTGAGTATACTGTTTGGAACATGGGGTGATGTTTAGGATTTTTTAAAAATTTATTCTTTTGTTTATAAAAAAAAATTGAGAGTAACCATTTTCTGAGTCCGACATCCGCTTAATATATGGTTCAATCAAAAGATATTTAGTTTAAAATTTAATTAACATTTTCACTTTAGTTGTACACGTATATAATACATATTCGGAAGATTTTGCTTAGAGTCCAATAAGTAAAGGTTTATCAAATGCAGAATACGTACAGTCGTATCTTCGTGCTAATAAACATACGTTGTAAAAACCATTTACATAAACTACTACGTGACCTGAAAACCTAGAAAGCAATCATTTCACACCATAAAATTTAAGCTTGGTAGAAAAAAAACTACGTTGACACGAAATTGTTGTTTACTCCCCTGCGTATAGTATACATGTCGGAGGAGAACTTCTGCTAACAAAATACATATACTTTCACCACTTTTTAATACATTAATATAGCAAGAGTTGCCAAAATTTCATCCTGTACGAATTTATAATTTTAATCCATTATATAATTGTTCTTAATTATTAACTTTGCATATGTAAGAATCATGTATAGATTAAAATTGAAGTTTTGTTAGAAATATTGAATTCCATATGTGTGTGTAATTGATCAAATTTATTTAATTGTGTGAAAAGCGACCTAATCTTGTTAAAATCAATTAATTGAAATAGTTTATTACGTACGTGTAGGTAATCGCGTTCATTTAGCATTGATTCGCTTATTATTCTTTCATTGTCGATATATAATAATATAATTAATAGTACACTATGTGTATAAATTATATTTCAATAATCGACAAAACATATTGCTATATCAATACTAAATCAATTAATTGATATAGGATTAATATAGAATATTATATATACCTTGAATCGTAAATCTCATTATTCTAAACCATATATTGTTATCATTTACATTTTCCACATTGATATGGTATTCAAACTCCTAGGGCTGGTTAAATTATGGTTTATAAATATGATTTTATGCCACATATTATAACTTTCAAACGGTATTCAGGAAAACCGCACTGGGTTATTAAACTTTTGAATTACTTGACCGAAATTTCACCTGTGTGAAATTATCACGTGTCACGATAAATATTGATTTTACGTAAAAGAATAGAGGAAAAGCATTCTTTACGCGTAATCATACAGTGTAGTATTTGTAAACAATTTTTTATTCTGTGATAATAGACAGTATGTATGTAGAAATTACATTTGGAAAACATATATAATAATTAAATAATATTGTATATATATTATATAAAAAAATCTAATGAAACGTTGAGTAGAAAAATTTAACAATTTTTTGATAAAGAAAAATGCTTATAGTTTAATCGATAAAAAGTAAAAGAAGAAGTATCTATTAAAAGCCATTGAAATATTCATTTGTAAAGATCGTAAGATCGAAAGGAAGAGAATACGGGAAAGAGAGCACATCGAAGAGAAGAAATAAAAGCCGATCGAAAGGGGCTAGGTATAGAAGGCTCCACGGAATGGGGCAAAGCGCAGCAAGACCTATAGGTATTGGACTCTTAACCCCTTAAATCCATAAATTTTATGGACACCTCGAGGACGAAGCATCTTTTCCCCCCGATGTGCTCGTAAAATTTATAGGCCGATGCATTCTCCCGACTGTTCGTACCCTCGCGTTGCGTATGTACTATATACATTCTTCCTCCTCTTCCTCTTCCTTTCCCTTCCTTTTTTTTACTCTTTTTCTTCTCTTCGTCTTCGTCTACCCTCGTATCTCCTCTAAGACGAAGCGTGATAAAATTCGCGTTAGGCAAAGTGGTTACGGTTTTCGAGAGGTGCGAGCCACCCAATTAAGTCTGAGCTTTAAGACGTTATACGACGATTTGTCTTCGGCTGTTTTTCTTTTTCTCACTTCCGTATACTTTGGGTTTTAACTCAACCTTCGGTTTATTCGATAAAGTAAGCTAAGCACGATTTCGTACAGGCTCGATAGAAAATGTTACTCGAGGCCCTGCAGATTCACGGGGATAACTTTTCGGTGTGCGCGGAGAGTTAAGATTCGCTTTAAAAGTACTTCGCCACCGAGCTTTCAGCTTTGTTTTCTCGTGCATTTCCGCGGAGCTTTTGACGGCTTCGAGTCAATGTAAATGGATGTCGCTCCACTAAATCTATATACGTATATTTTGTCATTCTCCTTTCTTAGTTCCTTCTTTCCCAAGATATTCTTTTATTAACGTCGAAACTGAGTAAATATAATTATACACTCTCTTATTTTTCTGTTTGCGTATACAGTAAGTTATTCTTACCAATAGTAATTTTCGCGTTACGATAAAGATTGCGATTCTAGATATTAATATTTATAATACTATTGTATTTTCATTTTGATTTTCAGAAAACTAAAAGTTGATATAAGCCGCCTACCATTCTCGCAAATTATTTTCAATACGTAGCGAATATCATAAAAATATTTTACCTCAAATAGCATCTTTAAATATAAAAGCATAAACCCAACGTTAAATCATTTTTACTTGTTACATCCAGTCAATAAACCTCAGTGGCCAAAGCCAGCGTACAATATTTATTATATATCTCTGGGGACGGATTAAAACGAAGCGGAAAAAAGTGAAGCGTTGCAAGCTCGGTACCATCTCTAGTCCGTCGAGAATGAAGCAATTAAAGCCGCAACTCGTACCTTTTATATATATATATATATAGGTATACGTATATATATATATACATAAGGAGAATCTCGAAGTAACGTAAAAAAAGCATCGACGATTGTATCAATTAACGTCAAGCTTCGGTAGTTTCCTCTCTACCACCCCACCGTCGTTCTCCTATTTAATATTCATACCCGGTGACGATCACCCCGAGCGGCCGTTAAGCTACTCGCGCATCTGTGCACGCAAGCTCTTGAATATCATTGCCCCCGTTTCGTCTCGAGATGGTTTCTTTCCGCACCAAACGGCAGTTGCACTTTACGCCTCCGCGCACTTTTTTTCTCCCCTCTGATACGTACACAGTCACACTCACACACACGCACACAGTCTCTCACGCACACGCACGTATGTTCAGTCTTCAGGCTCGAGCGCCCTGGAAAGCACAAGGAAGGTTTGAGCGGCGGTAGGATATACCGACTGGAAGGGTAATGTGAGTCGTGAAGGGTGGTTACTATAGTATAGTATATCGGATGAGGAAACGCTCGAATTCTGGATAAGTTGTTGGACCCTTCGAATCGAGCGCGTGTTTGGAGTGTATTTCTTAAGGGGCTCGCGTGCTTGATTAGATTTTTCGTTCTATCGGTTATTTTGTTTTGGTATATATATACGTATCAATGACGGTTGATTAGATCGTTCAAAATATTTCTCGTAATGTATTATTGCTTACTCTACGCGTTAATAATGTTTAACAACAACGTGTGAGACTAATTTTGTTGATTCACAGAGTAAATTAATTTGACTTGCATCAATAAGTTGCATCAATGCAAAGTGGTTGTCGAAACAACGTTAAAATACGTTGGGAGTAGCTAAATCGTAAGCTATTATACTAGAGATAAGTGTACGACGAGCGTAAGGCCAACGAATAGTATCCCCGTATAGTATCCAATTTTGAACCTGAAAACGCGGGGGAAGCAATATTTTCATTATTCTGGGAATAATGACCGAGCGTTTGCGCGATAAAGGTTCCGCGGCGATCGCGGTAGTATAAACGAGCACGAATCGTGCTGACGCGGGGCTTCTCTCCTGATCGTCTTCCGCCTCGAGAAAAAGCCATTATGACGTTCACAAAGGCGGTTTCACGGTGAGCCGCAACGCAAACCTCGGACTCGCTTTTCTTTACTGGGTAAATAATAAAAGTTGTTTTAATACATACTTATGGACCGATCGTACGGGTCATTTTGATCATGTGTCGTGAGCAAACCTTGGCTACCTAGTACTCCCTGGTAGGAATTACCTCCATTTTCTTAGTAGTAATAAGCTTGTTTCGAAAAAAATGGACTAAAAATCTGAACATATTTATGCCTGTGATGAATTGCTTTTTACAACATTATTTTATCAAGATCAGTCTATTTCCTAGCCAGAAATATAGGTTCCTGGCATTTTGGTCTGAAATAGGTTGCCTGGTTCGTTCTAGCCCATGAAATAACTTGTAAGATAGATTCGGCTCGATTTTACGAAAAATTCGTGAATCTCGATATATATTTTAAACGGTGATTCGTAGAAAGTAAACCAGTCATTACTTAAAGGCCACCGATAGATTTAATTAAAATATTTGAAGGTTACGGGCACTCAATTAAATGGCTGATAATGTGAAAAAAAGCATTTCACCTCCTACTAGAAACTACCCATTTTACATACCGAGTAAATGGCTATACAGACAATTTTTCTTTGATACAATTCTTACCAGGGCTGTAGATAAAAAAATTTAACTCTAATTCTTATAGATAGAGTCGTTAGAACAAGAAGTTGCGTTTATTCTACTTTTTAATTTTCAAATTATTAATTTTAAACCCACTGATGCCGAGAGCATCGGTAAATAAATAAAATGTATAAATGTTACAGGTGGAGCGGTGATAACGAATCCACCGGCGAATGAAACGAAGCTGGAAGGTGAGCGAGTAATGTTCCCTTGCGAAGCAAAAGCAATGCCGGGTAACGTAACGGTACGATGGTTCCGAGAAGGAGCCTTGATTTCGGAACTAGCACAGCTGGACACTCGCGCCTCGGTCAATCCGAACGGTAGCCTCGTGATAAACCCCGTGAGTGCCGACGATTCCGGCATGTACCTTTGTGAGGTGTCCAACGGTATCGGAGACCCGCAGACTGCCAGTGCCTATCTTAACGTCGAGTGTAAGTCAATTCAAAGACAAATCCAAAGACCTTAACTCCAACTCCAACTCCAACTCCACGTAATTCCCATAATAATGATAAATTTGATATACGTTGAAATGTAAAGTAAAATGTAAAGTAAAATGATACGAAATTGTACACGCAGATCCAGCGAAAGTGACGTTCAATCCAGGAACGCAATTTCTTCCGTTTCGTTTGGCCGGTGTCGTCCAGTGCTACATAAAAGCATATCCACCGATACAGTACGTCACTTGGACCAAGGATAACCGTCTTATCGAGCCGTACGTAACTAAGGACATCGTGGTCATGTCGAACGGTTCACTTTTGTTTACCCGGGTGAACGAGAATCACCAAGGTCTCTACACCTGTACACCGTACAACGCCCACGGGACGCAGGGGAGCTCCGGTCCTATGGACGTGCTCGTGCGCAATCCGCCCGTCTTCACCATTGATCCACAGCCCATGTACCAACGTAAGGTCGGCGAGACTGTCGAGATGCACTGCGATGCTCAAGAGGCTCAGGGCACCCAAAAGCCTAGAATCACATGGCAAAGGGTTTGTTTAACATGCTTTTTCTTTGTTTATTCACCAGGACATTTTTAATTTTAGGTTAACATTTATACTCTCGTACCTTTATTCGATAAACTTACCTTCGCTTCAACCTTTTTCTTGAACCCTTTTCCGATTTCCGTAGCAATACAATCTTAACTTTATAAATTTTTACCTTACATTTACGACAAGCTACGATTATTCTTAATAATTAACGGTACTTACTTTCAATAATATCATTTGCATTTTCACTGTACTATATTTATTTTTATGCGGCGCAATTCCACACAACCATCAACTTGAAAATATATACGATATCAATAAATTTTTATTTATTTACGTTAATTCATGCATAACGCTTCGATACTTGAATTTATTATCCAATTAAAATATTTTTTGTAAAAAAAAAAAAAATAATAAAAGGAAGTGAGTGTGCATTTAATTAAACAAAATAAACGGAATAAAAGTAAAAGAATAATCAGTCGGACATAATATAATGAAATGATAATTTGGTTAAATATAATCGAGGATTAATTACCGAAATTAAATTTGCATTTAATTTACAGAAGGACAATGAGCCTCTATCACCAGACCGCGTGAAAATCGTAGGTGGCAACCTGACGATCGAAGTCCTGACCCGTCAGGATTTCGGGATCTATCAGTGCGTTGCTTCGAACGACGTGACCACGATAATCGCGTCGACGCAATTGATCGTCGAGGGTACGCAACCGCACGCGCCCCATAACGTCACTGGAGTCGCCGGCGAGTTCTCGGTCACATTGTCCTGGCTACCCGGATACTCTGGTGGTCCTGACTACAAGCAGGATTACACTATTTGGTAAGTTATTTTACTATTTTATCTCAAAGCTCGAAATTTTATTAAAATTAGTAAATTCATTTTTCGTTGAATTTGCATATCTGAAATTTAATATATTAATATTGTTTTTTATTAATTTTATATATATAAGTATATAAAGCAACATAGATTTGCTTTTTATTGTTCATTGAAAACGGATAACGTAAAAAACTTTTTCATTCATAACATATGTTGTATGTTATTTACGTATATATAAGAAGTTGTCTTTTTAATAAGTAAAAAAAATAGAAATTTTATGAATGGTTATCTCATCTAACAAGGTACTAAAATATTCTTCATCGGCAGAATCGTGAAAATAATAATATTTACCTTACATACTATATATATTAACAAAATAATTAATTATTAAACTATAAACAACAGTAATTAAAATTTTTTAATATTTGAAAATATTTTAAGTATTTGCAGTAAGAAACAATCTTATATAGAACATTCTTTTCAATTCAAATGTCATACACATATATATATATAGGTATTAAATATTAATATTATTGTTTCGTTATTATTATACAATTTTCGAGATTTGACAAGGGCAAAACAGAGCCTAATGTGAGCACTCCTACTCTCCATATTAAAGGCCTACCGTTGCACTCCTATTAGGGCCTTACATAAAGTTGACCTAATTATTTTCCAATCGGGTAATAGAGCGAGACACTGCAAAGTATAAAAAATCGAAAGTTCAAATCTCAGATTAATATTTTTTTTGCTTTCTTAATAATCCAAATTTTACACGGTCAAAAATACTAGTTTAAATCTTATACCTCAAACATTATTTTAAATTTATCTAAACTTGATAGAAACGTTTACAATTAATATTTTCCTAGTTTGAGAAAATCTTGTTGGACACGTCGATAAAAACTTTCAACAAACACGAACTTTATCTTAATGTACATATAGCTTTACATTTTTACGCGGGAAATTATAAGATAAAGTGGCAGTGCAAGAACATAAGCTAAAAAATTTTATTAATAAATATTCTAAATCATTAGTTTCTAAATGATAAAGTAAACAACGATATCATTTAATTTACGGCAAATAATCTGAAAAATGATAAATATTGTAATTAGATAGGTTATCAGGTCCTATACCCGAAGGATATGAATATATTAATAACTTTATTATTATTAATGTCAGTATACTAATATATATATAACTCTAATGTTTATGGTAATTAATATTAAATTAATAAGTATTGCCATTCGCGTAATATAATAAAGGAAGATTTTTATTCGAACGCACACGCACGTACGTAGAGGTTTAGTAACGAACCTGTCAGTCTCGACCTGTCAATTATAACAGAATTATGCGTAACCACAAACTGCGGCAGTATTTGATAAACCGCGTGTGTATCGATAGATACTCCCTTAATTGCATATTCTATATTATCACTCATTTAAACTATCTACATATATATATGCATACAATTTCTATATATTAATTATTATGGTAATAGTGTGTAGCAACTTAACTTGAATACGGTTACATTGACCACGTGTATATATATATAGGCAATAATTGGAATCAATTATGTAAATATCAAAAACTATAAATAAATGCGCACTTGGTTGTCTACAATGGGTATCAACGTGTTTTTTCAGGTATCGCGAAGAAGGAGCTCAAGAGTGGAAAACAATTCCAGTAACGCCTTCCGGAAGTACGACAGTAACGATAAGCAGGTTAAAGTCTGGAACGAATCACGAGTTCCAAGTTGTTGGAAAGAATGCACTTGGGGAAGGGATGTTTAGTAAGATAATCACCGTTAAGACTTTAGGTAAAGACACATTTTTTTTATTCCTTTCTAATATTTAACCTACATCGTAAACTTCGTTTTAGTTTAACTTTATATTTAATACAACATCAAAGTAAAGACTTTGTTCGTTTCATTAACACTTATAATTCTTATTACGATCGCTAATATTTGTTTGACGGTAAGCCAAAAAGCTTAAAATCTTTCTATTTGATTTATATATATATATATAGTTGAAGGTTTTTGTAAAATAAAATAAATTCACGACTATCAATACAGTTCAATGCTGAAAAATAGTAGGTAAAATACTATCTCTACTATATATACAATAAACATTATTCAATTTTTTTTCATATTTATAATCAAGTATTTATTACATTATACATTTAAATGAATTGTAACGAGTTTGCATTATTATTATTTTTCTTTATCTAGATGTAGGATTACAAAAAGGGCCAACGACTTCAGGAAATCAGATACCGGCAGCGGCAGCAGCAGACCAAAGTGGTGATATGTTTTATTTATAGCAATGTTTTTTGTTTCATTACATTTTATTTAAAAAATTTTATCAGATGATATTGTTATCGCATTAACGATATTTTTCTTTTTTACAAAGGAATATTTATTCAGACATATTGCTTGATCTATATATATTGCAATTTATTACTAAAAGTTATTGCTTGCATATAAATAACAGTATCAACTGATAATAAATTACGCTTGTGTGTTTTAGTGTTATTAATGGCTAAAGCTTTTGGTTTTTATTTTTAATTTCGAATAAAAGAATCTACCTAAATAAACTGTTTTTTTTAATAAAGAAATACAAATAAATCAAAAATTAAATGATAATTCAAGTAAATAAAAATTTGAATAAAAGTATACATCGATAAATAAAAAATAATATTAAAATTGATAATACAACAACAAGACACTCTAAAACGGAATGCATGTTACATTAAATTTTCGTTTTTTTTTCAAACTCTACGAAGGAAAAATTTAGTTTGCAAAAATTCGCGAAGCAAACAGCCACAGTTTTAAAAGCGTTTCGAAAGCAAAGTTCTAAAGTTCGAAAAATCTCGCTTCAGCCTTCAAACCAGGCGGGATTTCTTCTATCCCGTCGCGACGTATCGTATCGGCAAACCCATCGAACTATTCGCTCCACTTCCGCCTTTATTTCCTCTTCCCGAATTCGTCGGTTCATTGCTCGACATTTGTACACAATGACGTTCCTTGTATCTTTTTATCCTTTTTTTACCTTTCTTATACTATACTTTTCTTTGTCACTGGTTTTGACAATTTCCCATCGCTTAGTTTAACTCTTCTCTATTTATTCCTTTTCTATATACATATACATACAATGCTAATCCAATAAAAGAAAAAATAAAATTTTGTTTGATTGAAAAAATAAAACATTTTTTTTTATATATTTTATTTCACTATTTACTTTATAAATATTAAAATTTAATGCGTATTCGCTAGGTTAATTTGCGTATTTTAAGAGTACGTGTCAATATATTTCGTTTAACGGACTTTCAATTCTTTCAATATACACCTTTATAACATATATATAAATTTAACTTTCCATTTGATTTACCGAGATAGTATTTTAAAATTTCTTCATATTTCAACGTTCTTGCATCGAGTATTTCAATTATCAATCAACCAAAAAATATTTCGTATACACACAGGAAAGCGTACACGGAATTAATTAAAGATTCGTTAAATCGATTAATTAAGCTACAGACCTAGTATACCTAATGTTTTTCGCTAAATACAACAGCGTTATAGCGTTCTTTTGAATTCCCCTATATACTAATTCAGTTGCTTATATCTCATGTACCTCTCTCTCTCTTCTCTCTCTATGCAAATAACTACACAAATATATATATATATTTGATCGTGTAACAAAGTGAAAATGGAGAAGACGAAAAAATTACGGGAACAAAAAAATAAGCGAAATGCATAGGATAGATAAAGCGATATTGGGTACGCGAGTAAACGATAGTAGGAAAAAAAAATGAGCAATGAACTTAATCTACTTAACCCGAGATCCGGAGTCCGCCAAGTATACTAAAGAGCGGAAAGAGATAGAGCCGGCGAGTGAAAAGAGGATAAAAAAATATAACGGAAGAATGGTGGAAAGTGAGAAGGGCGATTCATACATTTTAAACGGAGTAAAATGACGAAAACAATCCCGGTGCTAATTTTGATACCCGTTGAATCCGCACCGGCAAGCGGAAATCAATTTATTCCGCGTGCTAGAATTTCGTTTTACCCATCTCTTCTCTGTCGACACTTCATTTTTTATTTCTTTATTCTTCTACCCTGTTATAATTTAGAGAAGAAAAGATCACGCGTGATTATGCATTATTCATGTGTAAAGTCGTATTAAATAGATCGTAAATGTTCACGTACTTACAAATTTTGCCGCAATTAAACGCGCTCCAAATGTAGATTTATTCGTATATTACACGTATAAATATATGATATAAAATTTATATTTTTTAAATAAAGAAGTTGGTGAAAAAGAAAAAAGGAAAAAAAAATGACATTTGCACGAGAATCCGGTTGTTATAAAGCTTTCAAGCAAATTAAAATATAAAGTTTACATTTTACGAATGAAATATAAAAACGCATATAGTATTTTTACGAAATCCACTTTACTTAGAAACGTAATCAATGGTCGTACAATTTTTGTTTTGTCACGTGAAAGTGGTGAAGACGTGTATCGAGTTCGTTAGTCAATAACAAATGTTTGTTAAAATCGCTTGGTTAAATATATATATGTATACGTTCACACGATAGTCAGCGTTTTCGTACGAGCCCGTATAGCCGCATTTACCGCCATAGCCGCACCAATGGCAAATTCCTCGCGATGCATAAGAGGAGCGGGAGAGGGATTCACCTATACCATTTACCGAGTCCGTCAATTTTTTCGGTTTAATTAACGAATTATACGCGATATTAAAATTCGAATTCAAATGTTCATATTTTATTTATCAAATAATAAGCGTAATGTGTGTACAAAAATTTTTGATTATTTTGTATATTAAACGTGATTAAAATGTTATATCGTTAATTTATCTGGTGTTTATGCAGTCTCTATATAATTTTCTAACATTTATTCACCATACACACTCACCTACGTAATGAACAATCATTAGGACTTAACAACTGTTGTTTAAATAACAATAATAATATTTCCATATATAAAATAACGTAATTATTTAACCGACAACTATCAACAACCTTTTAATAAAACAATATTAAAAAAACCCACATCGGATGCGTGTATTGTCTTGCCAAATTTCAATAAAATAAAAAAACCATGAAAAAAAAACAAAATTGTATCAGCTAAAGAAATTAAATTTGCTAATGCAATTGACACAGTATTTTTGTACACGGTATGCAAGAATTTTTATCTGAGCTCGTTTTTACGACAATGCATAGTATCGATGATAGCGCAGCACTTTTATGTTTGCATAAACCAAGTGCGTGTTCTTTTTTTTGTTCGTCTTTTTTATTACAACGGCTATACGTTGCGTGATGATATGACGTTTACGATACCCGTGAATATTCCCCTAGTTTTTTATTACTTTCATTCAATTACATATATTTTTTTTCTATTTTTAACGATAAATGTGCAATCTTTTGTTACAATAAATATTGCACCCCGGTAATTAGAGATAATTAAACACGTGTATGCATAATCTTTCACCCTTCCCCCTACCCCCTCAAAGGTAATACAAATACAAATAATCGTCAAATAATTCGATAAAATAACACTAAATACACATTCGGTTAAACGTACCGTAAATATATTAAATGCGTTCAATTGTATTAAAGAAAATATTGTTTATTTGTACGTTTCGTTAAAACAAATCAATAAAATTTAAAAATACAAATGTGTATATGTAATTCGTCGAGATAAATTATTATTATAGATTCTAATTTTACGTAATTGCATATTGAACAATTGCTTGCATCATTTTGTAAATACACGTACCGTATAATGGGGTACTTTCGCTTTTGTGGTGAAATTATAGCGATTTTTCTCTTTATTTAATAATATTTTATAGTATGCTGTTTATTGAATTTATTATATTTTCGTGTCAGTTTATTATTGGTATACCGTGATAAATATCAATAGTGTTTCAAATACGTAGTCTTCCTAAATATATACTTTACACGTATATCGTGCGAATAAGTAGATTTATCTGATTAACTCGTAAGATCCTAGGCAGCTTTGCCTTAGTGAGGCAAAGAATGTTCGAAATAACAATTAATTTCTATTTAAATAGGCATAACGAATCGTCTATATCGCAAATCAAATTATTACCAAGAATTGTATATTTCGAAATAAATTAACATAGTATTATATACATATCTTGAATAGATAGTATTTAATTATTTCAGTCTTTTTCATTTAATTAAAAACATTTAAATGAAATTTACACGTTCGTATTTAATGTTTCAAATCACAATGTGGTACAAAAATTGGATATTTGTATATAACGTGATTAAAATGTTATATCGTTAATTTATCTGGTGTTTATGCAGTCTCTATATAATTTTCTAACATTTATTCACCATACACACTCACCTACGTAATGAACAATCATTAGGACTTAACAACTGTTGTTTAAATAACAATAATAATATTTCCATATATAAAATAACGTAATTATTTAACCGACAACTATCAACAACCTTTTAATAAAACAATATTAAAAAAACCCACATCGGATGCGTGTATTGTCTTGCCAAATTTCAATAAAATAAAAAAACCATGAAAAAAAACAAAATTGTATCAGCTAAAGAAATTAAATTTGCTAATGCAATTGACACAGTATTTTTGTACACGGTATGCAAGAATTTTTATCTGAGCTCGTTTTTACGACAATGCATAGTATCGATGATAGCGCAGCACTTTTATGTTTGCATAAACCAAGTGCGTGTTCTTTTTTTTTGTTCGTCTTTTTTATTACAACGGCTATACGTTGCGTGATGATATGACGTTTACGATACCCGTGAATATTCCCCTAGTTTTTTATTACTTTCATTCAATTACATATATTTTTTTTTCTATTTTTAACGATAAATGTGCAATCTTTTGTTACAATAAATATTGCACCCCGGTAATTAGACATAATTAAACACGTGTATGCATAATCTTTCACCCTTCCCCCTACCCCCTCAAAGGTAATACAAATACAAATAATCGTCAAATAATTCGATAAAATAACACTAAATACACATTCGGTTAAACGTACCGTAAATATATTAAATGCGTTCAATTGTATTAAAGAAAATATTGTTTATTTTTACGTTTCGTTAAAATAAATCAATAAAATTTAAAAATACAAATGTGTATATGTAATTCGTCGAGATAAATTATTATTATAGATTCTAATTTTACGTAATTGCATATTGAACAATTGCTTGCATCATTTTGTAAATACACGTACCGTATAATGGGGTACTTTCGCTTTTGTGGTGAAATTATAGCGATTTTTCTCTTTATTTAATAATATTTTATAGTATGCTGTTTATTGAATTTATTATATTTTCGTGTCAGTTTATTATTGGTATACCGTGATAAATATCAATAGTGTTTCAAATACGTATAGTCTTCCTAAATATATACTTTACACGTATATCGTGCGAATAAAGTAGATTTATCTGATTAACTCGTAAGAGCCTAGTCAGCTTTGCCTTAGTGAGCAAAGAATGTTCGAAATAACAAATTATTTTATTTAAATGGAAACGAATCGTTTATATGCAAAATCAAATTAATTACCGAGAATTGTAATATTTCGAAATAAAATTAACATTTATATATATATACATATCTTGAATTAGATTTAGTAATTTAAATTAGTTTCAAGAATCTTTTATCAATTTGAAATGCATAAAAGACATTTAAATGAAAATTGTACACGTCTCGTATTTTACGAAATGTTTTGATCACAATTGAAACACTTATCGTGGTATACCATTAATAAATAAGTGAAAAGTCGAAAATATAAAAATTTGAGTAAGCAGTATGATTAAAAATATTATTAACAATGTGATTGACAACGAAAAATCGCTATAACTCCACTTTAAGACTAGCATTAGCCCAAATGTAAAAATGTGCTTGTTTACGTTATAATTGCTTAATGAATCAATAAATGCGATGATTATTCTGTAATTATTCATTTTTCCTTTTTCGTTAAGCAAATATAACATGAAGAAATATATTTTTACAGGTGGGCTAGAGTTACCCTTAAAGGAACAAGTTGCCAATGACGACAGTGGGTATCAACGTTTATAACGTTTTATTTTTCCAATACAAGAATTTTAATTCAAATGGGTCTCTGCCTGTTGAATTTTTTAGGATCGAGACCAGGACCGCCAAGGAACGTGAGCGTAGCGGAAATAAGTAATGGATTTCTTATAACGTGGATGCCTCCACTTGAAAGGAGTCATCTTGTAAAGTTTTACACCATTAACTTCAAAACTGACGGAGCTTGGAAAACTCTGAACAAGGGACGTATCCGACCAGAAGATACGAGTTATCTGAGTAAGTTGTCAAAATAATAATAATAGTAACAACAGAAGATCTCCTTTCAGAGAGGATGATTTTTCAATGTACATATACTCTCCTACAATGAAAACATGTCATATTTTTTTTCATTTTATATACTTTATAATGGCTAGTGGGTACTGAAATTTTGACCAAAAGTGACTGAAATATCGATTTTATTGAACAGTATTTTGAAACTTTTTTTACGCAAAAAAAGAACGTGTACATCAAAATATTTTTTTTGTATTTCAATTCACATTTTCACTCTCATAATACTCATAAATTTCAAATTAGCGACTTCATTCACTTAAACATTTACAACAAATTATTTATTTTTTACTTTTCAATATAATTTTTAAATGTCCTTCATTCGGTTGTTAATTCACTCATGATTAATTTAAGGTATATTTTTAATATTTATGAATCAAATTCTCAATTGATTATTTTTCGAGGGAAAATTGCAATTCCGATAGTGCGTGACTGATATAAAAAAAATAAAAATAATCTTTCTAACATTGTAAATTTATGATTGCAGTGAAAAATCTGGTCGGTGGGAGGACGTACTATTTTGTAGTGTTTGCCAACTCGACGGACAGCGCCGGTGTGAGTGAACAGATAAAGTATCCAGTACCGGCGCGCGTCAAGCACAAGGCCATAACTGCCGGCGTAGTCGGCGGAATCCTCTTTTTCATCGTCGCCATTATTCTGAGCATCTGCGCGGTCAAGATCTGCAATAAAAGAAAGCGCCGAAAACAGGAAAAAGGTAAGGAAGTATCACGATCTCTCTGGTAGATCATATATTTTTCGACCTCTTTACTTTTATATTTTGGTCCACTTTCCTAAACTTCGGAAGCATTGATTCTTCAATTTCGCGCTTACAAATCTAACTGCAACGATCAACATTGAATTTTTTCGATTACACGGTAAATTTCATTACATATAAATAAATTATTAGCTCTTCGAAATAACCGAGACATTCTAAAGAAATTACTCAAGTGCTCTAGTAAAATTTACTGAAGTAACTCTATATTAAAATTTTTTGGTCTAGAACTTTAGTAATGCTGACTTAAGTACGTAAATAATTTATATATACATAATTTTGACTGATATTTATATAATATTTATAAAGTAATATTTCGAAATAGCATCAATATATTCAATTCTTTTACACTGATATATATGTGCGAATACACTGTTTTCATGCTATATCTAAACTATTACTTGAGTAATTATAATGTAAATATCAGCCAAAATTATACATATAAATCTTTTATGTATTTAAATAAGTATTACTAAAATTTTAGTCCAAAAAATTGTACTATAGAGTTATTTCAGTAAAATTTACTGGAACACTTGAATAATTTTTACTCAAGTTTTTTCTCCGTATAAGATGTAAACATGTATGGAGTATATTTTTTTTTTATTTTTCTTTAAAAGTAAGAAGATAAATCACAGTATTATATAGGCATGCGATTGATTAATCAATAGAACGATGGACATCTTATAATATAATCCAGTGATTCTGAGTTCGATTCCTAGGTAATCCCTGATGATCGTATTAATCAAATCGCATTATATCGACAAGTACTTTGTTTGCATACATGTTACATGACTCTGTCATTAATTAGTATTGAAATCGAAGCATAAACTCAAAGTTAAAAGTCAATCTCTCAAACATTTAATCTTCATCTTTCATCATTGCTGACGTATAAACAAAATAAATCGTTAAAACTTTCAAAGACATACTGCTTAATGAAAAATCAGTCGAAAAACTTGACGGGCCGTTGTTCTACAATCATAAAAGAAAGAATCATTGTACCGAAGGTGAAAGTGACGACCGATAACGTAACCCTGGCAAATCATAAGACCAATTTTAACATAACTTTGTAATATTATAGAACTGCTTTCAGCATATAACATGGTGGCCTGCCGGGTAACAGACGCCCGAAACGGCGCAGGGCAGGGGCCCCAGGGAACAGTGCCTTTGAAAAAGTGAGTTTCTCACCTTCACAACCTAAAATTACGAAATACTCGTATAAACAATTTTATATATATAGGTTTACCATAACGCGTTCTACGAATGCGACAATGTTGTAAAATAATAATCAATTATTCAAATAGTAAATATAGCGAGATCGTAATTGCATTTTCCTAACAGTTCATATTTATCACTGCCGAATATGAATTCTATTCGCTTAGATTAAGCACTACGTACCTATATAATCAATGTATCAATTAAATAATATTACGATCCAAGTTTCTTAGATGCAATTACGTTCTTCTTGAAGTAAGAGTAATAGGGTATATACTTAAAGGTGTAGGGATATATATATCATTAACCGATAGGGGAAAAAAAAGAAAGCACCACCAGCATTCGTTTTGAATTTCACAAGCGTTTCATAGAACTATAAATTATAAGAAATTTAGACATAAGAAGATAAAAGAATCAGTCTTTATCGGCGTAGAAATATATTCCATTTATGTATAAGGTAATTTAATTTTCACATTTATAACTAAATTGAACCTGGAATTCTTTGATCTTCTAGTCTAATCACCAAAAAATTTAGTATAGAATAAATACTAATCTTAGAACAGGTCAATATATTAACCGAATCAGCAGAGGTATTTTGGACGAAGACGAAAATGTTTTCACTGATATTATTTTAAACAAAAGCAGATATCACGTACTATTCGAAACAAATTCAAGATTTCTTATTAATTAAAATAACTGATCGTTTAAATAATTAAAAACATATCGTACAATGTACCCTCTGTACAATTATACTTAATAATATGTACTAACACTAATTTCGAAGCAAATATGTGCTACAAATGAATGTAAATGTTTCTTTAGTGAATGTATGAAATATAATATAAGTATACGAATTTTTGTGTGGATTACATTATTATGATTAAAGACACTTTGATTAACTGTACAAACATAGTCGATTATTATTATTATTATTATTATTAATATATGTATTACTATTGCCTCAATGATACAATTCTAAGTAATTTGTCTTAAATTTGTTTTTTAATAGTAAAAAGGAATAACATTGTTTATAACGTTTACGTATTACTGACAGAGACGACGGTCATATTCCACCCTATAATCTTCACGAATCACAAATTCGGATTGACTCATCGTAATGTCAGTCCGTTTTTAAACAAATTGCATCAGAGATAATAAATAATTCATTATTAGAGAGCACAAATGCATCGATAATGTAATTATAATTTTGATACGGCATCCAAAAGTCCACAATACGACTGCAGCGATGCCTATTCTGGATTACGATATTTATTTATCGATAATTTCTTCGTTCATAATTTTAAAGCCGTGACTTTCCTTACTGACCGGAACAAGTCTTTTGTTTCATTTTCGTTTCGTATATCATCTTCTTAAGAGCCAGGAACAATTTTACTTTTTTTCCGTCGCTCTTTACTTTTTTTCTACACATTTCATTTACGTTGCTCCATCGTTTGTGTGAATATAGAACAACTTCATTTATTATCACGTTTCTTTTTATTTATCACGCCCCATTATTTATACGTATTAATTTATTAACTTTTTCTTTAAACGTACGTAGGATTCATTTGATTATTATTTTTTTAATATTTTTCTACATCTACACATCTGGATCTTAAGAAGCTTTTTTATCGTTTATTATATTATTTTGTTTATTTTAACGTCACCGTGCACCCGAGGTCGAAGGATTCCTTTGCACTTCCTCTCATATCTTAAATTTCACTCTCTCTCTCTATCTCTCTCCTTCGTCCTCGCGGATAGCACGTGGGATTTTAATAATCGAATTGTTAACCGATCATCCTTTGAAGAGTTCGCGAAATTGAATCGTCGCGGGCAAATTGCATTGTTCTTCACAAACTTTTTTAACGCATGTTTTATATCCAGAACGGGCTGTACGGTTCAGTTGAAGAAAACATTTTGGTTATCTGATGTGAATAATCAATGATTTAGACAATAATTTCGTGATAAACGTTTTGAATAGTGTTATCTATATATATACACTTACGATATTTTATATATTCAACAATTTTAAATTCTGATTTATATGTTACGATTCGTAATAGTAATAACATTATTCCAACTTTAATACGACATTACTACTAAATATTTCTCATTCACATCGTACAACCAAAATATTTTGACATCAAAGATTTAAGGAATGTTATATATACAAATTTCAGTACTGTTTTCCTTGGTACATTTATATACTTCAATATTTCTTGATAATTATCATACAGTAAATTTAAATGAACGTTAAAGATGTTCTTCTGTTTTTATATAAAATAATTATTTCATATATACTTTACGAGACAAAATGAATTTCCTGGCTCAATTTATGACATTATTTCTAATTCGTTTAATTGTTTATAGAAAAAAAGTACTCGCATAAAATTTTATTGAAATAAATTGTACTTTTATTCAATTTAAACATTACTGAAATGTGATGTATATTATGTATATATCCTTAACTTTGGAGGAGCCATCAGGATAAGATACTAGATGCAGGTCAACGTCTCTTGAGAAATCACGAGAATAGGGTCGAAACTTGCTATTCAATTCAATAGCTTTATTTTTCCCCAATTGAAAGTTAAAATAGAGAAGGATTTATTATACCTGGAAAGCTTAAACAAATAATTAAAAAGATTGCTGCGATTAAAAAGATTGGTTTGCTAAAAAAAATAAGAAAAGGAAAAAGAAAATGAAATATTAATATCGTTTAGAAATACATCATTTTTTAATAATAAATTTCGCGATACAAGTCAATGTTTGTTTTACAAGCGATAAACTGTATACAGTTTGCTTATAAAGAGTTGATTAATGTTGATTTAAAGATCGTAAACAGTTTCGACTCTACTCTCGCGTTACAAATGAAAAGAAAGTAGATGAAACAAAATGTTAAATGTTTGATCGATCGAGAAAAAAATGTTAGTTGTTATTAAAAGTAAAATAAAAAAAAAGTAGAAAAAAAATCATGGCTTGGAGTGACACTACGCGGTGTCTCTTTTGTCCTCTTGTGTGTTTCCATAGGTCGACAAACTTAAACGCTTGCGGCGAGTCAGTGTCGACGCTGACCCGTTGCAGCCCGTTGAATCCGCAACCACCACAACCTCTTCATCAACCACTTCCTACGCAAGTAACCCCCGCCACCACTGCCACCTCGGAGCCGGTCCACGATCAGCCGGTACCCCCGAATCGTGATCGTGATCATCATACACTCCATCTCGATAATCGGGATTACGAGAGCGTGTTTATCATTGAGAGGCGGAACAGTAAGCCCAACATACGCTAAAACGGCCGTATAACATGATTATGACAAGTCAATGAATTTACGGACGTTTGTGAAAAATAAATAAATAAATAAATTAATAAATAAATAAATGAATAAATAAATAAATAAAAATAAGAGAAAGAGAGAGAGAGACGAAATAAATAGATTATGTACAGTCGGTAACTCTCGGAAACAGTCCCAGATCGCAACAAATGAAAAAAAAATATATATATATATATTAAAAAAGACAGTCAACCGCCCGTCTCGAGACATACGTTGAAAATATATATATACAATATTTAATAATATATACATATATTAAACGACGTTGTTGAGAGAGATACGAGCCAACTACGAATTGTTACTGTATATTACTGCTACTATAACTTAATTAACGATTTTACTACCACTGTGACCGCTGTTATACGAACGAAAAAAAAAAGAATAAATAAATAAACATAAATTAATGAAAAATATAATAAAAAAAAAATTGATATACGAATGCGAGACTACCGCCTCTCCGCTCTGCAATGTTATCTGCTAGGACTAATCAAGTTTTATTACCGCAACTGCAAAACGAAACAAAAAGATAAAAAAAAAAAAGTTAAACTAAACGAAAATAAACAAAACGTACTACTGCTCTCTATCGTCACCATCTACCACCTCTATCTACTATCTGCTACGACTTAGGATGATTGTCATGAACAAAACAGTAGACGAGATGAGCAAATACAGGCAAATACAGCTATAATAGGACTATCACTAGTTCATCCAGTCAGTACCCTAACCTAAGCTCGGCGGATTAGGGAGTACATAGATAGAATCATTCGACACCATTGTTCACCTACCGTAGTTTTTTTTTTATATCACTATCTTACTACTACTGTTCATTTTATCGTTTCTTTATTTCATCTTTTTTCCATTTATCATATGTCATTCCTGCAACTAACTTACGTTTAACTATATATCTATATACTTAATTGCTTTACCTCGTTACCGATATATATATTATACCCTTAACAACGTAGCGCCACGTTTTTTTAATCAGACGTTGACTTACTTTTCTTTTACATACTTAATCTTTCGATAGATTTATAAGGTAGAACTACGTGGTATTCATTTGAGATAATTTAACTTTTCAACGGTATTCGAATAACAGTTCTTTGAGGTACGTGTATACTGCATCGAGCATTACAGATGATACTTTTCGAACGAATACCTAATCATTAAATTATCTACGGAATCGTTGTCGAGGGTCAATATTAAATAAATAAACAATTATTCTTTTAGTCCAGGTATCGACAACGACAATAGACTAATTCGAAAAAAATTATTTAAAACATATATTTTACAATTTATACAAAAAACTTTTTATAATCACTTTCGTTTATTTCTACCTTAGATTTTATAATGCATAATAATTAACTTTACAATATTTTTCAGATATTTCATATTCGACATCTGATTAGAAAATCGTCGCAAATGAAATACACTAAACAAATACATAATATTTTGTTTATTCATTTTTATTATGATATGTTATGGTGCTGATTATAACGATTTATAATCTCGAAAGTTTGCTCGAAGCTTTCACGTTCAACATACCTATATATATATATAATTTGAACCACAAATAAGTAAATTTACTTTGTTGGTTAATATTTATTGTCTTATTAATTTAATTGCGTTGGTTATTATTATTTCAATTGACATTTTGTTTACATATTTAACATTTGTTCTCGGTTATTTTCAGTTTCTTAGTACTTGAAGATTCATATAACACGAATCCTCAGATTAGCATGTAAACTCAGAAATCAACTAAAACAGGTGCAACAATTTTTATCTCGCGTTAATCGTCCACAATTTAGCCTACACAAAATACAATATCTCTTGCTGTTCACTTTTATTCACCATATTTATATAGCTATACTTATTGTCACATTTGTGAATATTTTTAAATACACGTGAGTTTATATTGATAGATTTATTAAAAAAAATGAGTTTTCTACATTCTACAATGCACTTAAATTTTCGCTGATTATTTCACTTTTGGCACTTTGTACAAATGTTAAAATGTCCACACAGTATAGATGGCAATCACAATTTAGCGACGACATTAAACCAATTATAGCACAATCGTAGATGTTTGAAAACTCATTTATGTGTACTTTTTTTTACTCTGTATGAGAGCACCTTATTGTACAATGATTAGATCACGATCTTTATTGTACTTGAATGAAAGCAAATATATCAATATTGTTATTTCTATAAATTTGAATACGATATCCTGAATTTTTCAACGTTGTATAAAGACACAAATTAAATAAAAATTTTATTTAAAAATAAACTATTGTTAACGAAGAATATGAAACTCTTTGACAATTGACAAAAGATTGGTCGACGAATCGAATATCTGTTTGCTCCCTAAATCTACCGCCCCTATATATAGAAGTAAAGTTCGATTATTTAGCGTTATATATTTATTAACTATTACCACTATTGTTTTTTGTGAATGTAATCGTTGTGTTACAACATTCTCTCTCCCCCATTTTCCTTGCTGCCGGACACGAAGGAGGAAAAAAGGTGACAACATTCGGAGCACCTAAAATCACGATTGCTATATTTAATGATTATATAAATATATACATATATATATATATATTCAAAAAAAAAAGATATCTGGAATGAATATTAACTAAAGATAATTAATTTGTTATGAAAAAATTTTTTTGCCAAAAATAATGATTGGAAATGAATATTAAGTGGACAAAATTTTTGATGAAAAGAAAACAATATATCCACGTTCACTTCCACTTCACTCACCCGGCAAGAAACCCATCACACCCAATTTTTATATGTGTGTGTTTTCGCACCGGAATGCGCATGTGCATGATTTCTTTAAAATGCCTGCTTACTACTTTTGTTAATATAGTTTATATTTATAATTTATTTATTAGTTAAGTGTCTACTTGTTTGTGTCATTTAGTTTATTATAAATTAATATATACATAATACATAAATATAATTTAATTTTAATTAACAAATAATTTTGTCCTTTTTTTATCAATATTTATTATATTTAACCATTTATGCACGTACGTGTTGTCTTTGCGTAGACGTCAAAGTTTACGGAATCCAATCTAATACTAATAATTTTACCAATTATTATAAAACGAGAAATAAATTATTTAATTTTGTAAATGTATATATATATAGTATTTATTAATGCTTTCAATTTATGCATTCTTAAATTTATTTTTCTTTGTAGTTGCATACTTTCATATTGTTAATTCTTAAATTTAAATTATTATATTTACCTAGAAAATTAGTAATTTCAAAAAATTTATTTTAATTATTTTAAATGTCATTAATAATATTTATAGATTTTTTAATATAAAAACAAATTTAAAAAAAAACATATGTATAAGCAACAATTTTTATTCCATAAATAGATGATAAGTTGATCAAATTTCTTTTCTTAAATTTTTGATATTTAATATAATTATAATTACGATCAGAATGCGTGACGCGTTGTTTAAAATATTAATGTCTTTTTGAAAATAAATATTTAAACCATGAAAAATTAAGTTAATGCAGCTTTAGATCGAAGAATTTAAATTGTAAATAAGATTCTAACTTTAATTTTACAGGAAAAAAGTTTAAGTAAACTTTTTACTTAAAAATAGTTAAGTAAAACGTAATTTCCTTCGTCACAATTATTAATTCACGCAATAAAAAATTATGGAAATACTGGAGAATTTTAATAACTACAAAATGAAAATTGTTTGCTCTGATACTGTTTAATTAAGGATGTTGGGGCTGAATTTTGTTGAAAATACAAAAATTTATTTAAATTAATGATCGACATACGTATTTTAAAAAAACATAGACGTCGCGCAATTAAATGCAGATTTCATTACTATTAAGAGTATAAAATTCACCTCCAACGTGCCACTCAGCGGAGAGTAAACGAGTGAGCATAAATAAAACCAATAAAACACGTAGAAAAGGGATTCCGTAAATTTTGGTCGAAACTCTTAGGAAAGTTAAAAAAATCGTAAGCTAACAATATTCTTGTTGAATGTCCCGATGCAGATCTAGAAAAAGCCGAGTACCAGGTCTAAGTCTTCTGCGAGAGATCATCAGTCCAGCAAGTCCGGACCTAGCTCGACGTCCCCTGGGGAAAATCTCCCGGGCGGCCGACGGTCGTTTCGTGATCGCTGACTCGGTCGTCTCTTCGGCCAACAACAGCATTCTCGACGCATCGAGCAGCGACGACGGAGGGTTTCTACCGAAACAGCACCACCACCGGGTTAAATCGTCGTGGCGCAGGCCCCTAGTCGGCACCAGTCAGCTGAGTCTCAGATCCGAGGGTAGTGGCCTGTCGCTCGGTCAGCCCGCGCTCCTGAACCCACTGGGCATCTCCGGAGGAATCTGCACGATCTCGTCGTCGAGGTTTCTCGCGAGCTCGCCGAGTCACGGGCCTCAATCCTGGACGTCGCCGGTTTACTTGAGCGACTTGAGCTCGGTGCGTCAGCCCAACTCCTCGGTCGAACGAAGCGGTTCGTGCTTCCCGACACCACCGAGCTACCTGCAGCTACGGACGGTCCACCAAAGGTACAGCCAGGAACTACCACCGCTCAAAGCGATCCACGCGGAATCCCAGAGGTTCGTGCCGGTCCAGCCGTTGGCAACGTCATCGCCACCTCAACCAGCGGGTCGACCAAGGGCCAGACTTCCACCGAGGCACGCACGACACGCGAGGTCGGCACCAGAGCTCGCGGCTTCACCCGATCTCGAAACCTCACCGGAGAGTCGATCCAGCAGCTCGGGTTTCGGTAGTAAAAACACTTCTCAGCAGAATCAGAGCTCCCGTAGCGGTAGCACCGTAGCCGAGTGGAGACCACCACCTTACCGGCCTCCACCACCTCCACTTTCGGTCGGCAGATGGCTGGAACTTCAGGATCAACATCACCCGGCGCTGAAGCAACTGAACCAACTGAACGGACACCACTTGGCGAACGTGGACGCGGGTAGCGTCGATGGTCACTACGAGTTCGATCCGGTCTCGTGTACCCCTACGCCAACGTCCGCGTCGACACCCACGCGAGAGGAACGACCACCGGTCCACCAGATGCATCACCAGCTACCGCAGATCCACCAGGTTCACACGGCTCAGTCGAGTCAACAGCAACCGAGGTACTCGAGGGACAACATCGAGGCGCGAGTTCAAGCGATGAAAGCCGAGTTCCACCAGTTTAGGCAGAGACAAGCCAGAAGACGGCAGAGCGCTCACCTCGAAAGTGCCTGCTGACTTACGTGAGACGATATTCGCGCATTCGCGTCTATGCCGATAACTATCACGATATTGTACGGGCGAACCTGATTACGAAGAATACTCCAAAGATATACTGTACCACGTACGTGCTCTATACCTTATAAAAAAAAAACGAAAAATAAACCACGTTTATCCCTAATCGTAAACTGTAAGTAATTATTAACGAAAAAAAAAGCAAGTAATAATACCAGACGAGAGGAAATGGGCATACACACACTTGGCGAGATTATAAAATAAGTAAATAGAAAAAAAAAAGTTTTAAAAAAATGATAATACACCGACAGACAGACACATACACCTTACACACACAATATATCACAATCAAGTAATTAATTAAAGAAAAAAAAAATACATGATGAGCAATGGACTCGAAACGTGATATTAGGCCGAAGCTTGCCTCGAGATTGCTTAAGGACTCACTCGTACTGCACTGCCTGTTTAGGGTTTCGCTAGCGACCCAACCATATTATCGGCACAATAATTTTTCTTAAGCAATGTAAAACAATGAGAACACTAAAGTATTAAGGGACGAACGTTTATTGACGAGAGTGAGAGGAACGCCGTTGTCGAAAGGAATAAACGCGCCGCGGACTATTATACGTAGAATATCCGCACGAACGAGAAAAAAAAAGAAAGAAAGAAAAAGAAACGAGACGCACGAGGTCAATTTCTCTACTACAAATTATACGCGAGGTCTTGGAGATGGAGATGATTTGCGAGGGAAGACGGTAGGAAATGGGATTACGTAATGGTTGGAGTACGATTGTACATATATATATATCTGCGTGTGTGTGTGTATATGTATATGTATGTATGTATGTATGTGTGTATGTGTGTACGTATACGTATGTATGTGTATATATGTGTACACACACATTCTTACTTCAACCATTATATATATTATATATTCGAAGAAAAAAGTGGAAAGAATAATGTGTCGAGAAGCTCCGAAAAATATGTTCGCTTAATGCGAGTACTCGAGCCGCTCGGGGATTATTTTAATTTTCGTTTTTATAGTACAAAACGTCTTATTTATATTTAAGCTAAAATACCTTTGATAGACCATTAGTACAAGTATAATTAGCGAAGACTCTACTCACGATTCAACTATACACTTCGACGGATAAAAAAAATATGAGAATGACGAAAACGGAGAACGACAAATATCGATGAGATCTGGCGACTGTGTAATTTTAAATGAAACGACGATGACTAATGTTAAAGCGAGAGAGCGAGAGAGAGAGAGAGAGAGAAGAAGAGAAAAAGAAAGAGAGAAAGTATGTGTGCGTGAAATGATGCCTGAGTGAAAGTGAGAGAGATAGATCGAAAATTGTCGAAGAGCAATTATAGTAAATAAATGAAATAAAAAAAAGAATTATTAAAAAATGGGGTGACACAAAGAGTACCAATATTCTAAAGTAATTCTAATAATTGAATTAATAATTTGATAATTAATTGATAATTGTAAATCATAACGATGTAGAGTATAGTATTATTAAATCGTCGTTGAAAACGTGGATTTCGAAGACGAGACGAAGAAAAAAAAAACGAACTTGTGTTTTTAATGAATAAAAAAAAAAGAGGGGGCCGCGAACGCAAAATTGCCCGTTGCTGTTGTATCATATTAATTATTAAAAGTACTGATTAACAAAAATAACGTTGTGAAAAAATGAGTGTCATTCGTTCCGGGTTGAATTAACGCGAGAGATAAACAAAGAAAACGAAAAAAAGAGTACATACCACTAACGGGGCTAAATGTGGAACTCCTTTAACAATTTCGAGGTTGAACATTTTCTACTTTGTTTTTTCGTAAGTATATACATATATACATATATACATATATACATATATATATATATAATATATGTATATAATATATGTGCACTTTACCTCATCGTGGGTGTAACTCTTTTTTTCTTTTTTAATCGAAGAAAAAATCGTGAACCTCACGAAAAATGGAGGTACGGATATGTACGTCGAAGGAGTGAGAAAATAATTGGAGGAGGAAGTAAAAAAATAATAATAAGATAAGAAGAATTAGTGAAGCATCGATCGATTAAAGGCCCCTATGCGACCGTCGCTTCACCGCTTCTTCGAGAAGGCTGTACGATAATCATAATTCGATTTTTCTTCTTGACGGGAGCCAACAATCGGGAAGAGAAAATTGCATTGTGAAATGTCTGATGCCCAGTGTATTTTCCTCTCACCTTGTAATAGATAAGGGTAATTTTAAAATAAGAGTGTAGATATATCATAGTTAGATACAACGATCTCAAATGACGACGCACGTGTTTCGCTAATGAAAAACAAATTAAGCTGGATATAAATGACAAAAACACTATATATATATATACATATATATGTATATATGCATATATGTATACATGTATATACATATATATATATATATACATATACATATATATATATATATACAAAGCAAGGAAACTTATCGATCACCGTATTAAGCGTATTATATACATAATTACACACTGACAGCACGTAAAGCAAAAAAAGCAAATGCATTAAAATAACGCATATAAATGAAGAGGAGGGACTATATGGTTGAATCGTGAATGATGTTGTGATGATCCTCGTTAACGACGCACACTTTATCCATCTTTACTATATATTTCTTTAATTACGTTGCTCGACTCTTTTTCCGTACATTTATACATATATATATATATATATATATATATATATATATATTTGGTTTTCTACGCACGATTTTTTCAATGTCCAAATGCGAAAACTGTTGACTCGATTGTGTAAGAAATTAACATTTTTCTACGAAGAGTTTGATTGAAAGAAAGAGAACCCAGAGTTTTGTAACGAAAGATAAATTGTTATCCGCGAATTTTGAAGAACATTAGAATTTATATTAATTAACTTGCAGTATTTGTATAACATTATTTATATTATAATTTATAATTATTTTCATAAAAAAAAAATAAATGTAAAAATTTACATGTATAATAAAATGTAGAGAAAGAAAATAAATATGTGCGATTATTAAGATATTTAATTAAATTTAATTTATATAAACGTTGAGATTAATAGTTTTGCGTATACTTTTTTATACAGTGCTCATTAATTATGTGCTTAATAATGTAATGCAACAAAATATTTTTTATTTTGAAATATGTAAATTAGATAGTTTAAGCGTATAAATACATGTATCAAAAAATTATATTTTTTATTTAATTCTTAGTTTGAGTAAACATTGACCCACGAATTGCTTGATTTATATTTTATATATTTGGTACTGGTCATCGAAACTTATTTATTTGTCTGTTTATTTGATGTCCAATGTTTACATAAGTCGTTTTAAAGTGAACATTTTATTGCATGTTACTTGGTTATAAAAACTCCACATTTGTTTAATACTCGAGTGTACAAACTGTTGTGTGATTGGCAACTCACCATTCCGATTAAAATAGTCTTATTTTCACATATTTATAATCAGTAGTCAAACTATATGCATGTTCTACAATAAAGGTATACTTAACACTGGAATGAAAACTAATGAATAGAATTTGATCGCAAGTTACAAAAAAATTTCTTACACAACCGATGAAAAACTAAATTTTCGGTTTGATCGCACATACGCATACATGCAAACGCATATAAATATTTCACAAAACTATATAAATAGTAAAAGGAAAAAAAAAGAGAAAAAAGGTCATATAAGAATACTTGGATGACGAGGTAATTCGCAGATGCCGAGACGTATCGATATACGTACACACAATACAATACAAAACTGAGTACATGCGCGACATTTCCGCAACACAGCGCGCGCTTTTTTATCGCTGTTAAAGTCTGTGTGGTAAATAGTCGAAACCTTTGATAAAAACTGGAGAATTTTTCTATCCTTACTCGTCGCGTTTGCACCGTCAGAGAGAACGAGCGAAAAAGAGTGAGAAAATGAGAAAATACGAACGAATAAAAAAAAAACTTAATAAAAAGTAACATACAATCTAGATAAGAAAATTAAACAATATTAATAAGATAAAAAAAAAAAGCCTTCCGTGGAATCGAGAGACTGTACGCGCGGAGAGTCGCGTTTTTTTCTCGCGAAAAAAAAAGATCATCGGTCATTTATTACGATGATGACAATGACGACGATGATGATAACTATGATAATGATGATGTTGATGATGAAATTTCGATACGTCGGGTACCTGCGAATCTCGTAATATTTATAGACGTAATAACAACATTTGTAGATTGTGCGGGAAAATGTTGGTTTTTTTTTTCCTCCGAATGTTTTTTGTGTGGATCAAGAGTGCGTTTTATTGTTTATTGTGCGCAATTGTATAAAGGACACGGAGATTGTGGAAATGACGCCGTATTTAAAAAGAAAATAAAAAAAAATACGAGATAATACCCGCTGAAACTTGCCCGTTGAGTACAATTATATTTTTTTAGTTAATTTTTATGTAAACGTAGCGTTTAATTGAATAAATAATAATAATAGATTTTAATTGTATATCATGTCCGTTTGCCTGGTATAATAAAAAGCGCATATAAAATAATGTATATGTAAATGAAAATTGCGCGACCTTAATTTTAATTTTTATCGATATGTGACTTCGAGATCCTTATATTTTTCCTCGCTCAAAGTATAATATTCGTTTTACTTTATATTTTATCATTTTTTTATTATTTTTTTTTTCATACCTTCGAATTCATATGTATAATCATCGTTGCGTACGATCGTTTGCAATGCCTTTCGCACTGTCATATACATATATATATATAATATATTATATATATACATATACATTGTATAATGTAAAACTTCATCTTACACGTTTATTTAAATGAGATTGTATAACGATCGAAAACCACGCATCCGTCTACTTTTTCACTGAGGTCGAATTTTCCTTTCTATTTTATGTTGAATCTGTCATACATTTCCCCGGGATAGAGATGAAGGAAAAAAATCGTTGCCCTGTTAATATCGACTATGCTTTCTCGCTACTTCGAGAACTCCAAGACGTACTAACTTAGGACGAATTGTAGACGATTTATTATTAAATAAAATTAAAAGGAGAACGGTCATTTGAAAATAAATGAGTTTTTATTACTTTATCCCTTGATCCTTATTCCTTAAACAATGTTCATCTCATTCATTTACGATCAATTAATACGATCCAATACATTTGTAAGTGAATATGTGTGTATATACATATATTACAGATTTTTAGCAAAATTAATAATTTAATTAAAGGTAATTAATAGAGATGCATAAATTAAGGGTGACTTGATGAAAGATATTAAATTTATTGTTATAAAATTATACAAAGTAAATTAACTTGCTCAACTATATCTAAAGAGAGTTATAATGGTTGTACACTGCCGCCGTAAACTTAGCATTGGGATTCTAATCAAACATGTACTTAATTCGCCAAAGCTCCAAGAGTAGTTTGGGTTTTACGACTCTGAAATTCAAACCTGTTTATCGAATCTAATAATCAAGAAGAAACTTACCCTGAGACTCAGGACCGACAGAGGTGATCTTAGAGTACAGAACTACATTATTATCTTCCGTACACAATACATTACTATATTGGATTTTGACAATCCTCTCTGTAAGCTATCAAACACAAGTTAGTACGTGTTAAAAATGAGCAAATCCATTAACAATTTTTAAACCAATTAATTTTTTTTATTGCATTGATTTATGATAAACTATTTATTAAATCATTTACACTAATGGTTTTCTCGTCAATAACTTCAAATTTATTATATTTAAATAACTTTTATACTGTATAGCTTTATGTATATGATAATTTAGTTTTTTGTTCTTCAAACAAATTTCCAGTTCCTGAAGAGGGGCATACTATTAATATAGATATACATATATAATAGATGTCCGTAAAGTTGAAGATTAAAACATCTATTGTCAGAAAAATCTATAAGTGTCAATTATTTAATAAATCTTTAAGACAATTTGATTTAAAATAAAATTGTAATAAAATTATAAAATTTCATACTTTGCTCTGAAATTACTGCAGAGGCATCTGACGGCTCGGTCGGTAAAGTGGTGAATTCATACCCGAAAGTCCCGGATTCGATTTCCGCGATCTCTGCTGATTGATACAACCATCACTTGGTAATATATTTTCAATAAGTGTTTCTCAAGAAAAATATCGTATGACCTCCGTCGCTGATTAACACCAAATTGGGCACATGAAAAGAACGACGTTAAAATAATAATAAAAAATATTTATGTATGATACGATATACTTCGAGTTCACAACATGATTGAGAATACTGTTAAAAATTTCGAGAAGTTTCTTCTTCTATAAAAATATTTCACACAATATCAATGTGAGTACAAAAAGCTGAGATTGCATAGATTGGATTTAAAAAGAAGGATGCTCAAATATCCTGAATTGGTCTAAAGCTATGAAAGAAAAAAGAATTTAACGATATTTTGATGACTAAGTTGAATTTAAAAATTTACTGTTTTTTAGGCCAAATTGTCTTTTTATTCTTATTTTTTTCATAATTTGAGGTTAAATCAGAATATTTGAGCTTCTTATTTTTAAATCCAATCTATTCGAACTCAAATTTCTTTCGAACATAGGTTTGAGTATTTGTCTTTATTTGTTTTCGAGTTATGAGCGATTAAAGTCAAAGGTTTTTTGGCGCAGTTTTTTGTTATGTGCTTGTATCTATCGTAAAAAGTGCGTTAGAGTCTAAAACTCCCCGGAGTTTCCGGAGAAACATTTCCCGGAAATGTGACACTCTCCCTGTAAGTTTAATTTCTCTTTGGAATAAAAAGAATTTCATATTTGTAGTTGGAGGCTCTTTGTAATAAAATATATATTCTCAATATCCAATATATTAGTATTTAATATTAACTATTTTTCCAATTTGTTGTTAATTATATTTATTTTCTGTTTTTACATATTTTTATATTGAATAACAATAAGTTATCGAATAACAATAAATATACACGTAAGAATATCCTATAATTCCTATAATTAAATGCAACAATTAAAGCCATATATGAACCCTGCATGTAATAAGTACTGCTAAAAGTAATGAAATTGACTTTCACAAATTAGTTTACAAAAATAGCAGAAAACGCTTGCTTTGCTCGCGACTTATATTTTTCGATCTCAAACTGGTACATTACGATTCTTTGTAATAGTAAACAATAAAAAATATGCTATTTAACGTAAAATATTAAATATAAATAATGAACATATTTTTTACAATTTATTGTGACGATGTCTCTATCTTTGTAAATTCTGCTCGTCTTGGATTAACCGTGCAATTTGACATAGCGACGTACATGTTCATACATTCTTCAGTTTGTAAAAAATTTCTTGTTATATTATGAACATATAACGCTCCATTTGTTTCATAAAAGAGTGAATCGCAAATGTTACGGTAAAACGTGCAACATAGGAAAACCGTCTTATAAACAACGTTGAGTTGCTGCATATTCAAATTAGTTCCGTTGTTGTTCACTAACGAAATTAATTTAGCAATACTATCGACACTTCGAAAATTCTTCATTAATTTATCTGATATAACTTTACATCACAAACGTACGTATTCTACATTTGCGATGTAGCCTAATCTTTTAAGAATTATTTTGCAAACTTTGCTGAAAAGATAACGGATGTATTGCTGTTTATCTACGTTAAAAAAACATTCTGAATCCATTCTCACGTCGATATATGGTCCAGATGCACTATTAAAACACAAAGTAATATTCATCATAATTTGATTGTTATTTTCAGATAGCTACAAAATAATTGCCTGCTTCACTGACTTTAATTCTATCCATATATAAAATTTCGTGTACATGAGTAAATTGAACAACATTTCTAACTCGACGACACAAATAATACTTAAACAAATTTGCTTCTTTCTCGAGATAAACGTAAATTTTATTTAATAACATTTGATTAAAACTGACGAAGGCATCCAAATAGTGACATTATGGGCAAATCGGCAAAGTCTCGGTCCAGAACGTTAGGTATTTTTCCCAATAATAAATAATTTAATTTTCATGTATATAATAAATTCCCATATTTTCTCTACTTATTTATATTTTAACTACACCATTTCTATATCTAACTTATATTCCATAATATTTTTCTGCAATTGAAAGTATTCAATTCGAAAACACCTTCCAAGAAGGTGTCAAAACCCGCAAGTATTGTGTTATTCTAATCAAACTTTGAAAATTGTTATCTGATAAATAAATTCTGCAATTCAATCTGACATTGATATCTAATAAATAAATAATTTTAATTCTAACTATACCTTATTTTATCTATTTCTTTGAATTTTAATTAAACATTTTTTTAAATTTTAAATATTACGAAAATTTCGTATAAAAAATTTCTGCAATTGAAAGAATTGAAATCAAACTGAAATCGACAAGTATTTTGAATCGTACCATAAATTTATATTTTATATAAACATTTTTATATATATTATTTAAACTTCGTAAAAAGTTTCTGCAATTGAAAGCACTGAAATCAAACTGTAATCGAAAAGTATTTTGAACCATGCAAAAATTTCTACCAATCTGAATACAGATTTTTTTTATGAAAAGTATCTTTCACTATTATTTTTTCATTGGTGATGTAGGATAATAAAATTGCCAGAAAGTATTGCTATATTTATTTATTATTACTCATTGCAGTTTCTTCACGGTATTATATTTTCATAAATGTAAAGGAATACATTAGTAAGTCAGAATTAACACATATATGAAGCGTTTAACCAACGGTGGTGCAAGTATTATTTTATTATTTAAAAGAATAAAAAAGAAATGTCCAGTTTATTAGTATTGCAGAAATTAATTTTGCACAAATTAATATCATTAGAATATTATTTATTTATTACTGTAAAACATGTGAGGACCAGAAATGAAAAATAATAGTGAAAGATACTTTTCATAAAAAAAAATCTGTATTCAGATTGGTAGAAATTTTTGCATGGTTCAAAATACTTGTCGATTACAGTTTGATTTCAGTGCTTTCAATTGCAGAAACTTTTTACGAAGTTTAAATAATATATATAAAAATGTTTATATAAAATATAAATTTATGGTACGATTCAAAATACTTGTCGATTTCAGTTTGATTTCAATTCTTTCAATTGCAGAAATTTTTTATACGAAATTTTCGTAATATTTAAAATTTAAAAAAATGTTTAATTAAAATTCAAAGAAATAGATAAAATAAGGTATAGTTAGAATTAAAATTATTTATTTATTAGATATCAATGTCAGATTGAATTGCAGAATTTATTTATCAGATAACAATTTTCAAAGTTTGATTAGAATACTTAACATAATACTTGCGGGTTTTGACACCTTCTTGGAAGGTGTTTTCGAATTGAATACTTTCAATTGCAGAAAAATATTATGGAATATAAGTTAGATATAGAAATGGTGTAATTAAAATATAAATAAGTAGAGAAAATATGGGAATTAGAATCAAAGATATTTTTATCTTATACTTTAAAATTAATCAGACAGATAACAATTTTATTTATCAGATAACAATTTTCAAAGTTTGATTAGAATAACACAATACTTGCGGGTTTTGACACCTTTTTGAAAGGTGTTTTTGATTTCAGTTTTTTCAATTGCAGAAAACTATTATGGAGTATAAATTACTTATAAAAAGGTGTAATTAAAATATGAATAAGTAGAAAAAATGTGGGAGTTAGAATCAAAGATATTTTTTATCAGACCGATAACAATTTTATTTATCAGATAACAATTTTCAAAGTTTGATTAGAATAACACAATACTTGCGGGTTTTGACACCTTTTTGAAAGGTGTTTTTGATAATAATTTACTATTAATTTAATTTACTTTTACACACATACATAATTATTAACTATTAACAACAATGTTTATGAAAATTGATAAAAATTAATAAATATTTTTACTTGTTTCAAATCTAGACATTAATCATTTTTAATCATTTTTTTTATAAGTATATACAGCATAATTAATACCTTATCAACATTTGTTAAAATTATTTAAGTAAGTGAAGGTATAATAATTAATTAAACATCCCTTTCACTTAACATTGGAAAGAGAATAATCTTGTATTTATTTTAGTTCATATAATTATTATTTATATTAAATATATTATGCATTTGCCAAATTATCGAATAAATATGTATTGGCTTTATATAGAAAGTTAAAAAAAAGGTTATTCAGTAACATTAATAAGGATGGAGAATGACACAGGGTCCGCTTAAATAACAATATGCTTTTCATCAATCATTCAGGTCACTCGACATTTGAATAAAAATCACTGATATGTGTAAATGTTAGAAAATTTTATTAAATGACATTCAAACTTGTGAAAGAAATGACTTAATATTATTTCCAAATACTGTTAAAACAGAGTTAAATTTTCATTCTGTTTCATTTTTTCTTTTACTAATTTTTAAGTCTTTTCTTTAACTCCTATACCTCATGTAAATTCTAATTCAACTTCCTTATTCTTTTTCTCTTCTTCTGCTTGTTCAAAAGATTTTATCAAGGATTTGTATTTGTCTATTGGGTTTTCACTAGTATCTGAATGGACTTCTCAGTTACTTGAGTAATATAAAATAAAATAATAATAATTGTACTATTTAATTTCCAATCACTGGAGTTATAGTGAATTTCACCACGTTCAAACAATCATTAATTTATATCCACTATACTGGAGTCACAATTATATCTTATCTTTCAAATTATAATGTATGTAACGTATATAATATCATACTCCCTTCTATAAGGTCCAACTGTGCTTCGACAAAATGCTCGCTCAATGCCTTTTGTACCAGTGGCCAATATTCTTTCAAATACTTTTCCCTGTACATGGGAAAAAGAGTCGCAGAGGAACTTTCTTCCATTAATCGATGTGGATTGTCCTTCGGTTTGAATTCATGTATTTTTAAAGACTACGCATTACCATTAACATTCAGCTGGTTTTCTCCTTCGGAATCAGTCATTTTTCTTTCAAATCTTTAGGCTCAAATAGTCTATAATATCTAAAAGAAATAATAAATAGTTATCTTTTTATGATAACTAAAAAAAATTAAATTAAGGGAGGTTAAAATTTGTAAGAGGTTAACAGTTAATTGGCAATGTGAAAAGAAAAAGTATAATTACCTATTGTGAGAGTGTTTATCATTAAACAAGACAATAAGGTCCAACTCTGCTTTGACAAAATGCTCGCTCAATTGCCCTTTGTACCAGTGGCCAACATTCTTTCAAATACTTTTCCCTGTACATGGGAAAAAGTCGCAAAGGAACTCTCTTCTATTGATCGATTTGGAATTAACATTCAGCTGGTTTTCTCCTTGGGAATCAGTCATTTTTCTATAAATCTTTATTCTCAAATAGTCAATAACAAACTTTATCTTTTTTTATTATTTTTTCTGACACTATGAAATTAGCATTAACATTCATCTCGTTTTCTCCTTGGGAATCAATCATTTTTCTTTTACATTATCTCAAATAGTCAATAACAATCTTTATCTTTTTTTATTATTCTTTCTGACACTATGAAATATATCTATATATATACGATGTGTGTAATGCTGAGAGTAGCGCAGTAGCTCCCCCTTGCGGCCACTTCTCAAACAACTTGCCAACAGTTTTTACGTCTGTAGGCGTTCTCTCACGGGATGGAAAAAATTTCGTCTCTTTCTATCTTTCGCATTTCCTATGACGCTATCTCTTTTTGTATCCATCGAATGAAAAAGAAAGTGGAAATAGCAAAATTAGAGAATCGGAATTCATCAAGCAACTTTAATAACATCGAATTTCTCCACTATGCACTTATGAAATCAAACTGGATTTATTGTAAAGTGAAAACTTATATAAAAAATAGATGTGAGATTTGTCATTACATAAATAGATAGTATAATTTTAAATTTACGAAAATATAAAAAATCTGAGGGGTTAGTTAGCTGTATAATAAGGGCTTACGCGCCTGCATACTTGCGTCCAGGCGCTATCGCGCCTTTTGATATCGGTCTCTCCGAACTAAATGCTTTACTTTAGAATAAAAGCAGGCCTATCGTACTCTTTGTCCACTATGGCTGGTGGAATTTCCCAGAGCACGGCCTTTTAAAATAATTAAAGGCGTTTCGTCCTCGATCTCCAGCTTGGACTCCTCAGTAAGGAACTGGAGATCTTACCTTAGACGTAGTAGCTGTGTAAAAACTCCATGGCAATTGGATATTTAGTTCTACGTTAACAACTGTAAATAATTCAATAGATGCATTCCTAAAAGTTTTCCCCCAATTAACAATGCAATGACATTCATCGATAATAATCCTATGTAATATATTCTCTTCTACAAGATACCGCAACAGCTCCTTAGTTTGATGACTTTTAGTTATTTTTTCAGGGGTTATATAGATAATCTTAATAGTCCTTAATGTTTCGGATCGTTCCTTAACGATCTCGGCATCGGCATCCATCCCGGCCACCACTGATTGTAGATTGTTATATTAATTCACGGTAATGTAATGAACCCTTCAACGGACACTAACCGACTGGCATGGACACTAGGTTGAAAAAATGGCCGCCGACACCTACTAAGTTCACGGTAATATAAGGGACCCTTTAACGGAAACTGACTAACATTCATATACCCTTAATTTAATAAATAGCCACCGACACCTACTAAATTTACGGTAATTCACCAATTATACGTATACGAAAGTTGCGTACCAACCCACATATATCAGAAACTCATTAGTTTCACAAACTTTTTCCATTTCAAAATATACTTTTTTTAGAAAAAAACACGAAAAATTTGTGAATTTTCCGGAAAACCGGCCTATAACGTTTCCGGCTTACAATTTAGGTAAATTTTGTCTACGGCATTCGAAAGAGGAGGTCAAAATCTACAAGATATGATACTTGATACATTTTTCATACGATTTTTTCATTAAAAGATATGAGGATGAAAGTTAAGAAAAAATTTGTGTTATTTGTGAGGAAAAGGGTTAAGTTCCATATAAGACATTCAGAAGTGCCACTTACTCCTGTGCCGTGCTAAATATAAAATATAAAAGCGGATATTCGTGAATTCTTTACAAGTCGTTTTATATTTAAAATAAATGCTTAAGGGTACCTATATAAAGTGATTTTAAAAAAAGCGGTAAGAGATTAAGAGGATGGGGCACTCAAAATTACCGACCGAGTCAATAGAAATGAATAAATTAGGAAAGTGGCATACCCTGTAGGTTACCGACAGAACCAAAAAGATAATTATAACATTTATTTAATACAGAACTGCACTAGACACCTTAAAAAATTTCTTAAAAAATGTATGATATTCCAAGATTTTTCGGTGCAGAAATTTTTTATGGTATTTTTGTCGTATTGACCTGGAAATTTGTAGAATTATTTATTATTTAATTATTTAGTGCTTCTGTATTCGGAATTTGCGTAAAATTGCGCATTTTTAAAAATAATTAATCTTTTTTTGCTCGGTCGATAACCCACTGGATATGCAACCCCTTTAAACAAACTGTGCGAAATAAAGACATCATAGCCCTTCCTGACTATGTAAAATTTCAAACAAAAAGTTAATATTAATTAAAAAAATTTGCAAAAATTTAATAAAAATATTTCTATTTATAATTTTCAAATTGAAAAAGGATTATAATACAACTTTATTTTAAATATAAAATTTATGTATATTGAGATAAAGATATAATTATAAAACTTTCAGGATAGGACTTCCGGTTGGCGCTCGAACCGAGAAAGACGCGTGGAAAAGTGGTCGCAAAATTAAGGTAATTACACGCACTACAAAGCACCTCGAAAGGAAAAATACACGAAAAAGGAACTAAAATCAAATACAGAAGCTGTGGAAGTGTTATCTCGACACAAATTAATTAATAAAGTTAAAAAAAAGGAAAGTTATTAAAAGGACAATGGAAGAGGTTAAGAAGGATAATCTAGAAAAGAAGGAAGAGGGCGACACGGTAGCTAATACGAGCAGTGGAAACGACAGCTTCGAAAAAGAGGAAGATGAAAGCAAACCCAAGCCAAAGAAACGCGGAAGACCTCGAAAAGACGCTGAATTCTTAGGGAATATAGATAAATTCTTAAAAAATGATAGGATAGTAGACAAAGTAGACTTAAAAAACGTAACAGTAAGAAAACAGAAAGACGATAACGATACGGCAAAAAGCAACAAAGAGGTGAATGATAAGGAAAGATATGATATTACCGACGGAGACACTTCACTACCGACCTCGGATGATAAAAGCGAAAACGTTGACATCGACCGAGCACAAACCAACGAAACGAGAGAATGGAAAGAAATAAACAATAATGAAACAGAAAATAAGGCAATAAAAGAAAAGGAAAAAAATAAAAACATAGATGAAAACCAAAAATGGAAAACAATGGAAAAAACAATAAAATGGTTAAAAGACAGTGTGTACCTAATGAGTGCAGAAAACGAAACATTAAAAAAGGAACTATATATATACAAACAGAAAATTGAACAAGAAGGAATGGAATACAATAAAAATATAAGTGAATGTAATGGAAAAATGGATCGGATGGGTCACAAAATAAAAATGTTAGAAATAAACTTAATGGAGGAAAGAGAAGGAAAAAAAGAAACAGAAGGAAAAATAGCTAAACAGTATAATCTAATTGAAACAATGCAATCTCAAATAAACGAGTTAAAAGTAAGATGTGACGCAAGAGAAAACATTAATAATAATAACATAGAAAGATTACTAGAGGAAAACGAAAATACAGAGTTAGATAAAAAACAAGAAAAGGAAAGCAATAAATTGGAAGAGATGGAAAGAGAGATAAATGTCAAGAAACCGAAAAAGCTAACAGAAGAAGAACTAGAAGTAGAGAAAATGGAAAAAATCGACAGAAAACATAATATAGTGATCAAAGGACTAAGAAACACGGAAAGAATGACACTGAATGAACTGAGAAGCACGTTAGAAAATATTATAAACCACCCGGTAAAAATTTTAAAAATGAAAACAAGAGGAAAGGTGATCATAATGACTTTATGTACATTATCGAATAAAATAGAAATAATGAAAAAGAAGGCTTTATTTAAAGGAACAGAGATTATAATTGAAGACGACCTAACACCGAGAGAGATGGAACTGCAACAATGGATAAAGGAAAAAGCAGAACTTGAATATTGGAAGTGGAACGAAACTAGAATAGGACACCTAAAAATAATGATCAATCAACAATGGTATGTCTGGGAGGAGGAAAAAGGGGACCTCACTGAACAGGAATGGAAGTCATTTCGGCAAGAACACGGAAAATAGAAATAAAACTAAAAAATTGCAAGAATGGAAAGGATTAACTTGGAATATAGCAGGTATATACAACTTATGGAACACCTGGGACTTTATTAAAACACATGATATAATAATATTACAGGAAACATGGTTAGAAGGAAACAAGGAAGGAGTAATTATGAATAAATTGGACGACAACTTTATATGGAAAACCAAACCAGCAATTAGAGAAAACTCCAAAGAAAGAGCAAAAGGCGGGATGCTACTTGGTGTAAGAAAATCAAAGGCAAGCAAATTAAACATCACGGAATGGAAGTATGGTTTAATAATCGATGGAATCAAACTTTATAATGACAATGAGGCAGTTATAATAGGAGCATACAACAACGAAGGCATGAAAAATTTTTTACCGGAACTAGAAAAACAAATGGAAAAAAATATTCTGGAAGGAAAACATATAATTCTAACTGGAGATTTTAATGCGAGAATTGGAGAAGAAGAATCTAGGAAAGATAAGTAGGTAAAACATAGAAAAAGGAAAAATTCAGAAGATAAAACTTTAAACAGTGAAGGAAAGAAGCTACTAAATTTTTGTAAGGAATTCGGAATTAAGATAAAGAATGGAAGAACAGAAGGTGATTGGAAAGGTGAATTGACTTTTATAGGAGACACAGGAGGATCGGTAATTGATTATGTAATGGAAAGCGATGACGGCTTAGAAGGCTACATAAACAGGATAGAAATAATAAAAAGAACAGAATCAGATCATCTACCAGTAACATATCAAATAGCAGGAATAGAAAATATTGCGAATTATAAAGACCAGGAAAACACAAAACATCTAACAGAAGACAACCTAATATGGAAAGAAGAGAACAGAGAAGAATATTCAAAAGAAATGAAAAACTTAGAAAATTGGATTGAAACAACAGATAAAACAACAGAACAAAGATGGGAAACACTCATAGCAACAATTAGAGAAGCAGCAATAAAATCAGAAATGACTCAAAAAGGAAACGGGTTCGCAAACGGAATCAACAAGTTCCCAAGAGAACTAAAAGAACAAAGGAGAAAAGTTTGGAATGGACTAAAAAATTACCTTGAAGACAAAACAGAAGGAAAAAAAGAAATATTAAAAAGAGAAAGGAAAAAACTCAAAAACATGAAAATGAAATAAAACTAGAAGAAGCAAAAAGAAATTGGAATGAAGTCAAAAACAGCAAAAACAACAATGAGTTTTGGAAAGCAATTAAAAAATACAGACCAAGAAAGGCAGAAATATAGAAAAGGAAGACTGGTTCGAACACTTCAGCACGCTACTAGGAGGAAATGAAGAAAATGAAGAGATAAACAGAGAAGAGTACAATAATGGAACGGATGGTAAGGAAGATGAATCAACATTAAACAAAGAGATAAACAACGGAAATAGAATTAATACTCAGAAATTTAAAAAAAGGAAAAGCAACAGGCGAAGACGGAATAAAAGCAGAATTCTACAAAAATCTAACTCAAGCATGGAAGGAAGAACTAAAGGAAATAATAAATGATTTATGGAAAGAAGGAAAAATTATAGAAAATTGGAAGACAGAACGAATTTATCCCATATATAAAATGGAGATGAAAATATGACAAAAAACTACAGAGGAGTTGCATTATTGGATATAGGATATAAAATTTTAACTGGAATAATGGACCAAAGGCTCAGATTATGGCTGGAAGAAGAGAAAAAACTAAAGGAAAGCCAAGCAGGTTTTAGAAGAAAGAGAAGCACTATTGACCACATATTCACATTAAATTGTATAATAGGTAATAGAATTACGCAGGAAAGGAAAAAACTGTACATATGTTTTGTAGATTTTAGGACAGCCTTTGACGTAATAGACAGAAAAATCATGCTTAAAAAACTAGAAAAAATAGGAATAACAGGAAGAATGATAAAAATGATTGCAAGCATTTACAAGGAAACAAAAATGGAGATAATAACTACGAAAGGAATAACGAAACCCTTCTACAATTGGAAAGGTGTAAGACAAGGATGCCCACTAAGCCCAACACTCTTTGGAATATTTTTAGACGACATTGATGATACGTGGGAAGAAAAAAGGAGAGGCGGAACAGTAATAGGAAAAACAAAAATTTACGGGATGAAATTTGCTGACGACGTAGCACTAATAGCCGAGACATCAGAGGAACTACAAAGCATGCTTAGAGATTTAGAAAAGTACAGCAAAAAAAATAAAATCAACATAAACGTAGAAAAGACAAAAATCATGGTATGTAGCAATGGTGGAAGGAAAAGTAAAACAGAGAAATGGACCTTCAATGGGAAAAATTTGGAAGTAGTAAATAATTTTAAATATCTAGGATTTTGGTTCGCAGCACAAGGAGGATATACGGAGCACATTAAACATTTAGCAGGAAAATGCCAAAAAACAATAAATACAACATGGGGACTGAATAAAAGAGCAAAAATAGACCAATTAGGAAAAAGATTATACTTAATGGAAACACTAGCAAGATCAGGAGGATTATACGGTGTAGAAATTTGGGGATGGAAAAGATATGAAATGATAGAGAGGATACAAGCAAGGATATGTAAAATATCACTTGGAATCAATTGCAACACACCACCTTACATATGGAGAATGGAAGCAGGAACGAAAAGCATAGAGATAGAAACTAACAGAAGAGCAGGAAATTACATAATAAAGGTATGTACTAATGATGGACGAAACAAATAGAAAAAACATTCCAAAAGGTAGGAGATGCCGAATTACTCAAATTGATGATGAAAGGAAAACTTAACAATGAAATATGCGAAAAAATGGAAAGCAACAATTTAAGGAGAGTAGAACAAGAAATCCAAATAGACTAGACAAAAATCGATAAATCAAAATATTGGACTACAAACATATTAAGGAATCAATTGGAAGAGAAAAATACTGGAATAAATTAACATCAGTGGAAACCTGAAGGAACAATGGGCAAGACTGAGATGTGGAAGCATGAGCAAGGAAGGAAGAAAAGGATTTACTATAACTCCAAGTGTAGGGTATGTGAACAGGAAGATGAGAGTATGGCACACATATGGAAATGTAGCAGGGCGAAATCACTAATAAAGCAGGAATGGACGAACGAAATCAACAAATGGATAGGAGAAGATAATGAAGATGAGAAAGTAACGAAGAAAATAATAAACACGTTAAAAGGAGATATATCAATATAGAGATCTGCTTATATGCCAAAGAATTTGAAAGACTAGGAAATTTGTAAAAGGAAGAACGACTAAAGGAGAAGAAAGAAAAGAAATGAACATAGATCAAGACTGAAAAGAATGTTCCTATTAGAATATATGTGTATACAAAATGTAAATTTGTAAAGACTTTTCTAACACTAGAACCTGGTATTACTATATTACTATATATTACTGTATTTATATATTTAGGTATTTTTATATTTTACGTACTTCAATTAAGGAAAAACAATGTATATATAAGTTGTACTAATATAACATTATATTAAAGCGAAATGGAAATTGAACTTGTAAAAAGTGTAACAGCTATACATGGAAATAAATTATTATTATTGTTATATATAAAACTTTCAGAATTATTTTCACCCACAAATCGTCTGTCAATGATATTCTACGATATAACTAAAATTATTTATATTTGTTTAAAAAGTATATTCAAAATGTTAAACAAATACCTCTGTATTAGCAAGTTTTTAAAAAAACATTACATCTTTTCACCAACATAATAAATATTCCTATAATTTTGTTCAATTTTCAAATGCGATTTATATATGTATTTGCATATGAGTAAATTATTGACTAAATAGAAACTTGCATAGAAAATTTTAGATGGCATTAATTAAAAATATAAAAAATTTTCTTTTATACTTTTCTTTAAATGTTTTACAAACAATTTCTTCCAAAAATACTACAAAGTTATTATATTAAACAGATAATTAACAATGAGTTGACAGTGGTTTTTATTCATAATAGGAAAATTTTCAATTAGATTGAATTTTTAGCAACTGACATAAAAATTTTTTAATGGTATCAATTAAAATATATAATTATCTTTTTTTACTTTTCTTTCAATTTTCTAAACACATTTTCTTCCAAAAATATGGTTAGTTCCACATTAGACTGCTTTATAAAACAAAATTTAAATAAAAATTACATTTTAGATTATAATGTTTCTATCAAAAACTAATCCATACAAGATTTTGAAATTTTTACAGCATAAATGCTATTATTATGTTTTATTTTCACGATTTTTTTCAACACATTTTCAGAGATATAAGCAATCAAACATTTTGTACAAAAATATATAATTCTTAATAATTTAAATAATTATCTATATTAATATATAGAATTTTGAGCTGAAAAACAATATAGATCGAAACTACCAAAAAGTCTATTGTTTCCCAAAATTTCAAGTGAATTAAATACTTTTTATTCCCGAAAACGTTCAACATAAAAACCCCAATTTTTTCACATTTTAATTTTTTTAATCAATCAACTAATACATATATAATTACTTGAAATTTTTACAGTTTATGCCTATTATAAGGTTCTGTCATCATAAAATGTTTTCAGCTTATTTAACTAATTACATTCTAAAATATAAGATAGTTTTAAAAAATCATTTTTTTAAATAACAAAAAAACTAATAGAGATATTTAGTTGGAGCTGATAGAATTTTTATTCTCTATTGAGTACATTTTTTACACAACCTATTATTATTGTTTAAAATTTCACACAGTGATCGATAATAGTAGCGTAAAAAGAAGGGCAATGATGTCTTTATTTTGCACAATTTGCTAATAATTTTTTCATCTCTGTTGACTCGGTCGATAAATATTGCGTATCGAGATGTTGGACCCACGTTACAGAGATCTACACTTCCAACATAAGAATCATGTCGGAAATATTGAATAAAAAATCTGAAAAAATTCATATGGGTAGTTTAAAACAAAAGCGAAGGTATGAAGTTTTGATTTTTTAAGAAAAAATAAATTTGTTAATAGTAATTGAATAAACAATTTTTGGTCGGTAATTATTGGTGTAAAAAGGCATGAATTAATTTTCAATCAGAATTAAATTACAGATTTAAAAATCTGAACAAATTTGTGTATACTTTTTAAAAAGCCTGCCTAAGGGTATGGTGTTTAGGATTTTTTCAAAAATGTATTCTTTTGTTAAAATTATTAAAAATGTCCATTTTTCAAGTCCGAAATAATTTGCTGTAATAAATTGTAGATTAAAAGTAAGTAATTATTTTATAGTCCAGATTCTGGACTTTTATAATATTATTTATAATTTTTATTTGATATAGTTATATTTATAAATCATTTCTAAAAATTAAATTAAATGATAAAAATATACAAGATGGTATAAACGAAATCCACTTTATCTTCGATATATATGTATTCAGTAAACACAAAATAAACCGGCAAAATGTGACGTTAGCGCAAAAATATAATGTAACATTTTTCAATATTGGAACTTTTAATAAGTATTTGGTATACAGGTTTTAAAGTATAATGGTAAATAACTGCAGTATTTTGTTTAACATATTTATTAAGAAAGAAAAACCTAAAAATGCTTTCATCGTTTCCATAGGTTAGAAATATTACTGATATTAAGAAAATATGTATAATTTTATAGTACACACATAATGGCAAAAGTTAAAAAAAGCAAACACTCGAAAAAACATAACAAAGGAGATAAAAAGCACAAGAAGAAACACAAAAAACATAAAAAGAGGAAAGAAAAATCAAGTTCTGAAAGTAATTCTTCAGAAAGCGATGTACAAGTTGTGAAAAGAACTAAAGAGCCTATTTACAATCTTGATTCTGAATCTGAACATTCTGATATATCTGTGACCAGTGATAAAAAATTGTATTCAGGTGCACATGTGAAACAAAGCTATAAATCACAAGATTTTAAATATTCTTCTCAAAATTATGTAAGAGAAGATAGTGATTGTTCTCCAAAAGCTGGAACGTCTGGACATAATGTGGACCACCGTTTCAAAAAGTACAGAGAACAAGAAGAAATTGAAACTTCCGAAGGAGAATTAGAATCAGGACTTTACTTACTTAAAATATAAAAAAGAGTTAAATAGAGTTCTCACTAAGTTTTAACTTGGTTCAAGACTTGGAGGAATTTTGGTTATTTACTAAAAATTTTGAAGAAATGGATAAGAAAAAGAGGCCAAATAAATATGCATTAAGTACTGTTAATTCTATTGGAATTCCAGAAGTATACGACAGAAGCCATCGTTTAAATTTTTCTTTAAATTATTCCACACGTGAGCTATTTTTACGAGTTTCTGATATAAAAGAATTAACGGATAAAAGACTTATGAAATTTAGAGAAATTATTATGTTGTATGTTGACTTTAAACAAAAAGAAAAATTTCAAAAGTTAAAAAGATTGAGATACGAGCAAGCCCATTTACCTGTTGCTCAGTATAGAGATGAAATAATATCAACTATTAGAAATGAAAGAGTTGTTATTATTGCTGGAGATACTGGTTGTGGAAAATCAACTCAAGTACCTCAATATCTTTACGCAGCTGGATATAATAAAATAGGTTACTTTTCAAGTTTAAATTTGATATTATATCCACAATTGGTACAGTTGCATCATTAATATTATTTTAATATTTCAGCTTGTACTCAACCTCGAAGGATTGCTTGTATTTCTTTAGCGAAACGAGTTGCTTATGAAACATTAACAGAAAATCTTAATGAAGTTGGATATCAAATAAGGTTCGAAAAGCAAAAAAATCAAGATACAAGAATAACTTTTATTACAGAAGGACTTCTTTTAAGACAAGTTAGAATACTCATTTACTAAATGATATTTTTTTATTATCATTTCGCAAGAAAGGTATATTAAATAGAATTTATTTTTCAATAATCAATAGGTTGCTGGAGAAGCAGAATTATCGCAATATGATGTTGTTGTACTAGATGAAGTTCATGAACGACATTTACATGGTGACTTTTTATTGGGAATCATGAAATGCATTATCCACCAAAGAACAGATTTAAAATTAGTTTTAATGTCTGCTACAATTAATATTGAATTGTTCAGCAATTATTTTGCTAATGAAGATGTTAAAATAATTCAAGTAAATAAAATAATATTGAATAATTGTATAAAATACAATTTTATCATTATTTATTTTTTTGTAGGTACCAGGAAGATTATATCCTATTCAGTTAATTTACAGGCCTATGCTTGTGGAAGATAAATATTCAAAATCTGAAAGATTTAATCCTAGCCCATACATTCAAATTATGCAGATAATTGACAAAACTTATCCAAGTATGCATGTATTAAAATATTGAAGGTATTGTGATGAAACTAACGGTTTTACATTTTTAGGTACCGAAAGAGGTGATCTACTTATATTTTTAAGTGGTATGAGTGAAATTACAGCAGTTGCTGACGCTGCTAAAGAATACAGTAAAAAGGACAATAAATGGATTGTTTTACCTTTACATAGTACTCTTTCAATTGCTGATCAAGACAAGGTAAGTGTATTAATTAATTTTATTTTGAGAAATACATTTCAATTGTATTATTTTTCTCTATTAGGTATTCGGTTATGCCCCTGAAGGTGTAAGAAAATGCATAATTTCAACAAACATTGCAGAAACTTCGATAACTATAGATGGAATAAGATTTGTCGTTGACAGTGGAAAAGTAAAAGAAATGAGCTATGATCCAACCTGTAAAATGCAAAAACTCAAAGAATTTTGGATAAGTAAAGCTAGTGCAGAACAGAGAAAAGGAAGAGCTGGAAGGACTGGTCCTGGAGTTTGTTATAGGTGTGTCTTTTATTTTACCTACACATTTATTAATAACTTAAAAATGTTGATAAAAGTAAATTTTTTTTATATATAGGCTATATTCAGCTGATGACTACTCTGCATTAGAAAAATATTCAACACCAGAATTACAAAGAGTACCCCTTGACTCATCATTACTTCAAATGATTGCAATGGGTTTGCCAGATCCACGTAAATTTCCATTTATTGAACCACCTCCAGCAGATAGTATAGAAAATTCAATTTTGTCCTTAAAGGAACATGTACGTCTTATAAACATTTTTTTTTAATCATTGATTATATACTATAATGGATTATTAAAATATTCACTCTAGGGTGCTTTGACCGAAAATGAAAAATTAACAATTATTGGAAAAACTTTATCCAGACTACCAGTTGACATAACTATTGGTAAAATGTTGATCATGGGTTCATTGTTTCATCAAATTGAACCTGTTTTGTCATTAGCAGCTGCGCTAAGTGTACAGAGTCCTTTTACGAACAAAGCTTACCGAGATCTCGATTGCGAAGTTAGTTTTAATCAAATTAAATTAAATAAATATTTCTATTTATATAAAAGCTACCATAAAAAATTATTTATTTCACTATTATTCAGAATTCTAGAAAAAATTTAGAATCAGATCACGGAGATCCAATAACATTGTTAAATACATACAAAGAATGGTTGGAAATAAAGCACTCAAACAGTGGTGACGTGCGTTCCGGAAGTAGTACAAGTAAAAAATGGTGCCGGCGAAGAGGATTAGAGGAACAAAGATTTTACGAAATAACCAAATTACGCACTCAGTTCAAAGATTTGTTAGAAGTAAGTTTAAAATTTAATTTTTTATTTCAATTGATGAATGAGTTACGGAGATTATAAAAAAAAATATTTTTAAGGACTGCAAATTACTTAATACGTCTGATCCAAATGCTGAAATGACAAGTTCAGAACGTGTGATGAGGCACGGAGAATTAAAATTATTAAGATCGCTCAAACGATCGTACAAACAAAGTGATTCTCACAAGCGAAAGCAACTCAAACTCGATGACGATAGTATAAGAATAGAAGATGACAAAGAAGACGAAGAAATCGATATAAAAGATATAGAATTTAGAATGAAAAATGATTTTTCTCAAGTTAGTAATTTGGTATCAGCATCGACCGCTTGCAGCTACAAAGATCTAACTATGCTAAAGTTAATTTTGACTAGTGGATTATACCCTCAATTCGCATTTGCGGACGAATTTAATTATTGCAAGGTAAATTACTGATTTTGCTATGAAAATATTTAACCTAAGTCATAACGTTCTCTAAATATTATTAGGGGTGCTAAATTCTAAATTTATTTTTTTTTTTTAATCTGTAGTAGATTAATAACTCTAAGAATTAATTTTTCTTTGTTATAATATTAAACGAATTTTAAATATAATTTTCAGACCGTCACGGAGCAACTGTTTCATACCAAAGTAAAACCATTCGTATCGTTGCATCCAATGAGCTTTTTTGGAAATCACCCTCAAATACTGCAGCTCGAAGAACCAGACATAGTTAACATTATAGGCTATAAATCAAAAACTCCAATCAGTCCTAAACATCAGATATTAACATATTTGTATGCGAAATTTCTGTTATCTATTAAATTAAGTAAAATGGTATTTAATAAAATATTTAAATTACTTGCCAGGTCGCTATTGGAAACGACTAAACCTTACTTGGTCAATACTTTGAGAATGCCAGCGGCCCAATCGTTGTTACTATTTTCCCAAGAAATAGATACAAACTCAACATTTACGACGTAAGTAATATTAAATATTAGCTCCATAGTATCAGAAACTTCGATTATTAATTTACGAAAAGAATCAATTGATAAAAATGAGAATGTTAATAAATTCGAATTTTTGTGCAAAATTTAAGAGTAAAAAAATGAAACAAAGTACAATTATTAATTTTTATAGATATAAGATAGTTTTGACAGTTGTAAATAGTGAGCGATTTATTAACATTATATGTGTCATTAATTTTTGTTGTTATTGATTCTGCATACTTATTATTTATAAATTATTGATAAGCTTTGCTAGTCAAAGATGAAAACAAAAATATAACTATTGATTCACTAAAGCAATCGTTAATATTATCAAACTAAAAAGGTAACTAGTGAGAAATATACATGGAGAAAAAATGTTTAGTAAAATTAACTAACTCTTTATATTTACCAAATTTTTCACTAACGCGGTAAGAGACTGTTATTTATTTTTTTTTTATTAATTGTACTAACTAGTTCGGATAATTAATCTAAATTGTTAATTTCTACTCAACTTTGTTGAATTTTTACAGAACGGTTCGGTAAGATTTGTAAGGTTCTTTCGTTCTCTTTTCTTTAATGCTTTTACGAATTTTTGTAAGTTGCTACTTTTATTTTTCCTAAACGTTTTTTTGTAAATTTTTATTCAAAGTTGCTTTGTTAATTTTACAGAATATGGCGAATAGATCTTTCAAATAAATATTCATTCGTATTAGTGCTACATACTTCTGAAATTTATAGTACGTACCACATCTCATATACGATATGATTTCCCAATAAATTCTTATTTTACAAAAAATTTGTGTTTTTCTTATATGAGTTATCGAAGAAAATTGTCTCCGTCTGCAAGCATTAGTATTCACTAACTACAGTAGTATAAAGCAAGATAAACCCATTTCCCGTTTAATTAAAAATACACAACCTTTTTTTCGGGTATATAGGAGACTAGAATTAATGTGTGTATTGCAATTTATACAAAATAAATAAAATTTAGATTTATAAACGCTCTCCTGAAAATTATTGAACTGCTTTTAAAAATGGGAAAGAAGATTCTCAGGAATCAAAAGAATTTTTGCCAAATCGTTTCCGCAATTTTTAATAAACATTCTATTATATCGTTGGCTTAGTGCAAAAGAGTGCTGATTCAGAAATCAGAAACCTTTTTGATGAGGTATCAATTGAAAATTCTGTTTAAAAAGGTACCAAATGAAATTTAACTTTGAAAAGCCAGAAAAGAAATACAGCTTTTTTTCACTTTTAAAAATTGTGACACTTTCGTGTTTTTAATTACTATACATTTTCATCCGAACGATGTCAATATTTCAAATTTATAATTGTTTTCTCGTCATAAATATTAATTAGAATTAATATTAATTATATTTGTTTGAAATTTCACATAGTGATAGATAATAGTCAAAGGAAGAGCAATGATGTCTTTATTTCGCGCAGTTTGTTTGAAGGGGGTGGCATACCCGGTAGGTTATCGACCGAACAAAAAATGATAATTATATATTTTTTTTTAAAAATACGCAATTTTACGCGAATCCCGAATACAGAAGCACTAGATAATTAAATAATAAATAATTCTACAAATTTCCAGGTCAATACGTCAAAAACACCCTAAAAATGTCTGCATCGAAAAATCTTGAAATATCATACATTTTCGGCGCAGAAATTTTTTAGGGTGTCTTTGTTATATTGACCTGGAACTTTGTAGATTTACTTGTTATTTAATTATTTAGTGCTTCTGTATTCGGGATTTGTCTAAAATTGCATATTTTTTTAAATAAATGTAATATTTATTTTTTTTACTCAGTCGGTAACCTACCGAGTATGCCACCTCCTTAAAAAAATTTCAATCGGCATCTATCAAAAGAAAGAAAACTAAATCGTCACCCTTGTGCACGGACGAAATATTCGGAAGTAAAAAGTATAAGAAATATATATATATATATATACATGTATATAATTTTTTTTATTTTGGGCATTCTGTTAATATATCTTTTGTTATTAAAATTACCGAACATCTTCCAGTATTTTCACAATACATTTTCTCTCCTGGTATTATACGTTAAATATATCATCGGTACTAATGCTACACGAATCGTCTATTATCTATCAGATTTGATGAAGCATCTTTTAAATTTCAGAATGGTGTGCGACGCGTGGATATCACTAGATTTCCCGAATCCCGACACTGGAGGAATTTTATTGTTTCAAGCGGCTCAATTGCGCTATCAGTGGGATAAATTATTAAATATGCGATTAGAAGGTCAGGAATCTACACTGAGAAAATGTAAAAATTACAATATAGTTTCTTGTAAAGAAATTACAGATTGTACATAAACTGAGGATAATTACTATAGTTTATATTAAAGAGGTGGCATACTCGGTTGGTTACCGACTGACCGAAAAAAATATGCAATATTTGGCCAAACCCGAATACAGTAGCACTAGATAATAATTAAATAATAAGTCACTACAAAATTCAAGGTGAATACAACAAGAACATCCTAAAAATTTCTGCACCATTTTCGGTGCAGGAATGTTTTAGGGTGTTCTTGCTGTATTCACCTCAAAATTTGGAGAATGCCTTATTATTTAATTATTATCTAGCTGCTTCTGTATTCGGGTTTTTATTACCCGTAATTAATGTAAATAAACAAATAATATTTACTATAACTTTTCTAAATTTTAATATATAAACTATAGTAATTTTCCTTAGTTTCTGATTCTACGATTTCTTTACTATAGACCCTATTGTAATTTTTAGTACAAAATTTCTCTACGTGTACAAACGGTATACATATACACAGCAACCCTAAAGTATATTACGCAAAAACTAATCTTTTCAAATATTCAATTTATAGAGCACGCTTCCGGGACGTTGGACGCTAGTAAAAAAGAGATGATCGAAGAAATAGAATACGAGCTGAGCAAAGGACTCGTCGATTTTATGCACACAAGTGTCCCGTACACTATGAAAAGGTTGTTAACAGCCGATTTAAAAACCATCTACGTTGGCAACGAAGAAGACTCTCAGCAGTCAGTATCGCTTTGAACCCAAACCCATTTTCACCCGAATTCGAATGCGAGCCCCACAAAAGGAAAGGTGGTTTACGCGTCTCGAAACAAATAACTTTCAGCTGGTAAGGACACATTTACAATTCACAATGTAACTAAAGTGACTGCATATCAGTATGTGTGAACGGACACGCAGTGAATGAACATTTTATAGTAAAAAATACACGCGATAAAGTATATTTTACACACTTTTAAATACATACGAAAATATCTGTTTCCCCTGATATTATCGCCCAAAAATTCTCCTAGTCAATCATTAATTATTCGTATTATTTTCAACTAAGCAAAATAAAATGTTCATTAACTATGGCCTTGTTCGTTGATTCATTGCTCAAATCATCCTATTAATCGGTTACGCAAATGCGAAAATTACTGTGCTTGCGTAGGTACCGATTAAAATTCTTATATTTGATTATCGCATTTTTCATTTCAGTTTAGAGGAGAGCGAATGGAGTGACAGAATAGCTCGCGAGACGTCTGAAACCGAGTGGACGTGTCGGACCTGCAATTTTCAGGAGATACTTTCGTGCGTCGAAAAATTGCAACACATGAGTGTTTGTAAAACAGGGAAGGAAGCTCAAAGGAATCCTCATAAAGCTTCATTATCGGAATCGAAAAAGAAAAATGGTGTTGTTTACGAGTGTCCAGAGTGCCAGAAAACGTTGTATCTCGCACCGACCGAAGTTTTGAGGCATAAAAGACAACACGAAACGTAACCTACGATCATGCGTATACTTCTCAATTGTTAATTACTGAAATGTACATAAGTAATGTGAGACTCGCGATCGTTCGGTCGGTATAGAGTCGTAGACTTTTACCCCAAGGTGTTCCAGGTTTGATTCCCGGTCTCTGCCGATTGATACAACCACGACATCGTAAATAGCCTCCGTTGCTGATTAGCAGCAACTTGAGAGAATAAATAAGTGCGACGTTAAAATATTAATATTAAAAAGTGTACATATATAAATAGTTGAAAATAGAGGTTACTCGTTTCAGGGAATGTCAAAGCTAGCTGTTACCATGAGAGTCGGATTTACCGACACAGAAGTACTATTTAATTCAAAATTAATTTTTAGACTAAAATGGTAAGAACATTGCTAATATTGATCTAATAAAATATAATATAATGTAAACGACAAAATGTGAAAAATTTGTGTTACAAATAGTGTAAATAAAAAATATGTTACAAGTTAAAATTCACGTCAATTTTTCACTTCCATATTATCATGTAAAAGAGTGTCAATTTTTAGATGAATTCTTCAAGTAAAATTTTCACGTAAAAAAACTCACGTGAATATTATTAATCGTGATACGATTATATTAAATATTTCAAAACCATTATTCTTGAAAATACGTGCGCGGATCACTGTGAAATTTTGTGTGACGATAGAAAAGTGCGTAAAAGCGGAGAGCAGTGTTCTCATGAGTTTCCTTAAATTTTAGTCTTACAATTAATTTTTAGTTAAATGATTCTTCTAATATGTCGATAACTCCGACCCTCAAGATCGACAATACATTTTTTGTTTTTCTTCGATGAATAATAGAATATAGGTACGTTCCGTAAAATTGCGATTAAACAAAAATTAATCGCTAAAACAAAAAATCGACAATGTCGGCACATGGGTATAAGGTATAAGACCACGATATCTCCTTAACTTGTTTCGCTTAGTTTCATATCGAGAGATTGAAAAATAAATCACTTTGTAACGCTACATCTATCGATCGCTATCCACAAGTACAATATATGGATATATATCTGTACCTTACAACTTGTACATTACAAGTATCGTTTTACCATCGTTAGTGGTATACTTTTTGAATATACGTATATATAATATAACCAGCGTTTATAAAAATCCTGCAAATACTTGTAAAAAGTGATTGAATAAATGTGTTTGATATTAAATAATTCGTTTTTCCGTTTATTCTTATGCTCCAAAAATTAACTCGTTCGTCGAAAATGTTTCTTTTGTAAGGGTATCCTAGTTTATAAATAAAGTGTATACATATATTAAACACTTTATTTTCTATATTAGCTATAAATTACTTATTACTAAAGAGAATCACTATTTCGATTGTTACTATGTGTTCTAAATTGTCATTATTTTAGTGATACGTGAGAAGGAAAAGTTGGTAAATACTCGAATTTGATCGTCGGGAATTATTAAAAAGTTTATTAAAAATTAATTATTAACGGACTTTTTTAAATTTCCCACTCTTCTGTCTCTTAAATAAAAAATCTCCTAAAACTTAATGTAGCTAATCGCCAGGTTTCTTTGATCTTTCCAAGTTATTTAAATATTCATGGAAACGAAGGATTTGAAGATCTAAATCACATCTTTTGGTCTTGTCCAAGATTTATACTTAATTCTCAACAAATTTATCTATAAAGACTATTCATCAACCCCAGCATTATACAAATTTTCCTTCATTTTCTTTCTCAATGCAAACTTGGATTCTAATCTTTTCTAATTTTTCTTATTTTTTCAGCAACTTTAGGTATTCTTCTAATTCTGACCCAGTACTTTGGAATTTCTTTAGGAACGGGTGCCCCCCCGGCTCGCCTTTTTTGCCCTGATTGTCCCCGTTCCAATACGAGGGACCCTTAGGCCTTATATAGGTATATAAATATAACATAGTGTACATAGCGAATAGCGATAGGTACTCGCTATATGTTTCAGATTCCGTCGCAGGAACGGCTCATTCTCGAACTGTACTCACGCCTGTAAATCGTTGATGGCCGTACAACTCTTGGTGCCGACCTAATCCAGGAAGAAGAAGAATAAATTTCACTCGATCGTACATACTTATATTATGTGATTGATACACTCTTTTCGTACTCTTGGAGCTCGGAGCTGAATCGCGCGCAACACACACACAATGGCCATCAACCTTACCAAGAACAAGGACGCTTTGGTCTCCGCCTGGCAGAGCGTCGTCGATAACAAGTCACCCGTCAATTGGTAAGTACATATTATTTTACACCGTTACCGATTTTTGCCATTTTACTCCTTTCTATCCGGCTTCTTCCTTTTCTTTCTCTTTTATTCGTTACTCTCTCGTCTCCCATGCGTTAATTATACGATTTTCATGTTTCTGTCAACTTTCATTTCACGTCGTTGTTATATACCAGATACCACCCCTTGCAATTGTATTCAACCTTCATCGTTCATTGCATATATACACCAACGAAATTTGTGACTAAGTTGCAAGTAACTGTTATATACTACACAGACCTTAACAAGATTATTCTTATCTTTTACATTGTTTCTTACAATAGTGCAACTTGTTGTCTCCAATGCATATATTTCTGAATGTTACACTAGTTCCTTCAACTTTTAATTGACAATCATTACATTCTCATAGATAATCATAATTCATTGATTCTTAATGTTACATTGATTAATATTCTTTTTTTACACAAACGTAGGTAAGTACATCGGTTTTAAACTAATTTATTTTGCACAAGCTAGTGTTTACCAATGAATGGACATTTCCGTATATTTATTTATTTATTAATTAACATGAAATAATCCCTTTTACATGATATAAAACCAATAAAATAAGGAAGATTCATGGAATTATGAAAACAATAAATTATAGATATAACATAAAAATACACTCGTTATAAGCTAAAATTTTTGTTTATAATTTTAATTTACATTTCATACTTGTATTTGTGTTTTTTTCCCCAAATGCTTTAAAGAGTAAAATATTGTTACAGAACTATCTTTAATTTAAATTTAATTATAAAAGCTAACCAATTACTATTGAAAAGCACTTCTTAAATATTTGTTTATAATAAGTTATACTTATTGTTATAACAATAATCTTATTAAATACATAAATAAATTATTACAAAAAATATACATGTAAATTATATAATTAAGTTGCTCCAATTTTAACAATTTTAAAAATTATTTATGTGAGAATATTTTTATTTTTATTCCAAATACATATTATTTTATAATGTAAATTTATGTTTTACAGGGCTGTGTATAGTTATGAGGGCCAAACGAACAATTTAAAAGTAGTTAGTACAGGTAAAGGAGGCTTAGAAGAAATGATAGAAGAGTTAAATAGCGGATTGATCATGTATGCTTTCTGTCGTGTCATTGATATTAAAACAACTTTACCAAAGTGTTTACTTATTAATTGGGTAAATATTTATTTATTATATTTATATCAATTTTAATTTCTCTATTTGTATAAATTAAACCACTATTCATTTTTACAGCAAGGAGAAGGTGCACCAATTGTAAGAAAAGGTACATGTGCAAATCATATCAGAGATATAGAGAGGCTATTAAAAGGAGCACACATAACGATAAATGCTCGTTGTGAAGAGGATGTTGAAGTTGACTTAATTATGGAAAAATTATCACGAGCTACAGCTTCCTCCTATAAATTTAATGAACCAAGAGGTGAAAATGGTGGTCATGCAGGACCTGTAGGAACTACATATCGCAGGTATTTTAATAAGATTAAATTGGGATTAGTATTAGAGTTAGAAAAGAAATGAATCAATCAAATATTAAAGGAAAACCTGTTTAAACATCAATAAATAAATTTAAAAAATCTAAATGAATAAATGTTATTTTACAGAGTGATACCAGCTCAAGAAATTAATGCCAGTGAACGCGATCAATTTTGGCAAAGAGAAGAAATAGAAGAAAAGCAAAGAGTAGAACAAGAACGCGCTCGTCAAGAGCAAAGCCGACGAAAACTTGAAGAAGAGATTAGAAAACGCGAAGAAATGGAAAGTCAACTTAGGGAACAGAAGGTACTGCCTGCAGAACTTGTAATACATTATTTATTCCATTATTCAACTGCTTTACTAAACTTTAAAATTTGTGTATCAATAGGTTACAGCCAAGGAAACTATAATTGCTAAGCAACGACAAGCGGAACAAAGAGCCGAAGAGATCAAGAATTTGAGAAATCAAAATCTTGCTGTAAACGATAGGAACAGTGATTCCGATGATGAACCAAAATCTCGAAGTGATGAATTGCGCAGACAAAGAAGTAAAGAAGCCCAACAGTTGATAGCACAGCGAACAGTAAATGCTAGAGCAGTTTTTGAACAAAATAGCAGTGCTGGACAAACTAGAATGCCGCTTATCCAGCATCATAAAGGAAATCACGTGGAAGCTGCAAAAAAGGCGTTTGAACAAAACAAACTTGAACAAAACAAAATTGAGCAAAATAAGATTGAAGTTAATAAGTTTGAACAAGATAAGATTCAACAAAACAAAGTAAAAGAGACTGTTAAAATTGAGTAAGTATATTAAAAAAAACTAATTACTTTTAAATACTTTAAAATTGTCCGAATAAAAATGTTAGTATTTTATTATTATCTCTAGGAATCAATCAAATAATGATATTAAGCCTGAAATTATACAGCCAGTCCAACCCCAAGTACAACCACAACTACATTCACAGATTCAATCACAGGTATTACCGCAGCAACAACCACAATCACAACCCCCAGCGCAAGTACAGCCGCAATCGGTTGTTCAACCGCCAATACAGCTTCAAAGTGACGTAGAAAAAGAAGAATTGGTATCTCAAATAAAAGAGAAATTAGTCATTGAAAATAATGGTACTCAGTATCATGAAGAGAAAAATAATGATTTGGAACAAATCGAACAATTACGGGATGTACAACCAATTCCAACAGAAAACATTGACGAAACTGAAAATGAATTATATGGACAATTAGAAACTAAACAGTATCTTTATCTAGATCCAAATAACCAAGGCATGAGAGCAATAGCACTTTTTGATTATCAAGCAGCCGATGACACTGAAATTACATTTGACCCTAACGATATTATTACTCATATTGATACTATTGACGAAGGCTGGTGGCAAGGATTAGCTCCTGATGGAACTTATGGACTTTTCCCTGCTAATCATGTTGAAGTTATTGATTATGATACAACATGATGCAGAAAGTTCTGTGATGTTTTGTTTTATGAATCATTGATTCCCTGGTGGTGAAATAATTCCGAAATTATTATTTTATAATTATGTATAAATTTAGAGGAAAATAAAACTTTCTTAGAAGAAAATTTTAAAAAATGTATTAGCAACGTCAATATGTTTAAAGTGTTTTGAATATTATACATCTACTTTGTATGCTCCTTTAAATCTAAAGTAACATTGACCATTTCTTATTAAAAAAATTTATAAGAAGGAGTTATACATTTTAATAACATTTTTAAATAATATTAATACACAAAATAAGTCACTTGAAAAAATTTTTTAAATTTTACACATTTTTAAGAAAATACGGGAATAAAATTTATACATGTATTTCAAAAATATTTCTTCACCAGGTTTTTTAATTGTTCCAAAAAATTTCTTTTTATTTCCATAAAACTATATATAATTCAACCCTGGGTAGACATGCTTAATTACTGTTGAATTTCTACATCAAGTTTAAATTTATTAGCATGTAGTTAAATATTTTATCAATTAACGATAAGAACAAAGTATATAAGAAATTTACAAAAGTATAAAATACAACAACTATCCGAAATTGGATACCAAAGTATTACATATATTTTACATGACTGAATTGTACTTAATTAAAAATATCATTGTACTCTAAATTTATTACCCAGTGGATTACAGTATTTCTTTTTTAATTAAATGTAAAAGTCAATCATTTTTTTCTTAATTGAAAATACAGAAAATATTATCTGTTCATACGTAGAATAAGTTTGTCACTCATAAATTTTTATTTGACGTGAACGTCCGTAACTCATTATTTAATCGTATATTTTATTAAGATTTTTTTACTGACGTTGGTGCAATAACTTAATACAATTCAAGTCATAATTATTTGTATATATTTAACGGTTTAGTTCACTTGAATTGTTAAAGCATTTTTATTTCACTCAAAGAGTACACGCAATGAGTGTAAAAATACTGGTTTTATACTTTCCGTTCTTAGAAATGTAAGAAAACAAATGGAATCATAAACTTATTTTCCACTGTTTAAAGATATTAATTATGACTCATATCAATTTGATATATCATTAAATTAAAGTTAGCTTAATAATGCTTTTAAAATTTTAAATGGTATATGACTGTTAATTCATTTATAAAAGTATAAAAAATTAAATATTATAAACAGTACATTTAAAAATTTAGAAAAAAAACGTATTTGTAAAAGTTGTTGTTTTATAAGTAATCCAAAATATTAAAAAAAAATTGTATATATATATTTGGGAATTAATATCATCGTATAGAAAAGTGAAATAATAAACGAAAAAACCACAATTTAGTGAATAAAAGTTTATTTGCCTTCATCTTGCAATATAATTCATTGATGAATGAATATATCATGGTGTGACATCTTCTTTTAAAATGAAACATTCTACAATTAATCATGTTTATGTATAAGGGTTTTTAGAAAATAAAATATACTGCCACTATTTAATGTGTGTATTTACAACTTATTCTTTACAAATGAAAATGATCCTTACAATTAGTTACTTACATACAAACATTTCTCAAAAATAGGTAAAATTGATTTTTGGAAAACTCAGTTAAAATATATTTTTAAATTGTAATTTGTAACATCTCTTTTATTAATTAGTTGATTAATTAAAACTAAGATGTTGATATTTTTATTTTACACAAATTAGTAAAACTTTAAAAAATTGTGCAATTGTTTCAAAACAGATTGAAATATTATTTAAATACCCTAAATTTTCACCATTTTTTTAAACCTCTTAACATTTTAATAACTCTCCAATTCCTCTTTCAGTGTTCATATTTTGTCAAAAATCTAATTACAGTTGATATTATTATAATTACTTACAATGTTTATTTCAACAAAAAACTGGTCTTTGTACAATTATTTATTTTTAATTTTTTTAATAAACAATGATTTCTAAATTATTTTTCTTTGAATTGAATATTGATTATTTGATTGACAACTGTATTATTTCTGCAACTTATAAAAGCGCAACTCGTACATTTGAAAAAAATTCAGTCACTATATTTTTTTACAGCAACAACTTTTTAAAATGGTTACGCAAGATAGAACTATAACGTTCTGTATCAAATCTTGACTCACTCTATTTGTGAATAATAGAAAGAAAATATATTCAACTTCAGTAGTGAGCAATATTGAATGTAACAATAGCCACATTCTTTACTAAATGTTACTTCGTCAAAATGTAGATTATGCATACATTTAACGCAAATGAAAGTTCACTTAAAACTTAGAAGTAACTTTGTAGTCACTATTTCTACTAGTATACAACTAATATTTCCGATGCATTCTTATGTTCAAAATATATACTTTTTGCACAATGCACTGTGAAAATAAAGTAAGTCCTTGCACTGCGGATCAAGACACTGTCCAACCATTAGACACACACTTCCAAAGTAATGAATGTCCTCTTAGCACTTTAAAGATTACCCCCACCACCATCTCCAGCTGCAGTACCATTGCCAGCTGAGTGACTGAGAAAAGCGAGGTGACCCTTGGGGCACTTGTTCGCGTAATGACCTTTACGACTACACTTGTAACAGGTTACCTCTTCAAGAGGTTTTTGAGGACCGCGTGGCCCGTCTCCTCGTGGCCCATTATGCATATTTACTCTGTGATGAGGATCATGACCACCTCCTGGACCACCTGGACCTCCACGGTGGTACTCACGATCCATTTCTTGACGCACTTGCTGTTCACGCATATCTGGTGGCATCTTGTTGCAATAAATGGCCTTGTGACCACTTTCACCACAGAAATGACAAGTAATCATCACTTTTTTACCTTCCTTTGGCTGCATGTCTTGAATAGCTGGCAACTCAAATCTTGGGCTGTAAAAAAAAATTAGATTTATTTCATATTATATAATTATTTTAATAAAGGTCAAAAGTATAATTATTAATGCTACTTACTGCATAAATTTACAACTGGATCCATCTGGACAAAATCCTGCTAAATAAGCCATACATAAAACTCGTCTAACATGCCGATGTCGACACAATGGTCCATGCCGACAAAAACCTCTGTCATACCATGGACAATCTCTTACTTTAGTTTCAGGATCAATATGGAGAAATGGACATTCTTTATTGTGACACGCATCTGCAATGGAAATGAAAATATATTACTATGTTTATAAAACCATTTAAAGCAATTAATTATATAAATAAAGAAAGCACAAAATGATTAAGTAATAGCAGCATAAAATAAGAAAATCATTTAATATAATAAAACAAAACACATAAAAGAATAAACTCACTGAATCGGGAATAAAAGTAACACTCTGGCATTTTAGTCATGTCGTACTCGTGTAAAAATTCACATTGATCCCCCTTTTTACAAAGCCCTCGCAACCAATGTTTGCAGACAATTGTTCTGTCACCTCGTACATGTCGAAATGGGCAAGCAGCTCCTTTGGTACACGTTCCCTTTGGATAAAACTGACAAACCGCCGCAACGGATTCTAAAAAACAAAAATGACAAATTATTTAAAACGATTAAAGTAAGGATAACGTGATAAATGAGGATGTAAACACAAATTTGACATTGAGATAAAGTAATTAACCAAGGTATAACAAAATGGATGGAAAGATATGATAAAATATCGTGTAACAATAAAATTAGCCGTGATAAAATAGATGATTTTATTCAAGTAACAAAAATAATCGTTGTTAAACATTCGAAGAGTTAACCTAAAAGTTGGTGAGTATTGGTATACTTACTGTCCATGCCGGTAAAAGGTAATGGTAGTGCTCCATATTGTTCGTCCAATGCAATTTCAATGTCGAAACGCATATGATCTACGTTCGCAACTATACACTCCATCGTTAATAATAAACAATTAAATTCTAGAAAAAAAAATTGTTAAACTACATACATAACCTAGAAAACGAAATCAAAATCACGCAAACGACGCCATTTATATTTAGGTGAATGAGAATGACAGCAGTGCTGCTCCGAATTCCGATTGCCGCAAATTATTTGCGAAAAATCCTCCCGCCCGATCGACCTGACATCTATAGTATATACTAAAAATTCGAAAGTAATAATAGCAAAACTGTTTTTCTTACATTTTTGTGTCGGTTAGATTCGTATTTTCGAATGAAAAGCCAATTGTTTGTGTAATAAATAATAAACTGTTAAATAAAATAAATTATGAAATTATAATTAAATTTATATACGGAAAGATATGTAAATTTGTCGGTTTCGTGTTGGTAATTGAGACGGAGTTACGCAAAGGTTGGTATTATTTCGTAAATTTAGTGTACTCTCCATTCTCTCCAATCAGCGTTACGCGTTACTAAAAGTAATTACACACA